>CM070520.1:828336-1288510 GCA_036346375.1 Guadua angustifolia
CTTCTTTCATTTGATTCTACATATAACACCAACCAGTACGACATGATATTCACGCCATTCACTGGAGTTAATCATCATAAGGCAAGTGTCTTGTTTGGTGCAGCATTGTTAAGCAACGAGACAACCGAGACATACACTTGGTTGTTTCGTACATTCTTGAAAGCAATGGATGGAGTTGCACCAAGGCTCATAGTTACCGATGAAGCTACTAGCATGAAGAATGCAATTGCGATGTATTCTCCGCTAGCACACATAGGTTATTCATGTGGCACATTTTGCAAAAGCTTCCATCAAAGGTACCACCACATATGAGGAAAACCCTTTACTTTACCAACGTTTTAACTCATGTGTATGGGCCTCGAAACTCGAGAGGAATTTGAGCATCGGTGGTCTTCTATTATTTGTGAGTTTGGTTTGGAAAGTAATGAATGGTTGATTACTCGATATGCAATTGTGCATCATGGGTACCAAAGATTCTTTAAAGATGTCTTCTTAGCGAGGAATCCTTAGAACCACTTGAGGTCGAAAGTGCAAACTCTTTTTCAACCGTTTCATTGGATATAAAAACGCATTGGTGGAGTTTTGGATAAGGTTTGTTAATGCAGTGGAGGAACAACGCCATAATCAGTTAGAAGCAGACAATGCCACGTTGCATACAATGCCTGTGTTACAGACTAGTTGGGCAATGGAGAAGCATGCAAGTGAGGTTTTCACATTCACTATCTTCTCTGAATTCGAGAAGAAATTATAGCGACAAGGGATATTTGCAACATGGAGAGCATTGCTCTTGTGGGGAGTGGAAGATCTCAGCGGTTAATGATGGCTCCATGAAGGTGAGAGAGGTACACTACAATATTTCAACAAAGAACGCTAGTTGCTCTTGTATGTTCTTTGAGTCATTTGGTATTCCTTGCTGCCATATTATCTGCGTGTTGCAAAATCCATTGCTCAAGGAGGTTCCAAGCCAATTTGTGTTAAAGAGGTGGACTAAATTGGTAACTAAGGATGATGCCTTTGATGTAGAGGGCAATTTGTTGAAAGAAAAACCAAGGAATATGGTACAAACAGTCAATGAAAAGATGTCATCGCAAATACGCACGAAAATGGAAGAATTAATTCACCAAGCTGGAGGGACAAATGAAGGCTTGCATATTCTTCGAGATAGGTTTTTTGCATTTGGGGATGAGATAACTCCATTACTTTGTAAGAATGTGCTAAGTCGAACCGAAGAGATTGAAGCGTTTGTAGGTTGTTCCATCCCAAATGAAGTGAACATTCAACCACCTAATGAGGTAAAATCTGTGGGAAGGTGCAAGAGAATAAGGCCAGGACAGAAGGTAAAGAAGGATGATAAGAAAGATGAGAACATGGACAATAAAAAAAGAGGAGCACGTATGTGCAGGTCATGCAAAGAGATCACCTACCATGACAGCCGCAATTGCCCTTTGAGAGTGAGTACAACAAAATGATTAAGGTTAATAAATATTTTAATTGTTTATTTTCATTTGTCAACTTGATTTGTTCAGACAATAACACTGTTTTTTAATGGCAGGGAGAATCAATCAATATATAACTCAATGTGCTAACGGTAAAACATTACTGTCCAACGTAAAATAAATGACGACTTTAGCATAACATCAAGTAAACTGATCAATGAGGCAGTCTATTCAAGGATTACAATAACACTTTATTGAAAAACATAAACGTGATACAATTATTCCGCAGCTGCCTCGTGGAGTCTAAAGTTCAACGAAGGTAAAATAGACACTTAGCACAACCGACTGGACCAAATTACCGAAAAGCAAATCCAACAGCAAGCATGGTGAACTTTGTTACAGCAAAAATCAACCAAATCGAGGTGAACTGGGAAACTCATTTTTCAGTAAAAGTACAAATAGCAGTTCATCATCGTCACGGCCTCTCGTCTGAAAATCGGAGACAGTCCATATTCATAGCTGACTGGTACACCAAAGTTGCACTCTCAGTCCTGCAGCAGTAGCAAGTAGCAGATGACAATCCACGTAGAATTGCATTACCGTATACTTCTACTGAACAATAGAAATGTCACCATGTTCGTATAAAAGCTCAGGGGTGCCAGTATGTGTGAAGAGGGGGAATATAGCTCATTAACTCAAGACCAAGAATTAACCAAACTAACGAGCAACATAAGGTGAACGACACTGACCAGCTAAGACAAGATGCCTTGGCCTAGGGGTCGAAGGTCACGATGCTCGCAGCCTAGTGAAAACGGCGTTGTTCCCCATCACAGCACGGGGCAGCTCGGTTGAAGTCTCGTTAGTATTTTTTTTAAGAGCAGCAAAAGAGGTGCCGCAAAATTTATTAAGAAGAAAAAAAAGGGGAGGCTTAATTTTTATAAGTAAAAAATTGGGCCCGAAAAAACCTTACAACTAGCCACCACTCACACCACTATCCTCAGAACTAAACACCAGTCACACCCGTAAGAGCGGACACAAAACCACTAGGAAAAAAGGGCAAAGAGCAGCCCAGGAAAAAGGAAGAAAAAAGAGGAAGAAGAATGCGACACCCGGAAACTAATCCGTAGAGTTCGTTGATCAAGCAAAACTATGGTTTAGCACCGCATCCTTGATCGATGTAGCCACTTGTTGTAGCGTCTAGCCATCCCTTGAAATATGCGTTGGTTTCTCTCGAGCCAAAGATTCCACCAGAAGTAAATGAGTAGACCATCCAATTCCCGTCGTTTCTCTCTGTCATATTGGAGAAAATCATCCTAGACTTGTCTAGCGAAAGAGCAATCTTTGCAGAGATGACTCGATGTTTCCGGTGACGCATTGCAAAGATTGCAGCTTGCATTACATGGCCACCCCCTTTTGAGCCTGTTATCTGCTATCAAAATTTTGTTATGAAGCAATGTCCATGCAAAAAATCGACATTTAGGTTCAGCTTTGGCCTTCCAGATTGGGCAGATCTTCATCTTATAGTAAACAATGTCGAATTGCACTAGGTAGGCACTCCTTGTTGAGTATTGTCCATGGGTGTCCAGCACCAGATTATTTGGTCATCCCTCTCTTCATCTCTATTTATTCGTCGAATTGCTTCATGGAGTGCTACAAACTCCCGGATCTCATTTTGTGAATTCACCGGTGTATAAAAACGGATCCAGTAGTTGTTTGTCAAGGCCTGGTAGACAGAGATGTTTTTTCTTCTTGCTATTTGGAAAAGGTTTGGTGTAATGTTTTTTGGTGCTTGTCCGTCCACCTAACTTGATCTCCAAAAGTCTGTTAGTTTACCGTTTCCTACTGTGACAATCGTTGAAACATTGAAGAGAGTTACATCCGTTTCATCACAGGGTAGATCAAGTCTCGTCCAGGCCCTTTTATTATTTTCCCATGTGAACCAAAGCCACCGAAGTCTAAGAGCTCTGACGAAGCGTTCCAAGTCTCGTTAGGATTCATGGAGCCACGAATCAGTTGGGTATGTTCCGTCAACTGCCTGAACTGCTCTTCCTTCTCGGAGATAATCAAGAACACCTGGAGAACAAAAAACATGCGAACACAGAGGACACCGGAGATTGGTGCGGCAGAACTAAAACCGCTTTTTTTTCTGACTCTATATTGGAACTTAAATAGATAGCTAAGAGCATCTCCAAAAGTCAGGCCTTAAAATAGAGTCCTATACCTCAAAATAGGGTCTGAACTAAAAGAATTAGGGCCCAAGATAACTATTGACTCCAGCAATTAGACCCTAAACTCAACTACCCTTTAATTTTCGTGGCAAAATTTTTGGCGCTACAGTCCCGCAAGCTGGCGCGCCTTTTTTTTTTTTTTGCTCGCCCACCCGCGCCGCTTTCCTCCCAGCGACGCTGTTCATGTGCTCCCAGCGCGTTGTTCGTCTCCCAGCGACTTTGTTCGTGTTCTCCCGCAGACGAACTCCCAGCGACGTTGTTCGCTGACGCTGCGCTTGGCCGTCCGCTCGCGCCTGCATGCCCCTGCGCCACGCTCGGCGACGCTGCACTCGGCCGTCCGCTCGCGCCTACATGCCCCTGCGCCGCGCTCGGTGACGCCGTGGTCTAGAATCCGCTTCCGCATCTGCCGCAGAATAGCAGGTGAGTATAAATTGTAGTCGTGCATGCATTCTGTGAGACAATGAGAAGCAACAAACACAATTGCAGAATATTAGATTGGTTGCAGGGAGTAAAAATATACCAGTGTTCATAAAGATGTGTATCAGGCTAGCTTCGTTGGCTATTGCGTCAGTTGATCTCACGATGGCTTATTTGGCTGAAAGAAGTTCATACAGATGTTTATCAGGATGTTTCCATTGATTTAAACCTTTGCTCGGAACTCCTTGTCTATCAGGATTTTTGCATGTCAATAAATTCATAGACTACGAACAAACAATTTTCAACACAAGAACCAATTAGGGAGACCTGTAAGATCAAACACAACAAAATAGACCAAAAAAAATTAGCCAAGATGAATATGAAATCACAATTACAAAATTGATCATACAGGGAAAGTCTGATAGTATATAGCATATTGTAGGTATCCTAAATGAGATTCTCTTAACTCTAACCAATGTTTATTATTGAATTCATAAGTAGGACAAATGTAAAGGTAAGCTGGCAACAGAGTTTCTTTGCTATTATGTTTTCTCTTAAAATCAGACATCATTTCTTTTGTTTTGTCTTGAACAGAAGGATGTCAGGTAGCAAAAGATGTATGGCTAATCGCAAAGAAGATGAGGTAGATAATGAATTTGACTACTTAGTAGTTCTTATGATGGGCAAATATCAAAAGAGATTGCATCAGCTATCTTCAAGGCATCGTGGTTCAGTTCTTGGTCATAGGACAATTAATCAGGATAGAGAAGATGGCCATAACAGATTATATCAAGATTACTTTGCACAAAATCCAACCTATCCTGAAAACATGTTCCGACGAAGATTTCGGATGAGACGCTCTCTATTTAATTGTATCAAAGCAGCCGTTGAAGAGAAAGATCCTTACTTTGTTCAGAAACGAAATGTCGCGATTCTTGGTTTATCTTGCTTCTGAAGGTCACTTGACCTTTAGGCTAGCTAGCTTGGTGTGCGGCCGATTCATTGATGAATATGTGCGGATTGGTGAGAGCACCTTTGCTATTGAGAGCTTAAGGAAATTTGTGAAATCTGTTTATGAAGTGTTTGGCGATGAATATCTAAGACCTCCCAATCAAAGTGATACAGTTAGGTTACTTCATATTGGTGTACAATGTGGCTTTCCTGGAATGCTAGGTTCTATCGATTGTATGCATTGGAAGTGGAAGAATTGCCCTACTGCATGGCAAGGTATGTACTCTGGTCATGTACATGAGCCGACCATCATACTGGAGGCGGTGGCTTCTACTGATTTATGGATATGGCATGCCTTTTTTGGGTTACCTGGTTCGCACAATGATATCAATGTTCTACATCGATCACCTCTGTTTGATAGACTTGCTGAAGGTCAGGCTCTAGCTGTGAACTATACCATTAATGGACACAAATATAATATGGGTTATTATCTAGCCGATGGGATTTATCCTAACTGGTCGACATTTGTGAAGACAATAAAAGCCCCACCAAGTGCGAAGACAAAACATTTTGCTACTATTCAAGAGGCACAGAGAAAAGATGTGGAACGTGCATTTGGAGTACTGCAGGCTCGCTTTGCCATCGTGTGAGGGCTAGCTCGGTTTTGGGATGAAGAAACACTTAGAGACATAATGAAAGCATGCATCATAATGCACAACATGATAATTGAAGATGAACGTGATGTCGACGGTCTTGACATGCCATATGATGACAATGATGCTAATGTTACAAATGTGGTTTCCCGTGAAGGAACATCTGACTTCTCAAAGTTTGTTAGCAACCATAAAAAAATCAACCCTAAGCCAAAACCTCCCATCTTTTTGTTGGTTTTCTTGAATTGCATCCTTACTAATATTCAGATATGCAGATACCAACAGAATATCTTCTTCTTCAGTATAGTTATTTGTTCTGCTCTTGGTTTTTCCTTGGGAGTTCATGGCAGGCACTGACGAGGACTGACTGAGATCATTTGCCACATCATAACTACTCTGATTTCTCAAATCATCTCCAAAATCCTGGGTCAATAAAGATGTGTACGAACCATCCATTGGGAACTCCATACTGCACCAAAACAGAACCATCAATTGTCAGAGCAACACTAAAACATCTCTTTTTAAAAATTCATATGAAGCAGCTGCATGTCTCCGGAGGCGAATTGCGATCAAAAGGAAAGCAAGCACTATCTGAGAAAAGAAACATAATGTATCTGAAAGGGAAGCAAGCACTATCTGAGATCTGAAAAGGAAACTCGTAAGATGTAATATAGTAAAGGAAGCACTATAATCTATCTGAGAAAAGGAAGCTCTGTAAGATGTAATATAGTCAAGGGAAGACTATAATCTATACAGAAAAGGGAAGCACTATACAGTAATCTGGCTAGATGCAATTACTCACTGCATCATTCATCCTACTTATTATCAAACCATTAAATTGCTTACATATATTCATAATTTACACTGTAATTTTTATTAGATCAATGAATTTGTGAACATGTACATACAATGAATACATGGAACTACAAGATTTTGGTCATTGGAGGAACAATTGCCGTCTAGCTGTTTCTTGCATATAAGAGCCCTTGCTCTTTATGACCTCCATGAAAGATAATATAAGTTCCCCAATGTATGTGACCAATTCAACATACCAGCAATCGAAGAGATCAAGATTGCAGCAGAACTTGCTAATGCAGCAAATTTCATTGATAATTTCCCCAATGTATGTGACCAATTCAAAAAACTAACTTGTGTAAATCCAAGTTCTTCTGTTGAGCTGAGTGCTAATATTTACTTTTATGGCAAAGAGGATGCAACAATCGAAGAGATCAACATAGCACCAGAACTTGCTAATGCACAAAATTTCATTGATAATTTCCCCAATGTATGTGACCAATTCAATAAACTAACTTGTGTAAATCCAAGTTCTTGTGTTGAGCTGAGTGCTAATATTTACTTTTATCTCGTACCAGGGTTAAAGGTAGGAGGACGGCAGCAGAGTAAAACCCTTGTTACAACAAATTAAATAGATTTATTCTTCAATTGGACATCAGTTTAGTTCAAGAACTCATTAATCTTTGTGTCCCCCCAATTATATTTGTTGAGTAGCATCTACGATGAGGAATTGCCGAGTAGCAGCTGCGGAAAAGAGAAAACTACCTGAATCCCCTCGGCGTGAAGGAGGATAGCACCGCGAGGTCGACACCGGGCTCCAGCTCATCGGGAATGGCGATGGGACCGCCGGGACCGAAGGAGAGAGGCGGAGCGGAACCGGCCATGACGCCAGCGCCAACACGCCAACAATTGTCGCGACGGAAGATGGTCGGGGCACAAAAGCGTCGGCGCCGCCGCCGCGAGAGATGGCGGCTGGACGACATCCACGAAGCGCGAGGTAGATGGCCCGTCGGCGGCGCGAGAGGAGGTGGCGCGGACGAGAGAGGCGACGATGGCTGCGGCGCTTAGCGCTGGACGCGAAGCGAGGGCGCAGCGAAGAGGATAGGGCTAGGCCGGAGCGTCGCCAAATATAGCGACGAGACGACCGAGTCCTAAACGATTTCGATGAATTTGCTCAAAATAGGACCGTTGTTGGAGTTCTTTTTTGACACCAAAGCCCTATATTTTCAATTAGCAATCCATTTAGGCCTTCTCTTGGAGATGCTCTAACACACTCATGGCTATCATGCCACGGCCCAGCGCAGGCGCCATGCCTCTCCTAATCGCCACCCGGCATGCATGCGACTTCAGGCGGGAAGATCAGCCACAAACGTGCCCAGATTGGGCTCAATCCAAAAACAAAAAAAGAAAACAACACCAGACTACTTGCCAACTACGAAAGCAATAAAGGATAAGACACAGTAGCAAAGAACGATGCCTGCAATATACAATAGGGCAAGCCTTCCACATGCGTGTTTTTGGTTGCAAATGTTTCATTCTCAAACATAGAAATCTTGATAAATTTGAATCTAGATGCTCAGATGGATTGTTTCTTGGTTATGCTCTTCATACTCGTGGTTACCGTGTGCTGAATTTAGAGACTAACAAAATTGTTGAGACTTGTGAAGTCACTTTTGATGAGGCTAGTCCTGGTACTAGACCCGAAATTTCAGAGACACAGGTTACTTGCAATTCTGAAAGTATCTTTTTGAAAGAAAGTGATAATGAAGATGATGAAAGTGGTAATCAAGTTGGCAACTCGGGTCAGCCAATTCAACCACAGGGAAGAAAATCAGAAGCATCTTGAAATTCTTCCAACAAACACACATGGTCTTTGGACCTCAAGCGACTTGAAATTTCAGCACCATTGCATATTCAACGAAGACATCCTCTGAGCAGATGATTGGTGAGTTAAATGTGCGTGTGCTTTAAAGCAGTACAATACCAATGCCTCATATGCTCATCTTGCTTTTGTTGCATCTTTTCAACCCCAAGATGTAAGTCACGCTTTATCGATGAGTCTTGGATTAATGCCATGCATGAGGAACTTGAGAATTTTGAGCGCAATAAGGTTTGGGTTTTAGTTCCACCTCCTTTAGGTCGAATATCATTGGAACTAAATGGGTTTTAAGAATAAACAAAGTCAAGATGGGGTTGTTGTTAGAAACAAAGCTAAATTGGTTGCTCAAGGTTTTACTCAAATTGAAGGACTTGATTTTGATGAAACTTTTGCACTGTTGCTAGACTTGAAGCCATTAGAATTTTGTTGGCCTTTCTTTGCATCTAAAGGTTTTAGATTGTATCAAATGGATGTCAAAAGTGCTTTTCTAAATGGTTTTATTTACGAAGAAGTTTATGTCAAACAACCTCTGGATTTGAAAATCCAAATTTCCGCACCATGTTTTTAAGTTATCCAAAGCTTTATATGGTTTAAAACAAGCTCCTCGGGCTTGGTATGATAAGCTTAAATCATATTTGCTGGAAAATGATTTTGAAATGGGCAAAGTTGATAAAACCTTGTTTTCTCTCAAGCATGGCAATGATCTCACACTTGTTGATTTATGTGGATGATATCATTTTGGTGGTACTTCTCATGCTCTTGTTGCCAAGTTTTGAGACACTATGAGCAGGGAATTTGAGATGAGTATGATGGGTGAGCTCACATACTTTACGGGTTTACAAGTCAAGCAAACAAGGCAAGGTATTTTTATTCACCAAACGGTACACAAAAGATCTCCTTCGACGTTTTGAGATGGAATCATGCAAGCCGATTTCCACACCTATTGGCACAACAACTTCTTTGGATCCGGATGAAGAAGGAGAACCGGTTAATCAAAAGGAGTATCGAAGCATGATTGGATCGCTTCTTTATCTCCTTTGCTTCAAGACCGGACATACACTGCGGTATGTTTATGTGCTCGTTTTCAAGCTTCCCACGTGCTTCTCATCGACAAGCGGTAAAAGCGAATTCTTCGCTATTTACAATCCACTTTAGAGTTTGGCTTATGGTACTCCTCATCATCATGTTTATCACTTAGAGCCTTCTCGATGCTGATTTTATGGGTTGTAGAATTAACAGAAAAGTACCTCTGGAACATGTCATTTTATTGGTACATCTTTAGTTGCTTGGTCATCTAGAAAACAAGTTTTGCTCTCTCAACTGCTGAATCTGAATATGTTGCTGCTGCCGCATGTTGTGCTCAAGTGCTTTGGATGATATCAACTTTAAAGGATTTTGGATTAATTATAGATAGTGTTCCACTTTTCTGTGATAACACTAGTGCTATTAATATTGCTAAAAATCGAAAGGCAACATTCTCGAACAAAGCATATTGATATTCGTTATCATTTTCTTGAGATCATGTGGAAAAGGGAGATGTTGTGTTGCATTTTGTTGATTCTGAGTTGCAAATTCGATATTTTCACAAAACCACTTGATGCTTCTCGATTTGCCTTTTTGAGGGGAGAGTTTGCGTTGTGCACCCATGAGCTTGTTTTGAGGGAGTTTTATGCCAAGTCTGTTATTTAATGAGCTTACTTTATCATATTTCTTTATATATTATGTAATTGAGCTTATATATGATAATCTAAATCGCTTTACTTGAACTAAAAGTGACATTGCGAATTCCTTGGTTTGATTGTCTATAGCTAATACCTTGTGATATCTTGCCTCTATGGGCTTGATAATGAATCGTCTTAACAAATTTGGGCTATGAAGCATGTGTATTTTCAGCTTTACTCTTTCATAGACCATTTAATCACTTTGCATGTTTACAATAAAAGAAAATGGAATAAGAAAAAAGGGGCTCAAATCAAAGAAGCTTGTCAAAATTATCAAAATGTGCAAAAGCTTCAAGATGTATGCTTCGAGCATGCCATTCCCTAAAAGATAAGATGTATGCTACAAGCATGCCACTCCACTCGAAAGATAAGATGTATGCTTCAAGCATGCCATTCATTGAAAATAAAAGAAGTATGCTTCAAGCATGCCACATGCGCTTTCTTGTTATCAAGATTATTTTGGTCTACTAGTTGAAACTACTTGCTTGCCCTGAGTTGTTAGTTGCTTCATTTTTTGGCCTAGTGTTTTCTGTTAAGATTTACTTAGTACTTGGCTATAGTTGATTAAATTGAGGTTGAGATGCATGTCACTCCCTAACTTGTTAAATAATATTAAGTTCATGTATTATGCTTATTATGTGATATATACGGTTATATGACAAGAAAGCTCATTGGTTCTTGACTTGGCACTCATTTGTTTTTCCTTGCTGAAATCATTGTCAAAGGGGGAGAAGAAAGCTTACATTCAGGGGGAGAAGTAAAATGTTTTCTTGACAAAAGGGAGAACTTTTTGAGTCAAAGGGGGAGAAAATTTTGTGCACATTCGCTTCCTTTTAGGGGGAGATTTTTCACTTTGCTTTTTGATCACTTTGCTTTGTGTTTTAAAATGAAATTTCTTAAAATCTTTTCTTGTGAGGTTAATGCCAATGTTCAGGTCCAAATGGTGTTGCCAATGTTTTCATCAAGGGGAGATTGTGAGATCATGTGATGAAAAATTGGTTGAATGGTGAAATTGGCATTATATAGTGACTTTGATTATAGCATGTGTGGTGCTTGTGCATGTGCCATGTTTAGATAATTATTATGCTGGTGATAGCATGATGGATTACGCTTGATGCAATGCACTTTCGTGTGAGTGGTTGCATGGATTGACTTTGAGTCAAGTCGTGGACTTATGCTCGTGCACGGTTTACAGTGTTTATTCATGTGCGGTGTTGCTCGAGGCTAACGTGGTCGATGACGGACCGGAACTAGGTTCATGGAGGAACCGAGGTTCGAGACTAGGTTCGGGAAGGAATCGAGGTCTTGGTGGTCAAGGATGTCATGCGGGGCGTTCGCTAGAGAACATGCACATGGAGGTTTGTTAGTCACGTAATTACAGCGAAAGGGGCTGTACATACGCAAGAGTTGTTGTTGGCCACGTTTGGAGTTGAGATAGATCTGAACTCTTTCCATGTTGGAAGTGGAGTCGTAGTCAATCTCTGTGAGTTTGCTCTGTATAAATAGGGGGAGGTGTCCCCTGTTTATTGATGAGGTAGAGCGTTCAGGTACTAGGGTTTGTACTCTTGTGTTGGAGTACTTTAGACAATGAAATAAAAATCAATCTTCCAGAGAGCTACTTCTTGCGTCGTGATTTGCTCTTGGCCGACATAGTTGATCGATCGCTTGAAGTCTTGTTCATCATAGCGACACGAAGTTCATCACGGAGTTTCGGTTCTTTGCAAAGGTATCATCTTGCGAAGGTAATATCTTTTGATCCGTAGATCTGATCGGATTGATTCTTCTTTTGTTCACTTCAGAATTGAGTCTAGTTTATACAGTTAAAATTTCAAATCAATCCAACGGTTAGATCTTCAGTAATTTGTGGTCGCCCAGATTGATGTCCTGCTCGCCCGATTGCTCGCGTGGTCGCCCGGATTCAGTCATCTTGCAAAGGATATAACTTTAGATCCGTAGATCCGATTGACCTGATTCTTTTTGTGTTAGCTGCGTAATTGAGTCTAGTTTCTACAGTTAAAATTTCACGTCAATCCAACGGCTAGATCTTCGGGATTTTCTATTTTAGTGGACATATATCGGTCTACTCGCCCAGACTGTGCGCGTGGTCGCCCAACTGTTCACGTGGTCGCCCAACCTGCTCGCCCAAGTGCCAACCTGCTCGCCCAAGTGTCCTACTGCTCGCCCAAGTGTCCTACTGGTCGTCCAGGTGCCCTACCTGCTCGCCCAGGTGCTCAAACTGCTCGCCCAAGTGTCCTACTGGTCGCCCAGGTGCTCAAACTGGTCGCCCAAGTGTTCTACTGGTCGCCCAAGTGCTCTACTGGTCGCCCAGTCTTCTAAACTGGTCTCTCAAGCAATTTGAGTTTGAATTGGGGTGGTTTAAAAAGTTTAAAAATAAGCTTTTAGGTTCCGCGCAATCATTCACCCCCCCTCTGATTGACGTCATCCGATCCTACAGAACCGCTCGGTTTTCACGAAAACCAACCTGGTCATTTGAATGTTCTTCGAAAATGGTTTTGAGCAGTTTCTCAACGAAAACCGCGGTTTTTCATGAAAAACTGCTCACATAATTTTTTTCAATTTTTTTTAATTAGAACAGTTTACCGAGCGATTTTTGATCTCGAACCGGAGCAGTAAGGTCGAAAACCACAGTTTTCGGTGGTTTTGTAAACCATGGTGAAGGCCACCAAGACCCGCTAAGTGAAAAGAAGACATCCTTATGCTAGGAAGACAGCCCTACCCAGACACCTATCTCCTAAGAGACGACCCCAGCTACTGCTCTGGGACCTATTCGCCTAGGTCATTCTGCATCGCCATCCTTTGGCAATGCACATCCTGAACAATATGAGCAAATCTGCATCAGAGGTGATACTGCCGTTAAAAATTCTCGCATTTCTTTCCTTCCATAAGTTCCATAATGTATAAATTACCGTCCCGTCGACCTGTTTACCTGTCGGAGTAAGCACTTTCTGAGGAATGAGATGGCACCACTGAGAAACCGAGAGCCCTGTGCGAGGAATGGGCGAGTAGAAATCAGATCTAAACGCTGATTTATTAAAGGTATTTTTACTACTCTATTACAAGAGAGTACAATTAAATTCTAGCTAATCCGAACATTGAAAATAATAATTTAGTGTACCTAAGAAGAGCTCTGCTGGAGTATCTCATTCAGAACATGCTCCTTGCCTTTCTCTGCCGAACGAACCAAAACCTTTGGTTCGAATTGCATGCCAGCGTCGTCGACACTGTTGTACATTGCCTGGCAAGAAGAGTCTTCCCTATACCACCGAACCCCACGATAGAGATCACCTTCAGCTGGTTCGGTTGACCTTCCCGTAATAGCTCCAGAAGCTCGTCTCGGGGCACTTCCATACCCACGAGTTGAGCTGAAGGGGTGTAAGTGTCCGAGAAGGTCGGTGCAGATGCCCCTGAGGTGCTGGATTGGACGCCGCCGCTGGTATAACGAACTCTCAGGTTGGATACCTCCTCTGATTTCTTCTTGAGCTCCCGGATCTCCATGGCAAACTTCGTACGGCTCAACCCGCGACGGAGCATGAAGCGGTCGATGCAGTCCTCGATGTCGTAAGCCAACACGCGCACGAGTTTGATCCACTCCCTCCGCGCCACGTTGATACCATCGCTTCACGAGTGACGTTCGTGCTCCTCAATGGCAGCAGCAATCATACTGAGCTCCTTTTGGATGTACTCGATGTCATGCTCCAGGTTCCGCCGTAGCTCGTGATTTTCTTGCAAGAATGTGAAGATCTTCGGTGCGAGCGTATTGACAAATGCGCCCACCAGCGCAGCCTCCATCTCCACACAACTCTGACTTGGCGCTTGATTGATCACCGATTCTTCCTTCTCCTCATGGAATCTGTGGATACAAAAGAGAGGTCAGATACAACGCTGGCATGGAGGAGAGGAATAGCTGCTAATTCGCACGCGCGTGTCGGAACGCACGCCAGCGTTCCGATGGTGAAATTTCAGAAAATAACACCCAATTCGTGTGCCTTTCAATTTCCGCATGTGATGGCGTGTGGGTCCAAATGCTAGTAATAACGGTGGATGGGGTGTCAAATACCGAAAAATGAATTTTAAAGGTGGCAAGTTCTGAAAACTCTCGTTCCGATGCGAGAGCTCTTGAGCTCGAGCTCGGTCGTCGTCTGTCGTCCATGTTCTTCCTCTCAGCTTCGTCCTCCTCGTCCTTATTTCAATTTAGACTAAAAACCGAAAACTCAACAAAAACCGTTACCTTTCAACTCCAAAATCATGGATTTCAAAACAAAAGCTTCCAATTCATGGGTTTCAGTCTCAATTCGTGCGATTTTTTTAGCATCCAAACCTCGTCGATTTGGCATTCCAACCACAAATAGAACTTTCAAATAAACAAAAATTCGAAACTGAACGCCTTTTCATCTAAGGTTTTGACTTTCAAGTCGGGGATCCAACTTATTATCAACAGAATTCAAGCTTTCAACACCAAGATTCAAAGAGCTTTCAAATCGAAGCTTTTCATTTTTTGAACTTTTTACCTGGGGGAGAGATCGCCGTCGGAGGTGGCAGCGGCGCTGCTACTTCAAGGTAGCACAGCGCGAGCTCCCCCTCCGGCACCGGCTGCTGCCGCGCGCGGGAAGCGATCTCCTCGACGCCGTGTGGATGCAATTGAAGAAAGCGTTCAATTTTGGCCTCTCTGTAGTAGTAGAATGGGAAAGGGAGAAGGGTGTGCTCCGGCCAGTCGGCCACTACGACCTGTCGGAGGTGGACTGTGAGTCTGTTACCAATTGTTCAAATGAGATGTGACTTGTGAGTAATCATCGCTCATCTTCCTCACTAGAAAAGAAAAGGAAAAAACCTATCTTCCTTACTGCAGCAGAAGAAGAGGGAAAAAGAGAGTTTCCTAGCACTTTCCCTAAGCACCGTACGAAGCTCGCTCACCAAGTTTTCATGTAGTGACGGTATTTAACGGGTGAGTTTTCTCCCTGATCCCTATCACATAGTTACTTTTTGGTATTAGGAGAGTTTTTATAGCACATATCTAACTATTTATTGAACTAGCATTAACAGGTACTAAAATTTTAAAGAAGAATGCTACTGAGAGATACTCTGAGTTTAAGGATAATTTAGTGGAGATTTTATACTACCTTTAGAAGAACCAAAATATACATTAAGCTCGTATGAAAAGATATAAAAAGTTTAATAGATAGAGGTAATTTATTGGTACTTCATGACATCTTCAGAGGACGATAAAAAATCTAGCCAGTTATAGTTAACACCTACATCAACAAACACCGGTACTCAACCAAACAAAGCAAGACAAAACTCGACCATGGAGTTTGAGCCTGGGTTAATAATACCATTTCGACCTCAAATTTCAACAACCCGGTGATACCGAAATTTATAAAAAACCGAACGAAATTCGTAAAAATTCAAATGGTTTTGAAAATCAAACATATTTGAAATCTAGACAAATCATGAAGCGAAATTTGAATGAAAAGGTTCAAAACTGCTCGAAAAGCGGCGAATTTCAAGCGGTTTTCACGAAAATCGGCGATAGGTTAAAAAATTGGGAAAAATTACAAAAAATGTTGTAAAATTCCAAACTTTGGTTTTTCAAAAAATATTCACACCAGAGTTCATAAATCTATTAATACTAATTTTAGTGAACTTTTGGATAATTTTTTTTTCAAATTTCTTTTTTGAATTTTAATTTGAACTCGAGAGGTAAACCGAATGAAATCATTTTTCGAACCGAGGCGGTACGAGTGAATTTCAAGTGGTTTTTGACAAAAAGTGAGACACTGATCTGGGCAAGCTGCTCAAAGAGGAGTACAAGCTGCACAAGGGAGTGAGGGTGCGACTCGAGTCTCACCGGACAGAGCTTTAGGCCATATTCATAACTTTAGGGTTTGTTTGGTTCGATGATAAATTTGTCACACTAAATCTTACCGAACTTTAGGCTAATTGAGTTCACTCTGGTCAAATCCGGGTACACAACTTCAAATTCCGGGTTTAAAACCCGAGATACCGGCCGGAGAAGGCGAGATCTCGCCGAGATAAACGAGATTACTGTAGCAATTTGATTTTTTTTTTGAATTTTTGAATTCGGCCGGCAAGATTAATCTCGTCTGGGCCCAAAGAGAGAGATCTCGGCGATAAATCGCGAAATCTCGCCGAGATTTGTAACCCTGGTATAGACACACACTGAACCTTCCTGTATCTAGCTGTGCGCCTATGCGCGATGAGCCTGAGACGTATCAGGATTCAGGGCCATCATTTTTGTAAGATCACGAAAGAACTAACTTAGGATGCATTGTAGAAATTTGGTGTTAATTGTACAAGCTTCGTACAAACGGGACAAGCTACTTAGTCTCTGGGATAAATTATGCATTCATGATGAGTTAGAATCATGAGCTTTGTGGTCGTTATGGTATAAGAGATCTTGGTCCTTCAATAATATTAGTGTAGTGTTTTCACCACACCCTTGATAAATATCTATCTTTTTTATATATTAAATATAGTTCTTAGTGATAATAAATAAAGGTAATCTAGTTATTTTAATATCTTTTTAATCTATGTGTCTATGAGAAATATATCTTACAAACTTAGATAGAGGACGCACATAGCCGTGCCTTCGAAGAAGTTTCCTTTGCAGCATCTATCCCTCTCGACACACTGAATGACAAGGCTGATGACTTGTAAGTCGTCGCACATGGCCGTGTCTTCGAAGAAGTTTTCTTTGTAACGTCCATCTCATGGCACACTAAATGACAAGGCTGATGGCTTGTAAGCAAAGAAGAGACACTAAAAACATACACATTAATTGCTCCTGTCAATTTATGATGTGAAGTGCATTTGATTCTTCATATCGCTATTGTTGTTATGTCCTCCATTGTCATTTGTGACACTTGACGTTAAAGCAAAGAGGGAAGCTTCCTCTACAATCTTAGGCCATTTTCAATGGTAAATTTTATTTTACGGTTTTCAGGAGTGTCACATCATCTAAAGAAGTTTGGATTGATAAATGAAACAAGGTCTTCCAATGCACAGTTTCATTTCGCGGTTTCATAGGCTAACCATAACATTTAATTGTTGCATGGTGTTGTGATCAAATGTTCCATTTGGTGCAATTTCATTCGGTTTCAGTACGTGGGATGAAACGATGCGCTCTCAGTACAGTTTCATTCGGTTTCCAATGTGTTGAAAACGGTGTGCACCCGGTTTCAACTAGATAAAACTCATCTCCTCTTTTCTTATAATTTCTTTAACATGTTACTATTTTTACTGATGTGTCACTTTATTGAATGATAATAAAACTCACATGTGAATGGCCTTAGCATATACTCCATATCCAACACGTACAGGTACCAATTAATACGCCGATGTGACAGAACTTGAACTAGGATGATGAGAGCCATAGTATATGAGGCCATTCACAGTACAAGTTTCATGAGAGTTTCATTCTCATTAAATGAGATCTTACATAAGCGAAAATGGTGACATGGCAACAAATTTATGAGGAGAGAGGAGAGTTGAGTTTCATGGGGATGAAACCTGGTGTCTGCGATTCTGAAAGTCTTTGAAACCGGGATGAAACCCCATTGAGAGTGATTTGTTTCATCTCCACACCTTTTCTGGATCCCGTGTGGCCATATTGTAGTGTGCTAAATATAATTGCAAGTGGCTACACAATTTATATGGTATAGTTGATCACAACACCATGCAACAATTAAATGTTATGTCATGCCTATGAAACTGCAAAATGAAACTGTACATTGAGAGAGATTGTTTCATTCATCAACCCAAACATCTAAATATGACGTGGCACTATTGAAAACCGTGTAACGAAACTCTCCACTGTAAATGGCCTGACAGAATCCTCGTAGAATTTTCCCTTGGGGACTGACGACTTGGGAAGTCGTCCGGCGTTCAGAAGACAAATGGGGTGAAAGAGCGACAGACACTAAAAAGATGTGCATTAGTTACCCCTGTCAATTTATGACGTGTATATTAGTAAAACGAAACGGCGTGTGATACTGTGATGTCGCTATTGTTGATACTAGGCTGAGTCGCGCGCTATGCCGTGCCGCGAGGGAAAAATATGGCATGAGTTTTTTGCAAATCGAATTTGCGGAACCGTGGGTCTCTTTTTTCAAAATAACCGGTGGAAGGATCTATTTATGATTTCAATTTTTTTCGAATCTTCTGGGTCAAAAGAATCTTTTTGCAAAATATGATGAATTTGTGTTTTTATAAAAAACCGCGCCTCGAAAGAATCTATGTTTTTTTTTAAAACCGCGTGGAAGGACCTAAACGTAATTTTGAATTTTTCTAGGTCTATTTTACTTAAAAACCGCCGCAAGGACCTAAACGCGATTTTTAATTTGGCTATAAACCCTCGATAAATCTGTGTTTTTTTTAGAAAATCGTGTAGCGGGGCCTAAACGTGATTCCAAATTTTTGCGGTCTATTTAATAAAAAAACCGCCTAAGGACCTAAACACGATTTCCAATTTGGCTATAAACCCTCGACGAATTTGCCTTTTTTTTAGAAAACCGCGTGGAGGGACCTAAACACAATTTCGATATTTTTCGGGTCTATTTTACTAAAAAAACCATCGAAAGGACCTAGACGTGATTATTAATTTTTTCAAAAGGACCTAAATGCGATTAGTATATTTTTCGGGGGCCTCCCCGGGGGCGACACATGGCCCCCCTTGGGGAGCCGGCAGTCCCAGGCTCTATTATATAGAGTATATATGCCCTCGGTTTTGTGTACCCACTACAAAATCAGGTTGACTAGAAAAGCCAACTGCGTAGGCAGTGGTTCCATTAATATATACGCGTGCTGATCACCATTTTTTTTAATCTAAAGCAAAGCCGTGGAATCTAGTTCCTTAATATAGACAAACGTTAATTCAAACAACTTCACTGTTAGCGGTGCTTTCATGTTTTCCATGCTAATACAAGTTATATAAATCTAAAAGTATACGAAAGGATAAATAATCACTGTATATATTTTATTTATGCTTTAAAATTTATACACTTTTTTTTAAAAAAATACATAAAAGCGCCTCTCACTAGGTCACCGCTCACCAGGACTTACAACAACCTATTGACCATTTCTTTAAGGCTTCCTCGTAGGCTCGTATCATCATTGTATTCCCAGTGTAGCAAGTTTTTTTTTCTTTTTGACCACGAAGGAACCTGTGTTTATGACAGACTTCGTCGATGATCTGTATCTGCATCAGAATTATCAGTTATTTGTTTTTCAAAACAGAGGCAACAGTCATATGTGGAGTAGTCATATCCAATGTTCAAAATTAACAGTAGAGGGAGTCTCATGTTGGTCGGTTGGCAAAGACCCGGGAGTACGACTCTATCCACCAGGTTATGAATCTTACTTGCCCACCTTCATGCATATGCAAGTGCCCCTCTGTATATGCATATATCCACGCATCATGAGGCTGCCGATTTATCTGTAGCTCCTCAATTCTAGGTGCATGCTAGGGGGAGCACTTGTGTGTATGTGTACAAATGTAGTTGTGTATGTATGTGTAGACAGTGTAGGTGTGTGGTGATGTGTGTGCTCACTGGATTATCTAGCGTTTGTATGAAGTGTAGACAAAAGTCCAAGCAAATTTCTACGTGTATGTAATCTCGTACCACGTGGACGCTAGGCTCTAAGCGAACTTTAGGCTTAGGACACTACACAACCAATAGTTGTCTAAGAGTTCGAGCAGTAGTAACAGGCACACATATATTGCATATACATGGCACAACTCCTCGGGACGGCTCGACCGCTCGAGGCAGAGCGGCTATGGAAGGTGCTGGCAGAGCGGCTGCGGAGGTGCTACGGTCGTTCAACCACACCACAACGACCACAGCCGCCATACGCCGCCGCCTCGAGGAGGACTTCGGCATCGACCTTTCGCACAAAAAGTCTTCGTCCACGAGCAGGTCAACCTCTTCCATCCACCAACGGCACGGCGACGGCGGGCGCGGGCGGGACGACGAAGACCGCAGGCGAGACACGCGAGCCGGAGGCCGCGACTGAGACAGGATGGGTGGCGGCATCACCGGCGTGGATGAGCTAGCCCTGCAGAAGTCCAGATCGATCTGACGATGATGGCGAGTGGCGACTTGAATGAAATATCCCAAAATTTTCAAATTTTATTTATTTGGATTTTATTTGAATTTTTTGAATTTTATTTGGATTTATTTTGAAACTTTTCTGTCGACGTTTCGGAAATAGATCCCCGCTGAGCTTACTTGTTGATTTGAGGGATCAACCGAACCCCTTCGACCGTGAAGGGTTAGCGTCCGAGGAATGCCGAAAAAGGGAAAAAGATGATGCTTAAAGGACTGTGGTCACAAGATTTTTATACTGGTTCGGGCCTCTCACGATCGAGATAACAACCCTACGTCCAGAGCTTTGACTATTGTTTGGGTGCTTACAGAATGCTTACTCGAGTGTGTTTTCTGCCTATCATCGTCCTCTCCACAGTCTGTTATAACGGGGGTATTTATACATAACCTGCAGAGATTACAACCGATTAATGCGCCATTACTGTGCCCGAACGTGGTTGTAACTGCCTCCTTGATTTCCGCCATGATGCGTCGTGGGCTTTTATGGATCAGATCGTGGCTTAATGGTCTACATAACCGTAGCGCAATTACCGCCACATCGTATTTATGGTCCGAGCACGGCCTACTGGTTACGCTCGGGATTCTCCTTCAATTCTAGCCGACCATCATATACATCCGAGCAAACATGCTCGGGAAGTCGAGGCGCATGCTCGGGAACGAGCACGGGAATGATCAGGAATGAGCTTGGGTAAAGTCACTAATTAGCTCGTCCGAAGTCCTTCCTTGGGGACACCATCCAAGGGCAAGTATGGTTGGCCGATGATCGGCTGCCGGGGTATAATGATCTTTATGGAAATTATCCAATCTTCGACAGCTAGCCCCCGAGGCTCGACCCCGAGGCTCAAGTGGGATATCACTTGGTGGGGCCTTCCCCTTGAGCCTTTGAACTCATAGGAGGGATTGGAACATTGCAGCGCATGACTACTGCAGCATCCGAGCATCATTTGTCCGTAAACGAGCATGATCTGGCAAGGACTGAGCAACTAGCCACGCTCGAGACCTGACCAAGGTGAAGCTCGCAAAAAATACCAAAGGTCGCCATGGTTCCTTCCCCGCGAAGCCATGCGGGAGTGGTTCTAACAGTTTTAAAGGAACCGTACTCTTGTCTGACAGTTTCGAAAAACGGATCGCCGGGTGTCGATTCACGAATAGGCGGGAACAGTTTTCGGTCCGTTCGACTTCTCCGCCTATAAATACCGGCGGGTACTGTACTGAAAAGCCCTTCACCTTGCGATCAAACCTTAAAATTTTCTAAGTCCCAGACTCTTTCGTTCCTTCACTTTCTTCCTCACCATTCCTCATGGCGAAATTCGGTCCAAGCAAGGTTTGTAAGGAGAGGCTACAGATCCTTGAGGATCTTGGCTACTTGGATGCAAACTCCTGGCGCGTTCCAACTAAGGGAGCACCCGCGCCGCGCAGCGACGAGATAGTCTCCTGCGACCTCTACACCGTCAATGGGCTTAGAATGCCCGAGAGTGAGTTTCTTGAGTCCGTGCTTGCTCAAAGCGAGTGTGAGATCACTCACCTCAACTCGAACTCAATCCTTGTCCTGGCCATCTTCACGCATCTTTGCGAGGGATACATGGGTACCTTGCCCACGGCGAGCCATTTCTTCCATTTTTACTCCTTGTTTCGCACCGGTAGGTCTTCGCCCACCGGTTCCATATACTTCCACCTCCGACCTAACCGCTCATATGAGTACCCCTTTTTCATACTTAAGGACTCTGTGTCGGGCTAGGCCAACCAGTGGTTCTACCTGAAGAAAGCAGAGCGAAGCACTCTCTGCTACTATGGGGTAGCAGCCAAGGCCGTCGAGACGCCGCGACCACTCATGCAAGCCAAGGAAGAGCGGACGCTGATGACCATTAGTGAGCTCACGAACATGGGGCTCACCAGTCGCGACATCATTCGGGATTACCTGAAGAACCAGGTATCCCTGTTGAGAAGGAGGGAACACCCTTTCTTCGAAATCTCCGGGTGGCAAGACCTCACCCGGGAAGCTGACTCTGGTAAGTTTTTGGAACTTGAGCTAATTTCTTGCCTCTTTGAATGTGATTTTTGCTCGTGCTAACATCCATCTTTAATCGTTCATAGCCTCGAGCACGGACTGGGTAGAGAAATGGGTGGCTAAGATGTTCGGTATCCCGAAAGGCAAGGAGCTCGAGCATGGGCGTCAAGTCCTAAAGAATGTGCTCGAGCGGAGCGAAGTGGTAAGTGACTTTGCAATTCGTGCTCAAGGAAACACCTCCCGAGCATATTCTGACATTCCCTTTAGGCCGCTACGGTCGCTCTCAAGCCCTTGGCACGAAGCCAAGGGGGAGCCATCCCTGCCACCAAGACCAACAAGGCGAAGGGAAAAGGTATGACAAGAGCCCTCCTCGGCGACATCTGGAATACGTCGATAGGAAGGAGGTAAGTGACCTGAAGTTCTAGCAAGCTGAATCCTTCTAGAAGAAACCGGGCCTGATGACTCGCTTGCAATAGATCTCAGAGCAAGCAAGGCAGATTGAAGCGACAAAGAAATTTGAACGCCAGGTATTGGAGAGATTTCAACCCTTCAGGCCAAGCTTACTGAGGCTACTTGGGCTCCCGAGCAAGTGAGTCCGAGGAAGAGGACGAGGGGGATGTGGCGCCCCTCATCCTAAGGCGCAAGCGCCAACCAAAGACCATCATGGAGGTCGACATGGAGAAGGTCGACCCTTCGCTAGCGAGGATCAGCCGTGCTACTACGGCGAGATCCGAGCTCGTGGTGGTTGCGGTGACCGAAGCTACCAAGGACGACGATGAGGGACTCCGCCAAGGTAGTTCTTGATCTTTGTTTTTGTCCCCCTTTTTTCCTTCTTTTTTTTTTGCTCGAGCTAACCCCACTCTATTGACGTTGGTGTGATAGCTTGTAGGGACTTTTTGGATTTTGGGGCTATAGCTGATGAAATCATCAATGACATCACAGAGAAACAGCTAGCCCTTGCCGCCAACATTGTCATGGCTGAGACCATCGATTACGTCATGGCGGACGACCTACTCAACGAGCCCGACCAGCCCATCGTAGAGCTTCCTCCCCTGGAGGGACCACCTCCCCAGGGGACGCTCTTGGCCCTCTCGAGCACATCAGATGCTCGGGAGGAGAGTGAAGATTTTGCGCCCCCGAGCGAAGAACCTGCTCGGGGGAAAGATGAGGATCTTGTCCCCCTGAGCGAAGAAATCGCTCGGAAGGGGGGTTCATCTCGTACGCCGCCTCCGAAGGGGACTCCATCTCGTCCGCCGCCTCCGAAACGTCTAAAGGCACACAGGGATGGAACTAATTAACGTTGCTGCATACATATTTAATTCCAAGAGACTTTTTACCATTTTTAAAGATACCAAACTATCAATTGAGCTAATACCAAAAGGTTGTTGGAACACAAAACAAAGAACCGAAAATCAACTCAAAACATATGCCACCCAAGGAGGTCAAACTCATGACCACGGAACATAGGAGCAACGTGTTGAGCCAACTGAGATACAACCCCTTTGTATTGAAGCAGTTCTTTGCATCTCTTCTTATTACTTATTCTCGTACAGAGCTTACTGCACCTTCAGAGGTTATGCACTTTACCCACATGATACAACCATGCACCACACAAAGCGAATGATTATAACAAAGCCTTTACAATGCATCCTCTTAACCCAAGTGCTACCACCGAGGTTTCAACACTGAAGGGTTACACCACCACAACAGGGCCCCCCTCTTGCGCCATGTGAGTTTCCTCCGTGCACCCGGACTCACACCACCACGATAGCACTCAAGCTAAGCATTTGCAAATTAGTCGGCTAAGGCGCCCATAATGAACATGTGGTTGCATGATTGACTCAGGTCAAAGGCTCGCAAGGTTAAGTCCTTAGGATTGATTAAAGCAAGACTTACACATACCCTCAGCTCCACTGAGCCCACCCTGGCACACTTGCCCCTTCCACTTGCTTCAATCTAAAAATGATTACCACCCAGTTGGTTACCAAGAACCACGTGCTACTCACAAATCAACATCGTTGTGTGACCTCCCCACCACGACAACTCAATCTCTTTGTGTGACCACACATGACACACAAGTTAACATCATTGTTCCATATTCCGTTAGTCAAAATTAATATTCAACATTTCATGTACATGTGATGACGTAGCATGGCTAAGCATCTAATCCGATCTAACCATCTATGTTAATTTCATTATTAACCAATTATAGTGAACCAACCTAAGGTAACAAGTGGATTATGGCATACAAATAACAAGGTAGGTTGTAATTCAAAGGGTACATTAGCTAATCCCAATTTAAGTTGAAATCATTTGTACTCATGAAATAATATGCAATAAGGTAAAACAAAATAGCAATTTTTCTATCATGGGTTCAATATGATCAAAGCACAACTTTCCTTAGTTAAGCTCCTAGTCTTGGTCTATAAATTGCTCTTGGGTTGTCAATTCCCCCTCCGAAGCCTCGCACAATTCAACGTCTACGCGAATCTAGAAGAAATAGCAAATAAACACCAAAACTAAAGAACAAACAAACTCTAAAAATCCAACAAAAATCACCATTAGATAGATCTCAATTTTACAAATTTTTAGGAATTTGAATCACCTCAATCGGAGTTCATATGAGGGAGAACGAGCCCTCGAAAAATTCAAATTCCTGGAAAATCCATAAAATTGGAAAATCAAAATATTCCGAATTATTTTTATAAAGAAAAATCCAATTTTATGATGTCGGCTGACGTCAGCATGGCGCCGGTCAGTACGGTTGACGTGTGGCATAATCTGGGCCGTTTAAAACCATCTAACGATTTACTGATTTTACGCCTACGTGGCTCTATGACAGCCATCCGATCTAGATCGGACGACCGAGACTAACCCAAGCTAAACACTATTGCCCTAATCGACGTGGCTTGCTCTGGACCACACGATCCTAATCCGACGGCAGAAACCTTACCCGAGCGCTCCCCTGTTCAATCCGTGACGCGGCTTGATACTGTCCGTCCGATGGCGATCCGACGGCTGAGACGCTTCGACTCCGGCGATGGCGAGACGCGGCGGCAGTCTTACCGGACTTGGAGACGATGACACACCCGACGGCGCTCCGGTGCTCTCCAGCGAAGAAGAGGTAGCGGCTCGGATGCGGCACAACGCGGTGAACTCGAATCCGGTCTTGGATCGGCGAAAGAGACTCCCAACGGCGACGAAACGCGGCGCAACACCTTCGGAAACTCCGGCGAGATCCCGCAACTCCCACAATGCTCCTCCAGCGATGGCGCAACAGGGAAAAGACGCGGCACGGGACGAGGAACCTCGGGAGAACCCTCGGGGTCCTTAAATACCCGGCACCCGGCGCAAAATTCGGAAAGTTTGGCGACGGCGGCGAGTTCTGCTCGGATACGGCGGCGGCGTGAGTTCGAATCGGAGACGACAACTATCGACCGTGCGATCTTGATCCAATGGCCCGGATAGAACGAGAGTTTCCGAATCGGTACCGTTTGATGAAGACCACCCGATGAAGATCTAACGGCTGTGATCGCTAGGGTTTTAGTAATTGACGTGGCTTGATGAAGGCTGTTGGATTTCAATCCGACGGTCGGCGATCGAATCCCTTCGGCTGGCCGAGCGACTGGGCCGGGCCCAACACTGTTCACGGGATTTCTCGATTTTTGATTTAAAATAAATAAGAAAATTCATTTGATTTATTTAGGGTTGTAAAATACTCTAAAATTCCAAGAAAAATCTCAAAAATACTTTGAGACATTCGGACTTAAATAAAATATTTTTGTCAATACTTTATTTTAAACTTTTCTTTTTATAATTATTTCTTGACAAAAGACAATAGATTTTAGTTCAAAATAATTCTAATAAATCTCGGAAAATCCAATTAAATCCAGAAAATTCACAAAAATCATAAATTGTAATAAAATAATATTAAATAATTAAAAAGTCAAAATTTGGGATATTCTGACTCTTGTCGGCGTACTTTGCGCCAGAGTACCCTCTCCACAAGCCAAAGACGTGCGTGGCGGCTTAGCGGCAGTGGGCGAGCACGCCGCCCGCCCAGCGTCGATCCACGTGGTGCCGGCGAGCAAAGTGGCGAGGCATACGCTGCTTTGACGCCCGATCACGTGGCGGCTTTGGCGAAGCGGCGGCGAAAGCGATTCGCCCGGCCAGTGCCGGCCACGTGGCGCCCGGCGAGTGGCGAGACGCCTGCTTCGCGGCGCCCGATCACGTGGCGGCCTAGCGGCGGCGAGCAAGCACGCCCGCCAGTCAGTGCCGCGTGGCGCTGGCGGTAGGTGGCGAGACGCCCTTCGCCAGCGCCGATCCACGTGGCGGCTTTGGCGGCGGCGAGACGCTGCTCGCCGGCGCCAACCATGTGGCGCCGGCGAGCAAAGTGGCGAGACGCCACTTTCGCCCGCCGCAATGCAAAAAGGTGGGAAGTGGTGGCTTCGCCTCGAAGTCTCCTTACCCTATCGTACTATGTCAGAGGCGGGTCTGCTGTGTCAGGTCCGTTGATTACAATGAATCTTGCTAACAAGCCCATTCCTCTGACGCCTATCATCTACCCGTCGCAAAGGGGTCACATTCCGGGCGGACCGGGTGAAGCCATGCATCGGCATTTAATGAGGCTGGAGGAACGAGACAGCACAGGAAGGAGTAATAAATGTATGAAGATCAGCATGATGACCCCCCCTTTTACCTACCCCCGTTAGCCTGGCCTATATAAGGGCACTCGGGTGCATGGGGAGGGGGGACGGGCAACAAAGAGTTCAAGCACTAGAGCCTAAGGAAGAACTTGTAATCCAAAAGCTCTGTACTAGCTTCATACACTCAATAAGCAATCTAGCAGGACGTAAGGCTATTACCCTGGCTAAGGGGGCCTGAACCTGAGTAAAATCCTCGTGTCATCTTAGTTCGTAGGCACCGAAGTCCTTCGTGTGGGAGTTCTTAGGGTTTTCACTCGTTAGGGTTTGCCAGCCGCGAAGACGCCCTCCTACCGAACCAAACCCGGTCTGTAGACTCGGGCCTGTCAGGTGGAATACGCCGACACAAACTTTTGTAAATCTATAAACAAGTTACCTTCAATCAATTAAACAAATTGGCTATTATCTCTATTCAACTCATTACACTGTTACAATTGATAAAAAAATTATAAATCAGTAGAGAAGCTCACGTTGCCTATTTGCTATTTTGTTCAAGCCACTTAACCGATCAAGCACTCGCTGACTCACGCTGCGCTGCCTTCCCTGTCTGCTCGCTATCTTTCGGTTCTACAAACATCAAATCTGATCAATTTTGTAGCAATTTCAGTACAAAATTCTGAAATTTCGGTGAAATTAACAGAAATTTCTCAAAACTACTATAGCAAACCATAATTTTCAATATATTCCATTCCGCTGAGATTTTGAATTTCGTCCCGGTTAAAATCTGAGAGATTTCACCTAGATTTTCTGAAATTTCGCCGAAATTTTCAACCCTAGTGTGATCTCACAGTTCCTGTGTCGCCGACGCTAAACGAACTGAAGAAATGTTGTGCCAGATTTCTGTGGCCCTGAGCATACATGCGCTAAATAATTATTTGGACATGACAGTGGCGTATGAACACACATAATTGTAATCTAAACATCTCTAATATCACAGAAAGCAATCACCTTTGTACGTCACAGTAACAGGAATAAGCACATTATATGAGTTTGCCGTCACGTGGGAAATACTACTAGTGTGACTAGAAGATGACTAGATGAGCGGCCATTCTCCAAACAAAATTTATCAGTTTCCGTGACGCCAGCGATCGATTGCGCGCAAAGAAAATTACACCTGATGGGAGAAAGAAAAAAAGAAGACCTTACTTTACGTAGGAGGGAGGAGGCCGTCCTTGTCTGATGGAGCTGCCTACCGGTCATTGTCACCTTACTTGACAATATTTAGCTAATGATTTGTGTCTGGACGTCTAAAATTTTCGGATGCATTGCAATATTTTTTTTCTATGTGTGTAATATTTTTTTATACTATGTGAAACATTTTCCTTCGATAAACAATGAAATGCGCTACAATAAATGAATGTTACAAGCGTTCAAAAAATATTTCACACGTTGGCAAAAAATATTGTAAGCGCAGAATATAAATATTGCAAAAGATATCTAATAGGATAAATAGTAATCAAACGGTCGAGCGCTATTTTCTCCCCCATGTTTATCGACAAGCAGCTAAAAAGCAAAGACTAGACAAAAATTGCTCGAAAATTATCAAGTAGAGTCTATAATATCATACTGTTGTCGAGGTTTCTTCCCTCTTCATTATTTGCCTTGTCCTTTCATTTCAGAGTACATGGTGACACCATGATGGTGTCCTTGAACACTTCTGCGTAGACTTGACCTGCTGGAGAAAGGTGAATGAGACAGCAGCAGCAGGAAGAAGTAGTTGGGACTTGGGACAGAGAAGTCTCAACGATGGAGCCGCAGGGATAAAAAACCGCCGAATTTCGGCGAAATTTCGCCAAAATTTTGGGTTTTTAATCCGGATTTCAAATATTTTGGCCGAATTTGAACGGAATGGGTCCAATAACCCTTAACAAAGTCTTGTTACATGAAAATTTGATGAAAAACTAATTTTTTGAGATTTTTTAAAATTTGGGTAGAAACACTGTCAGATTTTTAAAACAATTTATAAGCCTGATAATCATCTGAAAAAATTATGGTACCATAAATTGTTGTTTGGGATCATAGACAAAAAATTTCAAAATAATTTAACATCATTTGTTATCTTTAAAAAATCAAAAACAGAATGGACATAATTGGGACAGTAAAATTGTTAGATTTTTGTAAATTTTCTCGAGTATGATCATTACCTAAATATTTTATGACAGATTAATAATTTCCTCAGAACCATTCTATAAAATTTTCAAAAAATTTCAACCTTATTTGTTTGCTCAATAAAATCAATGAATGCAGTAAGCACTGAACTTATGTGCCAATCTGCTCTGCACAATTTTCAGATTTCGGATTTTGATTTATCAGACAATTCAAATATTTTATAAACTTTTTAAAATTTTATTTTTCAAGTTTATTTCAGCTAAGGATCCTTATTTAAAATTTTCAGCTCCAAATATTGTTCCAGTAATTTATAAAAATTTTGACATTCAGAGTACTAATTTTCAATTCTCTCTGTTTTAAATTTTTAAATATTCTAAAATAATTTATTAATTTCTGAAAGTTTTACTGTAGGTGCACTAATGGCTTCAGAAGATAAAATAAAATTTTTAGCTGGAGATAAGTCATCATTATTTTCATTTAATTCTGACAATGCTACTGTGTATGTATTTCTGTTTTGGATTTATCAGGTAATTCAAATATTTTTATAACTTTTTGAAATTTTGTTTTTCAAATTTATTTGAGCTAAGGATTCTTATGTAAAATTTTCAGCTCAAAATATTTCTCTAGGAATTTATGAAAATTCTGACATTCAAAGTACTAGTTTTCAACTCTCTCTGTTTTTGAATTTTTAAATATCTTAAATTAATTTATTAATTTATGATATTTTTGCTGTTGATGCATTTATTGCTGGGAAAGATAATATAATTTTTTTAAAAAATTCAACTTTCTTGGTTTGCTCAATAAAATCTATGAATGCAGTAAGCACTAAACTTAATTTGTTGTATTATATTTCAGAAATCAAACAGAGAAAGGACATAAATGGCACTGTGCTTTCTATGAATTTTATAAATTCACTGGTGTGTGAACATGATTCCAAATTTTTATGAGATATTAACCATTTCCTAGCCACCCTTATGTAAAATGTTTGAAAAATTTAAACCTTTTTTATTGCTAAATTAAATCTATGTATTGATCATCGGTCTTTTAACAGGATAGTAGCACTGTTGGAATTTTTTAAAATTCATGAAATGTGACCATCATATGAAAATTTTATGAGAATATTATGGATGTGTCAGGACCATCCAGAAAAATTGTCAAAATTTTACAAGCTCGTTTGTTATAATTTTCATTCGGATGAAACTTGCCGCTCAGCGCTTTACCAAGACGGTACCAATGTTTGAATTTTTAAAAATTCCTCACATTTGATCATCATCTGAAATTTTTACAAAAATATCATAATATGTTAGAAATCTCCATAAAAAATTTCAAAATGTCTAACGTCGTTTGTACTATTTTTCATCCGGTTCAAACTTGCCGATCAACGTTTCATCGGGACACTACCAATTTTTGAATTTTTTAAAAATCCACATAACTGATAATCAACTGAAAATTTTATGAGAACATCTCTATTTTGTTAGGAACCTACAAAAAAAATTTAAAATTTTTTGATATCGTTTGAACCAATTTTCTGTCAGTTCATTTTGACCGAAATTTCGGGTATTTTCGGCGAAATTTCGGAAATTTCGGTGGAAATCAAACCGGATTTGAATTTTGAATTTTGAATCTCCTCCAGCCGAAATTACCGAATTTCGGCCGAAATTTTGGATTTCGGCTTGGTCCGGTTTTTCTCATGCAAACGAAAATTTGAACCTTGTGGAGCAGAACAGGGCTTGGATAGGACTGCCACTTAGAGACTGTTTGGTTGTCTCTTCTCCTAAGCTTAGTCCGTTCGATTCAGCTAGGCTAATAAGATATGGGATGTACAGATGCAGAGGTAGTGTTTAGTAGGCAGGTATTTTAAAATTTATATAGCAAGCGTGGTCTAGTTTGTTCGAAAAAATATCAGGAATCTATTTTTGAAATCGGTTCGGTAATCGGAAATGCTAATCAAAAGATATAAACAAAAAGAAAAGAGGAAAACTTACATACCCACGTGACACCACATGCATGGTTTGCTATTGTGGCTGACAATGGCCCCTTGCGTAGAACACGAGGTTGCCATGCGCTACATCCAGATATACGCTCATTTTCTCCGTATCTCCAGAGCCAGATTGCATGGAGAATATTGCATCCAGAGAGTCAGGCTCAAAACTAGATGTAGGCAACCAAATATATAAAAAAACAAGATTTTACATTTGTAGATGCAAATCTCTGTGCATACAGGCAACCAAACAGTCTTATTGTAGCATAGATCCAGGCCAGCTTCCTGTTGTACCATTAATCATTTGCAGCTCTACAATCAAATACATCCACACACACACACGAAGTGATCCTTATCTAGCCTGTGAATTTCATTTTTACAAATTTAGTATTTGTACAATAGGATTTAAATTTCGTTTTAGATAAAATTTCACCAGTATCTAATATCCAAAATTTTGATAAAATCTCGTTATTTTAGATAAAATCTGATCAAAATTTATAAAGCGAAATTCAGATCCGAAGGGATGAGGCCGTCCATATATCTGATTGAGCTACCTGCCGGTTATGGACACCTAAAGTCATTGTCACCTTACTTAAGTTTTTCAACAGATATGCGCTTACCGTATTTAATTTAATTACTGCTCTACATACCGCATGTCTGCTGGTCTTTCAAGTCCAACAAGCGCATGAGTGCATGAGTCTGACACAAGCTTTCAAATTTTATTTTCGGACTATATCTTAGAAGAGACCGAAATTCGAAATTTCGATGAGATTTTAGAATTTCGGATGAATCCGAAATTTCAATGAGATTTTAGAATTTCAGACGAAATCCAAACAAAATTCAACAAGCAAAATTTTGTTCGAAATTGCCGAAATCTCCGTAAATTTCAACCGAATGAAAAATAGTTCAAACGACGTTACAAAATTTTAAAATTTTTTGCAGATAGTCCTGATGCATCACTGATATTGTAACATCCTGAAAATTTAACAAAGTGAAAATAAATATTTTAAATTTGAAAATATTTATTTCTGAGTTTCCTTGCCATTATTGGTTTTATTTGAATTTCCCTTGGAGTTTTGCATTGCATGAAAAATCAAATAAAGAGAATAAACGAATGGATAATGGTAAAAGGCAAAAATATAAAAAGTAAAATTTTAGAAAATTACCATAATACCCTCAGAGTGATATTTACCTCTGGTGAAAATTCTAGGAATTGATCATGAGATATAACACTTTTGAAAATTCAAAAATAGAAACTTCGAGAAAGTAGGGAAATTGCAATGTCAGAATTTTTATAAAATCCTGGAGCAATATCTTGAGCTGAAAGTTTTACTTAAGAACAAATAGCTCAAAATAAATTGAAAAACAAAGTTTCAAAAAGTTATAAAAATATTTGGATTGTCTAATAAATCAAAATCAGGAAAATGCGAAATATGTGCACTGTAACTTGTCAGAATTATTATGATTTCTATGAATAGTATTTTCATCTGAAAATTATACAGTAGGCAGATAACTGGCAACTCATCACGAAATAAATTTCTCATAAAAACTCAGATATGATAGATAACCTATTCATTGAGCTTTACCTCGTGAAGCTGGCAGCCAAATTCTCAATTTGCTTTGCCTCCACCATGACCTTCACTGTCATGTGGGTCCTCGTTCTAGAGCCTTCCATCTATGCCAGCCAAGCCTCAGACATCACGCCACTTTGCAGACCACCAGAGGTAGTGCTCCACTTCCTCCTCCACTCCATCTCTTTCCTCTCAAGCCAGCAACAGAACTTCCTGCGTTTCCTCCATTGCCAAGCTCCAGAGCCACAAGCCGAGATCAATTCGAGTGATTGAGCAGCTCATTTCCAAATTCCTTCCAGCATTAGTATCTGCAGCTCATAAGGATCAAGAGCCCCCAAAAAGATTCGGTCTCCTCCATGCGAATCGGAGCTGCTGCGTCGCCATCTTCCTCCATGAATGGCCATGGGTGGGAGCTCACTCGAGATTCTCCTCCAGTGAACCTCAAAAATGGACCCCTTGTGATCCCCTGATGCCATAGGTGCTACCGATTCAATCCCTAATACTCCTGTTTGTCTTCTTCGTTGGGTCACCGCCATGAACGCCGCCCCTCCTCGGCTGCGCTCCGCTCCGGTGTCTCTTCCGACGAACCGACTCTACCCCCGAGTGCGCCTCGCCGAGAGGAAGCTTGCTGCGCCCTCGCATTCGCCGGAAGACTGCCGGAGTACCCCTCGTCGCCGAGCCCTAGCTGCGCTCTGTTTCTTTCCCTGTGTGCTGGAGCCACGAGCTGAGGAAGAAGAAGGCTGGGCCAAAAGACGCTTTCGTTTGGGTAAAACGTATTTCCGAATTTCCTGACCGAAATGCATTCATCTATTAAGGACTTGTACATCTTTAGTCACAAACCAGTGAAACAAATTTGTATAATCATCTGAAATTAGAAAGAATCTAAATATGTAAAAATATCTAAATTGTGATCTGTAGAATAATTATTTATGTTAGACTTTGATTAGGATGTTAATATGGTTGTTAATGAGATTTTGTGTATAATAAGTGATGAAATGATGAAATCAAAATCATGAGATTTTAGGACCAGGAGGTATTCAAATATACAAACACATTTAGTTTTTGAACTAAGTTAATTCGTTTGTTTAGCAACCATTAATGATGCTTAAGATGGCCAATAATAGAAGTGAATGTATAATAGTTCATAAAATCATATAAGAAATGATTATGTGCTTTTGGGTTTATAATAAACCTAATCATGCAAAAATATTTAATCCTAGAACCAAGATTAGTATAATTGCTTGTTAATCATCATTAAACCATGTTATGGCCATTAGCAAAGTATATGGCAAAATGGCTCACAAAATGGTATGGCAATTTGCATCAAGTTCCTAAAACAGTGAGGACATATGTATGTGAAAATAATTGGAATAAAGTTTAACTTGAATTCTTTTATCATAAAGAAGTGTCAAATGTAACAATAATCAAATGGGTAATCTATTGCAATTTAGGATGTTATTCTGTTAATGCCTGAAAAATGAACCAAGAATCATGTAATGTGTAGTTGGAGATTTAGATTGAAAGTTGGCCGATTTAAGGTTTACAAATGTGACCATTTAGACTAATTCAACGGTAGATAAAATAACTTGCCTAAACACTAAAATAGGTGAAACTAGTTTAGAAACACTGTACAAAGTTTATACTACCATGTACTGTAAAAAGAATCTTATTCCATTAAGGCTTGCATATTAATACTATTAGTCCAAAACCCTTAAGTGTTAACCTTTTGTTCCACTTTTGGCCGATTCCGAATAACGTCAATTTAGCAATGCCACTTAAGCCTTTTTGGCCATGATTATAATGTATCAGCTAAAGCCTAAAATTTATGGAATTAGCTTAGGATTGTTATACAAAGTATAAATCATCTTATTATGAAGAAATAACCATACTTCATCATGTTTTGCATACAAATCCTAATAGCTAAATAACCTTACGTGTTAAGGTTCCTGAACTTTATAATATGAATCGGTAGAAGTGAAGAAGTCTATAATTAAGATAATTGTATCGCCAGAACCTTCTCATGTATGATGGAAATGTTATCAATAGCCTGAATCAATAGATCTAATTTGCGTAAAGCTAATTTTAAGCGAAATCAATCAAAGGTAAAGAACTATTCATTCGCGGTCTAATGTGATCATTTAAGCATTTTCATTAACTCGCTAAGCAACTCATCTAAATCCGAATAATGTGAAGAATAGCCTAGAATTGATCGCTAAGATGTAATCTGCAGTAATCTAAAGAAATATTCTCACTTCATCTTGCTTTGACTCTGAATCCTAAAAGAGCAAAACTCATAAGTTATAAGTTTGCCAAAAACTCATATTTTGAATAGGAAATCAATACACCTTGCAACGATGATTAATTCTATCAATCTTAACTATTTTTGTGTCTTGAATTAAGTAAAGTAAGATTTATAAATTCATGAAAGAGCCATCCCTGTTTCTTGTAAAGAGTTTTATTGGCTTTGCTATCTATTTCTTTCGCCCTTATTGAAGTCTTTTATTTGCGTTATTTCCGTTGATCGGCGCATAGAACCCGACGTCTCTGTATTCATCGTCGTCGTCAACCGCAATCCTCGCCTTCATCGTAATCAGTGATTAAGCAAGGCAAGCATCCTTTGACCATATTGATCCTAGTATTTTCTATTCCTTTTGTGCATCAAATTGTTTTATGCATGCGATTACTTTATGTAAATTGCTATTTTGTGGATTGGTAGTTATACCTGTTGTCTCGTGATCCTCCGTTGATGATTATGAACATGTGAACCTTGATAACCATAGATTAAGGTTAGACATTTCTTAATGTCATTTTGGGGTATATCTGAACATATTTAACACCTTAGCCATGCTCTATAATCAGCAATGTACATGATCAAATTGATATTTGTTTCTGAAAACATTGAAAATGTCCTTTGTTGGTTCTGGTACTTTGATTAAAAACCCAAAAACTATGCTTTGATGCGGGCGATTATTGGCAATAGCCGGATGTGCGAATGGAATTGCACGTAGTGTAGGGTGGAGTATCGCCCGTGTCAGTTTAAGGACCGAGCAATGGGACGCTATTGATCCGAGATTTCCGTGCAACCACAAGGGTGAGGATGGGTTAGCCATAGCTTGTTATGTTAATTAGACATGGCTTTGTACATTGGTAGGCGGGAGCTAGCACAGGTTTTCCCGGCCAGGATGCCTGACGGGGTATTCCGGTCAGGTCTACTTGCTAATGCAACGGTGTACGCCCTGCCGTATTTAGAAACGTTGTGTTGGGTGTGTGAATGTGGATCCACGGTTTGCGTGTGTGTTTCTAGTTCTACGGCAGGGGTTAACGTCCCGGGCTGGTCAAAGCTATGTCTAGGTAATGTAATGACTATGTATGGTCTTCTTGACGTCACACCTAAGGAAGTGTGTCGGGCAAAAGTTGATCATTCCTTGCGGGTAAAGATGCACACCTCTGCAGAGTTTAAATCTAATCGATTAGCCGCGCTCGCGGTCATGAGCACTCGGTGAAGTCATTCCAATGTTAAATGTTTTATTATTTTCAAATGGGTTTGGTTCTATTTGTTTTGCAACTGTATTTTATGTCGAAGGGCCGACATTGATGAATTTCAGGAATGTGAATGATTCGCCGCTCACGTCATGGAGGACTGTGAGTGTTACTTATGCTTTATGTATTTGTTATCAATCAAATGCTCTTATAAATTCCGTTTGCAAATAACTTGTTTTACAATTCAAATTCGCTTTATGCAAATTAACTGTAGTAGCCTTTCCTTTGAAATGGCTTTGCATGTCTTGTAGAGTTTTTCTCAAGTCTTGCTGAGTATGTAAAATACTCACCCTTGCTTAATTATATTGTAGGTGGTTTAGAAAGCGAAGCTTCGAGTCTCTTTAAATCGCAGTTGCGGATTTTCTTGGCGTGTTTTACGTAAAGTTTATGCAGTCGATTGCTTGAGGGAATGGATGGGTACACTACAAGGCATTGCTTCCTTTGCTGCTTTATTCTCTGAGTTGTAATAATTATTTGTATTAATCGTTTCCGCTTAATTATTATTGGTATGGTTGCGATTTCCATTTGTTGTAAACATGTGAGTGCTAGCTACTGATCCAGGGAATAGCACAGTAATCACATGGAGGCTCCTGTTCTCCGGAACGGGGTCTCACAGATATTCTAATAAATTTTTAGATGATGATCAAGCCTGAGAAAATTTTAAAAATTCTAATACTACTACTAACAAAAATTTGTACTAACTGCCCTATTGCATCCATAGATTTTATTGAGCAACAAAAAAAAGTTTACAATTTTTCAAAATTCTACGTAAAGATCCTAAAGTCTTTGATAAAGTTCACACAGCTCACGAGTTTGATTCATCATGAATGCATAATTAATCTCATAGATGTAGACTTAGGACCTTATGTAAAAGTTTGAAAATTGTAAACCTTTTTTTATTGCGCAATAAGATCTATGGATGCAATAGGACAGTCAGTACAAATTTTTTTTTAGTAGCAATATCAGTAGTTTTAAAAATTCATCAAGCTTCATCATGTTCTAAAAAATTTATGGAGACATTAGTGATGCATGGACCATCCACAAAAGTTTTCAAAATGGCGGATTTTTTAAAATTTTGTATCCGAATTTCTGTTAGTTCTTTATTGTACTATGTTTATACTATTTCTTCTAATTTAAGTCGTTAATTTTACTTTTATTTTTTATTTAATTTCAAATATATAAATGTAGCTGCTATTTTTACCTAACTTTTATTCTGAATTTTAACTATATGCGAGTTTTAATTTGGAGTGCATATGAAAATGAAATGGGTAATTTTTTATTTTTTTATTCCAAATTTTTTTTATTTTGATTGTACTTAACATGGACATGTTCTTTAATCTAAGCCGTTATAACTCGGTACGTTAGATAGACACTTAGATGTTTCTTCATTAAATAATAACATTTAGCGGCTACTTATAGTTCAACTTAGTTAAGGTTCGCTATAGTTAATAACTTATATATATATAGAGAGAGATCAAATTATGTACCTCATTTTTATTTAATTTTTATATTAGTTTTAGTTAAGAATTTTTACAAATCCAACCATAAATTTTTATCTATTTTGTATTCCAAATTTTAGCTATGTGCAGCTTTAATTTTGAGTTCGTATGAAAGTTAAATTGTTGATTTTCTTTTTTATTTGAAATTTCTATTATTTTTTATTGGACATGGTATGCACTCTTTCTTCTAATCTAAGCCATTAGTTTTTACTATTAGTTTGTTTTTATTAATTTCAAATATTAGTTTTATGTTAGAATTGATATATAAATATGATTGCTAATTTTTATTCCGAATTTTAGCTATAGAAGAGTTTTAATTTTGAATTTTTGTTTTTATTGTACTTGGTATAGACTCTTTCTTTCAATCTGGACCATTATAATCCATATCCCCTGGATAAATAGTTACATGTTTTTTATGTCTATCATAATTCAATTGTAGTTAGAGTTCACGAGATTAAGGGCTAAATATTTTGATTCTTTTTAGAATTTTTAGTATTTTTTGTTAGCTTTTAATATATAATAGATTTGCACAATTGGCGTCACATTTATTGCAGTGACATGCTGCACTCTGGCAGCAGGCGAGTGGATGGTCAGAAAAATAGCGAAATTTCCAACTTCCATTCTTAATTCTATTTTTTCTGAAATCATCACCATGGGAGGGCTCCCCCCACCTGAATAATTTCATTGATCTCAATTAATAAATCTAGCCCTATTCCACACCAGTAAATCTACAAGGTAGGCGAGCAAATGAAGCAAATACATCATTTACCGATCATGCCTAGCTAGCACAGATCTCGATACACTTTGGAAGGTGGAAATTTAGATCATGCATTAGGCATTAGCTACGCAAAAGGGGTCCTTTTAGGTGTTAGGGCACATGGTGTCCTTGTACACTTTTTGCATAGACTTGACCTGCTAGACAAAGGTGAAGGACACAGCAGCAGCAGGAGGAAGTGGTTGGGATGGAGAAGTCACCTCTGAGATGGAGACTGCAAACGAAATTTAGCCAGCAAAAAAGCAAGGACTAGACGAAAGTTGCTCGAAAATTGTAAGTAGAGTCTATAATAGTTGTCAAGGTTTCTTCTCTCTTTATTATTTGCCTTGTCCTTCCAGTCTCAGAGTCAGAGCACATGGTGTCCTTGTACACTTTTGGATAGACTTTGACCTGCTGGACAAAGGTGAATGACACAGCAGCAACAGGAGGAAGTAGTTGGGACGGAGACAGTCTCAATGATGGCGGACGCTCGACTCAGAGCGGTGGAGGAATTTATAGATGGAGAAGTAAGAGATATAGACGATAATGATATAGAGAAAGATATAATGGTTTGATCTGAAGTAAAAATAGAGAAAGATATAATGGTTGATTAGTGATGCTATAGTAGTGACCTCGATCAAGAAAATAACTGTAGTCTCTGTTTTTCATGGAGAACCAACAGATTAGACCATCGATACCATGCTCAGTATATTAGGTATATTTGAAACCTATACATGAATTTCTAATATTAAAAATACATAATGAACCTTTTCAAAATATTTTTGTATATTCTAAAACTACAGATTTTATATGATTTTAGAAATTTATTTTATCCCATTTGGAGTTATAGTCCAAAAGTTATTACCATTTGAATTGATTTGGGTAACGGAAATGAACCAAAAATCGGAAATACGCTTTCGGTATGCAGAAAGCGGCTTTTGAATACAATATGGGCCCATGAGTCAGCAATTGTGTGACACGGCTTGTGACTGACAGAGCTGGCCCGCCCATCAGCACGCGTGTGTGAGAGAGGACTGACTGGCGCGTGGGCCTTCGGCTTAGAGAGGCTGGCAAGCCAGCCCCCGAGTCAGTGATACCCCAAAAAAATATTTCTTCTTAGCACATAGACTAAAGAAATATTGAAAATGATTAATATATCCCTAATTATTATCTGTAAGCACTATATTCAATATATGCATGTAGAGAATATAAAATAAAGCTAAATATTTATTAGGATATGGATGGAACATCACACTAATTTTGTATTAAAATATAAAATACTTTTTATATTTATGAACAAAATCATTTAAAACAAATGTGCCCTACATTTCTGCAAAGTGGAAGTATTATTTCCATTCCCAGGCATAGTGCTTGGGTTCAAGCAGAGGACATATAAATCACAATGTTAAGAATTACCAACAAAGGTAATTTTGTAGACTGTTACACAAGAAGGTTTCTTGTAACGTTTATCAAAAGGCGTGATGCTATATTTCTGTACAGTTGTTCTGATTGGGGCAACAATAAAACGTCACTTTTGTGGAAAGATCATGCCAAATTCTTAGCCACAAATATACTAGTCCTATGTGAGGAAAACTAATGAGAAATCTTAACCACAAGCTCCATAGCAGAGCTGCCAGAGCATATATATATGTTCCTACAACAAGGATTACTTTTGCTATGCATCCTAGATTCCTAGTTCACCCAAAAAAAAATTGTGTTCTTCAGCTTCTCCATGAAGAATTCCGTTCCTGACTTGTAACTCCAAATCCAATAATTGCTTTCCTTCTGCACATAACCTGAGCAGGGAGACCAGAGCAGAGACGAGGTGCAAGGGCGGCGTACCCATCCCCGATACAAGGTACGTAACTCCAAGCTTCTCATCATCTCATGGTTACCATTTTGTCTTTGCATCGAGAGGACCGATGAGACATGAATGGAGACCGTATAATCTACAGTTAAGATTAATTAATGGTGGAGATGAGATCAGATGACGCTTGGTTTAACTTTCGTACAGCAAGAAACAAACCGGTTGCAGAAATGGCGGCAGTCCTGGATGCTTTTGCATCGTACGTCCAAAACGTGGTGACGGAGATGGCGAAAGAAGAGGTGGGCATGCTACTCAGAGTCTCTGGCGAGATCGATAAGATGGACGCCAAGCTTGGGGACCTCAAGAACTTCCTCGCCGATGCCGAGAGGAGGCGCATCACCGACCAGAGCGTGCAGGGGTGGGTGAGGGAGCTCAAGGACGCCATGTACGACACCACTGACATCCTCGATCTCTGCCAGCTCAAGGCCATGGAGCATGGTCCATCCGCGGTAGACATGGGGTGCTGCAACCCCTTGCTCTTTTGCTGCACAATCCCGCCGCACATGACATCGGCAGCCGCATCAAGGCTCTCAACCGAAGCTGGACAGCATCAAGGAGCGTAGTGCCGCCTTCAGCTTCGTCAACCTCGGTTCCTATGAGGAATGTAGCAGCAGGACGCATTCCTCTTGCCCCGCTGCCAAGCATCGCGAGACGTCGGGGGAGCTCAACCGCTCAGGTGTGGTCGGGGAGAAGATCGAAGAGGACACGAGAAAGCTGGTGGAGATGCTGACAGAAGAGGAGTGAAATAGCAACATCATGGTGGCCGCCATCGTTGGCGTCGGCGGGATCGGCAAAACCACCCTCGCTCGGGAAGTCTTCAACCACGGCACCATTGAGGACAAGTTCGATAAGAAGATATGGTTGAGCATCAACCAGGACTTAGACAAGGCTGAGCTGCTAAGGACGGCCATCACCCAGGCCGGGGGAGATCACCATGGCGAGAAAACAATGGCTGTGCTTGGGCCAACCCTTACTGCTGCCTTGACAGGGAAGAAGGTCTTGCTGGTGATGGATGACGTGTGGAACGAGAAAGCATGGGAGGGTGTGCTTGAGACGCCATTGGGCAACGCTGCTGCTCCAGCGGTAGAGTCCTCGTCACCACAAGAGACGAAAGAGTTGCCCGAGGGATGAAAGCCGTCGTCCCTACCACCATGTCCACAAACTAGAGACCAAGATGCTGGTTATTGCTCAAGAAGCGGTCCGTTGGAATTAATTGATACTTCCTTCCTTCTTCTTTTGTTTTAACTTTTTATGGTTTTTGAGATATTTTTTATTCCTAATGAATAATAATTACAAAAGTAGGACCAAAAATTCCGATTCTAGCTATGTTTAGTGTTAGCCTCCACGATGAACTGCTAGGGCGCTTGTTAAGAGGTGTCCCTATACATACACCTGTTCCGTATGTAATCTTCTCGACACATGGTCACTGTCCTTTTGGATTGTCCAAAGAGTGTAAATACTCTCGATCCCTGATCATATAGAACAAAATTGATGTATACATGATAATAGAAAGCTGATGTGACCTTATTATACTTGCTTGTTGGCTCTATTTGTTGAAGCTTAGATTTTTTGGCTTATAATTTAAAGTCAACTTTTAGATTTAAACAACTTAAAAGCAATTGGCTTTTATACATGATAGAGGTGGCTATATAATTTTACTCTAACTTCAGTGACATTAGTGTAAGGCCAATTTTCAATAAGCCCCAAAAGCAAATCTCTAGTGGCTTTTGGCTTTTAGTTATATATAGATTTATGGTTTTAAAAAAAGTCCAAGTAAAAAGGTTCCTAGTTGTTTAGGTTTTAGCATTTTAACTTTTAAGCCGGTGATCAACCAAACCAAACGGCGTATTAGGTGTTGAGCATTGGTTGTGGGTCTCCCAAGGTGGACATCCTTTTTCTTCCATCCACATGGGAACAATGTGTTGGGACAGCGTCCTTCCTAGTTTACCAATTCCCCTTCCAAGTGTCTTACTTTTGTGATTTTGTAATTATTATATACTGTTAATAAAAAATTTAGCTCTGAGATATGACTTTTACTATTTTTTATGACTTTACATTAAGATGTACTAATATATTACTCTCTCTGGTCACAAATAGTTATTGTTTTGGACATCAACATGATCTCCAAAACACAGTGTTGATTACTAATTTCTATCATAATATATATAAAACCCAATAAAATTATAATATTATGAAAGTACTTTTCGAGCAAATCTCGCATATAATTTTCATGTATCCAATTTAAATATTTAAACAGATATTGATAGTCAAAGTTTTGAAAGTTTGACTGCACCTATAGTCAAAGATGCGAAAATTGGTTGAATTAATAGAATTAATCATTAGTTGCAAGGTTTCATTGATTTACTATTCATAATACATTTCTGGCAACCTTAGTACTTATGGGTTTGGCTCTATTAGGATTCAGAGTCGAAGCAAGATAAAGTAAGAATATTTTTCTACATTATTGCAGATCATATCCTAAGGATCAATTCTAGGCTATTCTTTACTAAATTCAGATTTAGATGAGCTACTTAGCGGGTTATTGAAAAGGCTTAAATGATCACATTAGACTATAAATGATTAGTTCTTTATCTTTAATTGATTTCGCGTAGAATTAGTTTTACGCAAATTAGATCTACTGATTTAGGCTACTGGAATTATTTCCATGATATTTGAGAAGGTTCTGGTGATACAAATATCTTAATCCTTGATTTCTCATTTATACATAAAGTTTATTCATTCATATTACGGGCTAAAGTAATGTGATTACTTAGGGTTATTAAGCTATCAAAATTAATATGTAAATCATGATGAAATGAGATTATCTTTTCGTAATAGCGCAGACTATACTTTGGGAAACACTACTGAGCTAATTTCATAAGTTTTAGCACTTAGATGAAATATTATATTCATCGCTGAAAAGGCTTATATGGCATTGTAAAGTTTACGTTTACAAAATCGGCAAGAACGCGAAGCGAAAGGTTAACACTTAAGGGTTTTGAGCTAATAAGATTAATATGCAAACCTTAACAAAATAAGATTCTTTTTATAGAATATGGTAGTATGAACTTTGTAGAGTGTTGTCGGCGTTTGGTAAACCGGCAAGTAAATTTGTAAGTCGAGGGGCCGCGCGCTCCCGCTTCCTTGAATGGTTAGACTACAGGAGCCCAAGATGTATACTGGTTCGGGCTGAATGTCCCTACATCCAGTTCGTGAGGTGGTATTGTATTGATGGGGGCGCAGAAGACTGCGTTTGATTACAGCTCGGACAGCTCCGAGGGAACTCCTTCACTACTGTGATGGCTTGGATGTATGTTCGAACCCCCTCCCTTGGTGTCCTGCTTCTCCCTTTATAGGCACAGGGAAGGCGGGTTACACGGGAGTCTAGAGGGTGTGCAAAAAACGAGAAAACGGGGGCCTAGCGGCTAGGCGGTGCGCTCTATGCTGAGGTGTCAAGTCTTTGGCCTTGAAGTCTGTTCGGGGTTACATCATCCGTCCGTCGACTATCTCGCCATCTGGGGTTGGTAGACACACTGGTCGGTCGGGCGTCTCGTTCCTCCGGAAGCAGCGTCTGCGCCCTCTGTCGCATGACCAGATCTTGTGTCTGGCGGCCGGTCTCGGGGTTTGCCTCGGGAGGGTGCGTGTTTCTCTACGGTACGTGACCGCATGAAGGGACATCTGCCTGACCCTGGCGTCCTCTGGGGTTGCCTCGGGACGGACCCACTGCTCTGTCGGCGTTGTGTTCGTGAGGCGTGTTCTCCTTCTTGACGGATGACGTCGCGGCGAGGCCTTTATTTGAGGTCGTTGAGGACTTCGCATGGGGACCTGGTGAGACCTCCGTGACCTGAGTCTGAGGCTTCGCACGTCCGACACAGGTCTGGTGGGAGCTTCAGACGTCCGACACAGGTCTGGTCGGACCCTTGAATGGCCCGACCAAGTTCGATGCTCGTGGCTTCGGCGAGGGCCCATAGTTCTTTTCCGCCCATGGGGGTCTTTGTCTCTGGGGTGGGCCAAATCGCCCACTGAGCTTCTAACCATTCGGATGATAATGCTTCTTTGTGAGGACGAAGTCTAGGCGGTGGGGTACCCCGGGTACATGTATTCGTCAGTAGCCCCCGGGACCGCCCGGGAACGTGCGCGTCCCTGGGTGGTCCGTCGTCGTTGATAGGCCGACCGTCCTGACTTGCCGGTTTCCTTCCGGTGCCGCGGCCTTTACCGGTGTAACCCCGAGCCCCGGCGGTCGGAGAGCTGGTCGGGGGGTTACATCGGTCATCTGGCGGTTCGAGCCAGGCGGGCATCCCCATTGGCCCTGCCTTCGCGGGATCTCACCGACTCGGTCAGCGGAATCTGCGAAGGTGTGCCTGAGAGAGGTCGCCGTTCGGCCGGGTCGGTTAACGAGCTTTGGTGGGATCTGCACGGATTAGTGAGTCGACCGCTGGTGCGCGCGTGGCCTCGGTGGTGTAGCCCCGGCGAGTCGGAGAGCGATTGGGGGTTTCCTGACTGAGATCGATCCTCGTCTCGGTGGGCGCTACCGGTGGCGAGGCCCTCGTGCCTCGGCGAGGCCTCAGAGTCTGGCGCTCGTTGTGCGTTAGGCTGGTCGTATTTTCGGTGGCTTTACACCGAATTTTGTCATAGGCGTTCCTCGAACTCTCGTTTGGCGAGGTTATCCATGGAGGAGCGGCCGCTATCTCATCCCACAAGTCGCCCGTCCGCGGTGTGGGACTGGAGGGGTGGCGATCCGTGCTTGCCTAGTCTTGGCTTGAGCACGCGCTCGTGGAGCTACTAGCGGGAGAGCATGAAGTATGGTTTCGGACACGAGTTTTGGTGATTGGGTCGTCCGCCGACCCAACTGGAGGCCCACCGGGGGCTCACCTCATTCTCGTCCCTCGCTCGTTTTGTATCCCAAGGCAACCTCAGAACCTCTTGGGTTGTCAAGGTTTCGAGCCTTGGGGCGTCCGGATACCCTGGCCGCCTCGAGGCCATTCGCGGCCCGGCGGACTTTTTACCGATACGGCCTGGTTGGCCCATTCTGGAGGCTAGGGCAGGTAGCGGCAGTGCACCTGGCGCTGTTCCGTCTGGCATTTAATGTGAAAAAGATTTGAAAGGATACGTTTTCGTTGGGGGCGCCGCGTGGTAGCTCAACGAGCCGCTTGGTGCTTATCTCGAGGCGTCGTTCGCCTTGACCGTCAATCTGTCAGGACGGCGCCCGTTCAGCGCCTGTAAAAACCTGCGGGGAAGGCGCTCGGACAGGCTTCTGCGTTTCCCCTTTGCGCGCAAGCATCTTCCTGCCCAAAAAGAAAAAGCAAGAAAAAGGTCCGGGGGTTCGTCCCTTACCCTTTCTCGTCTCCCACTCTCGCGCCGCCGGAGATGTCGTGGCCCGAATGCTCCATCTCGCCCAGCCGCGCTCAAGGCTTGGAGAGGAAGGGGTTCCTCCCGCCGTTTGATGTCTCGCGGTGGAGGGTGCCGACGGGGGCCGCGGTCCCCGCACCCGCCGACGACGAGATCGTCGTGCCCGCCTCCTTTTACGAGCGTGGGTTCGGACTTCCGCTCCACTGGTTCGTCCGCGGGTTGCTGCACCATTACAAGGTCGAGGTGCACCAGCTCAATCCCCATGGAGTGCTTCACATTGCGGTTTTCATCACGTTGTGTGAGGCGTTCCTGGGGATAGATCCCCACTGGGCGCTCTGAAAGTACTTTTTCCACGCCAAGTCGGGGAAGGATCAGTCGACGGGTCCCCTGGCGCTCATGGGTGGCGTAGCTCTTCAGATGCGCCAGGGCCGTCCGGCGGATTACGTTGATTTGAAGCTGCCGTCATCGAACCGGGGGTGGCACTCCGAATGGTTCTACGTGCGGAACCCGGAGGGGAGCGCCCCAGCCTTTACCGGACGACGCCCCGTGGCGAGGGAAGAGTGGTCTTGGGGGCTCGACAGCAGGGAGAGGAACAAGGTAGAGGTGATTATTGACAGGATCAAGGCCCAGGTGCAGCGGGGCCTGACCGGCGAGGTCATTGTGCGCGCCTTCATGAAGATGCGCGTCCAACCCCTCATGGCGAGGGACCGCCCCATGTTCCAATACGGGGGGATCCACGACCCCATGCGGATGGTGGAGGCGGAGCTCGTCGAGTCGGAAGTTGAGGCTAGGGTGGCCACCGTGTTGGTCGGTTGCGCCACCGTGGCGGTGGGCGGCCAACCCGAGCCCTTTTCGGAGAGTCATCCTCCCGACCTGGTAAGCCGTGCTGCCCGTCCTCTCATTTCCCTTCTCCATTCAACGCGATCCTTCGCGCCTTGTCCGACTGGCGTTTTGATACCATCCAGGGGTTGGCCGGGATGGTTTCCCGTGATCTTCTTGGGAGGAAGGCACAAGGCCGCGGCCCGCAAGATTTCCGAGCAGCGGGAGTCCGCTCGGAAGAAGCGGAGGGAGGAGTCTAGGAGGAAGAAGAGGAAGGAGCGCCAGGCGAGGGTTGCCCGGGGCGAGGATGCTCCGAGTCAACCATCATTGGGACGGGCGACTCGGAGTCGTCCTCGAGCACCGATGGTGGTGGCCTTTCGGACCCGTATCGCAAGGTCTTCTTCAAGTCGTTGGTCCCCGGCGAATCGGGCGGGGGTCTGGCGGTCGACGCCGTCGTCGTCGCGCCCCAGGCGGAGGTGCCTCCAGGGGAGACATCTCTGGGCAAATGAGGGGGCGATTTGTCTTCGCCGAGAGGATCGGCGAAGAATCTGACTCATGCTTTCGGCCGTCTTGGCGGTGGGGCCTTCCGGGCGGCCGCTGCCCTGCCGTGGCTCGGTGTCGGTGCCGCCACTGGTGGTCCCGGGATCGGCGCTGGGGGAAACGGTCCCGGAGGGCCTGGGACCTAAGGAGCCCGGCATCGACCGACAGTCGGGACCTTGTGTGGCGGTCCAGATGGGGGAGGGCGACCTCCGCCACCGCCAGCAGGCCCCGCCCCGTCCATCATGGTGGCGGGTCGGCCTAGCCTCGCCGTCGCTGCCGCAGGACCTTCCGAGCGTTCGGCCGAGCGGAGCCGGTCCTCATGAAGCTGCGGACCCGACGTCCGGAGCGACCCTGCCTATACCGCCTGCAAACTTCGCCAAGGCGGCGCCAGTGTGGCGCGGCAATGCGAAATGCGGGCGGTGGTCGAGCCTGATCTCCCATCTGCCGGGGGGGCCCGACCCGTGCTGGTCTGGAGCGGTCGTGACCCTACCGGCGAGCCGTTGTTCGTCTTTGGATAGCGATCTGAGAGCCAAGTTGTGGAGGACCTTTGAGGACGGCAGCGGCGGATCGCGACTTCGGGTGGGGCGAAAAGCTTGGCTTGTTTCTCTTCGTTCGTCGACGAGGCGTCAGCGTGATTTGGGGTGGACATCCCAACCGCACGTGAGCCAAGTTGGGATCTTAGCTTGTCGACTTGTTTTGACGAACAATGAGTCCGGCGGGCGTCGATTCGATGCGAGGCGAAGCTCCGCTCGGAGGACAAAGCGGGTTCCTCCGAATCTCGTGCCGTCGGTGAGGGGACCGAGCCTTCTTCGCGACCGAGGATGTGCTCGGGCATACTGGGGCGTGAGCAGGCGGTGGCGGCGGAGATGCAACGGAAATCGAGTCCCTCGGACGGAGGCCAGCAATATGAGGGATGCCGTCGCCCTTGGAGGAGTCGCATTGTCGAAATGTCCGCCTCGGACCGAGCGTGACCAGGCCGGGAGGAGCTTGATTCCGAGAGGAAGAGCGCCGAGCATGAGAGGAGGCCCGGCTAAGGTGAAGAGGATCTCCAACGTTTGGAAGCCTGGCACGACGGTGAGCCACCCGACTCGACTGAAAATTTTGCCATCGTGGGTGCCCAAGATGCTTCCGGCGCTTGCGGCGGCTGTAGAGTTGCGGAGGAGACTTGATGATGCTGCGAGCGCAGAAATTGGCGAGGAGGCACGTGACGCAGCTTTTCGCGTCCACGTGAGGTAGCGCCGCAGAGAGAAGAAGTTGGCGGAGGGCGACCGTCGTCGGGCTGCCGAGTGATGTCCCTCGGGAGGCGGCGGAGGTCCGCCGCCGAGTGCTCGGAGTCGCCGTGTCAAGCTCGAGCTCTCTCGCCGCTGTTGGTTCGCATCTTAAGAACGTCGGCGCTTCGGTGGCGAGGAGCCGAGCTTGGGGTTACCTCCGCGCTTGTCCTCGTCGCCTCCCATTATGACGATGTCGACTTCGAGGTCATCAGCACTGGGGTCGCCGCAGATCAAACCGACGAGCAGGTCGAGGAGCTGAGGACTCGGATTGACCCATACGCCGCAATGATCGCCGGCCGGATATCGTCGCAGGATATCCTCCATCAGGATGAGGGAGAAGATTAGCTGCTTAGACTTTTGTTGTGTAGGGAATTTGTTGAACGTTGGTTTGGATTTTGCTCGAGCTGGTCGGATCGGCCCTTGAATCTGGTTTTCTGCTGATTTACGTCCCCGCGATAGGCGCTTTTACGACTATAGCTTTAGAAAACCACAAAGTTTGCCCAAGCATAAGTCGGCGCGCTATTCGTAATGTTTGGAGGAGGCGCAAATAGCCGTTTTAGGATTGGGATGTTTAGCTCGATGCCTGCCGTGGGGCCTGAACGCTCCTAACCAGCCATAGTTCCCGTTACTTGGGCATTTCCTTCTTTAAGCAAGCGCTATCGCCAAGCCGTAGCCACCGAGGCGTGGGCAGTGGCGCTTAGGTCGATGGGGTTGCCGCTAGAAGAACCAAGAGTGGCTGGTCGGTCATTAGTCCGTCTTGGTGTGTGGTGTTGCACCCCAGTGGTCGCGTGGGGGCGCGAGTGTCGACGCCGCGCCTTTTGATTCGGGAGAAGGGATAAACAAGCTTTAGAGAAGGATTGTCTTAGCTGTGTTCCGATTTTCTTCAGGCGGCGGTTCTGCTCTTGTTACGCCTGGCGCGATCGTGGCAGGCCGGATGCTTCAAACGAAGAACTATGGTGCGCCTTTGTTGGGAGCGGTGCTCCCCCCTGCCAGGTCCTCTCATATTTAATGCGGGAGGAGGGAGGTGGCGAGGGCCCGTTGATGAGGACATCACTCCAATGCATACGCCCGAGACTCCTCCAGTTGTGATGCAAGGACCCATCACAAGAGCACGAGCACGGCAATTGAATCAACAGGTGAGCTCGTTCCTAAGTGCCCGTGCTGATACTTGTGAGAATGGTATGCTACCTAATGATATTATTGATTATATTGTACTTAGGAACTTTGGAGAGGATCATGAAGGCCTTGGGAACCAGCAAGGGCCAGGAGGGAGTCCAATTCAAGTTGGAGGTCTAATTCGTCTCGGAGTCGACTACCTCGGCCACCAGGAGCAGCGTTCACTAAAATCGTCACCCAGGCCACAAACGGGCTCCGATTTTGATGATCCACATATGCCTCGAAAGCTAAGGAGATAACCTTTCCAATGGCACCGGTTTCAGGTCATTTGGACTTCGGAGTCGACGGGAATTCACGTTGCAAGTTGGTGGACAGAATCTGTCCCAGGGTGCTGCGTCACCAATTTGGGCCCTTGGCCCATGTATCGTGTTGGAGTCCATCACGGTCGCGTCTAGGGTTTGTAGGACGTCCCCTAGCCTTTATATCCAGTAGCCGCCGCTAGGTTTTGATTTGGGTTTTGCTTAGATTAATTCTGTCTTTGAGCATTATGCGCGTTCATCGGTTTGTGAGACCCCAACTCGTGAGCTTCATCTTCAATTGCAAATTCAGTTGCATCTTTCTTGTTCTTGCTTGTGTTCTCGATTCATTGGCAGGATTAGCCTTCGTGGCGAGTCAGCAGGCAGCGACGGTTGATAACGAAGAGCAGCGTGGTGTTGCGATTGCGGGGTTTTGATCGTGCGATCAAGAAGCCGGATCGTGTGTGTCTCGCGCCGCCTAATCGACTTATCCTCCACGGCGGAAGTCCGGCAACCCGTCCCCATCAAGTGGTATCGAGCGAGGTTTACCGTCAGGTTCGCCTTTTCTCCTAGTTTAATTTAGTTTTGTGTTCGTCCTATAGTCCACGAAAAAGCCAAAAAAAAATTTTTGCAGTTCATAGTCTACCATACCTAGAACCACGCCCTAGCCTTTGCACAATTTCGTTTCAGAATCCGTAATACTGAGTTTGTGTCCAGAGTCGAGTCGTGTTGCTGGTTTAGATCGTGGTCTTAATTTAGTTGTGTTTCATCTCCGCTGCAACATCCCATATCCTACACCGATCCGGTCACCAATCGCTATTTGAGTCCTTGTAGGATTCGGATTGTTTTGTGGTTTTTCTCGGTTTGAGTCCTAGTTGTGTTAGGGTTTCTCCTTCATAAACCTAATTCCCCACCTCCTGTTATCCATATCGCCACCCCTCATCACAGAACCTGCCACCACAGATCATCGCGTTCCATATCCGCTCCATCGCCCTTGAGTTTGGAGAGGTGCCTGAAAACCCACGATTGAGTCCTTAGTAAACGGCCATAACTTTCGCATACGGACTCGAATTAGGCGAATTTTTTTCACGGATATCTACAGAAAATTTTACATCCGATTCTCCCCACTTTGTCGGGTTTGCCGAAATTATTTTGCGAAATTCCCTCAGGAAGATTGAGTTCTCGGCGCGTAGAAGTTTTAGCACTTTTGGAAAACACTTCTTATTTCATATCGGTTTCATCTTACATCTGTTCAGGCTGAAAATTTGTGTACTTTCTACCTTTGTGCTCCTGATCCTAGGAAAAATATCAAAAAATCAAAGAAAAATAAAAAAAATTGTGAAAGAGGCGTAGAGCAAAAAAAAAAATGTGAGAGGAAGCGAGAGCCTAAAAAAAAAAAAAGGCAGGAGCAAAGGTAGGAGTTTTTACCGTGCCTGATAGAAGTGTTTTGATGCGGTTCTGATATCTGTTCATATACTCTAACGCCTTGTTGCTTGTTTCTACTTATTCCTTGTTTTCGGCCGCAGCTAGACTAAGGCCACATTTAGACCAGCAACTAGGGCAAGTACTTTTGGACATTTATTCAGATTACTATATGTTACCGCATTGTGTGCCACTCAATACATATAACCTTCCTACAGCTCCACATATACATCCTTCTCGATCGGCCAGGTTATTGACCCTTGCAATCGCTTCATCACGCCCTCACGGTGTCACGAACCCGACCACCGGTTGCACCGTCCCTCATTGTGTTGGTAAGCAGGGTAAGAACTTGGTAAGATTGCTTGAGGCGAGAGATCCCACCTAGTAGTTCATAGGGCTCATAATACTTGTGTTTGTATTTCCCTCTGTCCTTTTACGTGCTAACCATGGCGGGAGGCAAGAAGGGCAGAACGAGGATGATGTTACCATCGGCTTGTGTCCTTCATTGAGTTGTCGACCATCTTTGGATGAGATAAGAATGATGTTCAAGGAGCATGCCATGACGATTTAACAGGACCCTTGAGAGCATCGATCGGCGAGTCTCCACCCTTGCCGATAGGATGGATGCTGCCGGCGTCCTCCGCCCGCGTTGTTGATGGAGATGCATCCGTCAACCACGGCAACAACGACCATGACGAGGATGGTGATTTTGAGGAGATGAAGATGGCGACAACGTGCGCCGAGGACCGAGCCGCTCAGCGAGACGCCGCTTGCATGACCGTCTTCGCGCAACCATCACGGTATGGGAGGTAATAACCGAATCGCAATGATGATCCTTTTGCTAAGGTAAAATTCACCATCCCATCCTTTTACGGAGGTTATGATCTTGATGCTTACTTAGATTGGGAGATGACGGTCGAAAGAAATTCAATTCCCATCTAGTTCGAGAGATTCATAGAGTTAGACAAGCCACTAGTGAATTTAAAGATTTTGCTATAATCGGTGGAATGAACTAGTAAATGCCCGCTACAACTTTGATTCTTGGCGAGATTAAAAGATGCTATCGTAATAGATTTGTTCCTCCTTCCTACCAGCGTGATATCGCAAGAGATTGCAACGATTAGATCAAGGTAGTATGACTTGTTCAGGGAATATTACCAAGAGCTTCAAAAGGGTATGTTACGTTGTGGGGTAGTAGAGGAACACGAGGATAAAATTGCTCGTTTTTACGGTGGGTTGCGTCCGAAATTCAGGATATTGTTGATTATAAAGAATATACAAGCTGTCAATCGCTTGTTTCAACTTGCTATGTTAGCGAGAGAAGGAGTTGCAGGGCGCCATTCTAAGAGCGAGAACAACGTCGGCACCTTCACGCCTCGACGACTACGGGACAAGCGAAGATAAGGTGCCTTCTTCCACCTTCCGACCAACTGCACCGCCACCTTCGACGAAAGCACACGCGAGCATCGGCACCACCGCCATGCCCGTGCCACGGACAAGCAACAAGTCGACCCCGCCAACACCGGCCAAGAGCTCCTCCTCCGTCGCTTCCACGGGCCGTACATCGGCGGAATTGCCCACAAGTGCCAAGGATTGGCCCGTCAAGAAGAATGCCCCACCGGCGGGCATACATCGCCACCGATGCGGAGGTTACATCGGCGCCTCCGATGTTGAGGATGAGATCGGCGACACCGGGGTGGGCGGCGACGTGGTTGATGATGATGCCACCTTTGGCGCCGAGGATCTTCTTGCGTCTGAGGTCCATCATTGTCGGCGTGTCCTTAAGCGCCTGAGATGGAGCAAGCCGAAGCGGCGAAGGCCACAACTTGTTCCAGATTTTCTTCGTCATCAACAACCGACGGCGTGATCATTGACTCCGGCAGCTGCAACAACTTGGTGAGTACAGATTTGGTCAAGAAGCTTGGCTTGACCACACGCTCGCACCCACATCCATACCACATTCGGTGGCTGAATGATTCCGGCAAAGCTAAGGTAACACAAACAGTTCGGGTTCATTTTCCATTGGTTCCTATTCTGATTTTGCTGATTGTGATGTGGTTCGATGCAAGCTTGCTCTCTTTTATTGGGTCGCCCATGGGAATATGACACTGATGCACTTCACCACGGTAGAAGTAATAAATACACTTTTATGCATAAGGAAAAAAATTACACTTCTACCTTTGACCCCATTGAAATTGTTAAATCGATAGGGGCGGATTGCTAATGACAAGAAACCCATTGATGAAAATCTGAAATTCAGCATGTAGCCAACCAAATTAAATTGAGGAATCCGTCTTGCTTGCTACAAAATCTGATCTTGCTGCAATTAGTGATGATGCTTTGTGCTATCTTTGTGCTATGCAAAGATGCTTTGTTTTCATTGGATGATCTGCCCGATGCTTTGCCTCCTGCTTGTCACTAACCTTTTGCGGGAGTATGAGGATGTTTTTCTGCCGAGATACCTCCGGGACTCCCACCCATACGAGGATTGAGCACCAAATTGATTTGATACAGGCGAGTTTGCCAAACCAAGCTGCTTATAGGACCAACCCGAGGAGACTAAGGAGATTCACGCCAAGTCCAAGATCTTTTGGACCGCGGGTATGTCTGAAGAGCCTTAGTCCTTGTCTGTGTCCTGTTCTTTTGGTTCCTAAGAAAGATGGCGGTTAGGCGCATGTGCGTAGATTGTAGAGCCATTAACAATATCACAATAAGGTACCGTCATCCTATTCCTAGGCTAGGCGACATGCTTGATGAGTTAAGTGGTTCTATAATTTTCTCTAAGGTTGACTTGCGTAGTGGATACCACCAAATAAGAATGAAATTGGGAGATGAATGGAAAACGAGCTTTTAAAACCAAGTTTGGATTGTATGAGTGGTTAGTCATGCCTTTTGGTTTAACTAATGCACCGAGCACCTTCATAAGCTTAATGAGCGAGGTTTCTGAGCTTTCATTGGGAAATTTGTGGTGGTTTATTTTGATGATATATTGATTTACAGCAAGTCATTACATGAACATCTTGATCATCTCGTGCTGTTTTTGATGCTTTGCGTCTTTGCGTTTATTTGGTAACCTCGAGAAGTGCACTTTTTGCACCTAGCGAGTATCGTTTCTTGGCTATGTTGTGACTCCGCAGGAATTGAGGTTGATGAAGCCAAGGTGCACGCGATTAAGAGTTGGCCAACGCCACGACGATTTCACAAGTCTTGAGCTTCCACGGACTTGCGGATTTTACCGCCGCTTTGTGAAGGATTTCAGCACCATTGCAGCCCCATTGAGCGAGTTGACGAAGAAGGAGTTGCGTTCCATTGAGGGCAAGCACGGAGAATGCCTTCAATCTTTTGAAAGATAAGCTTCTTGATGCACCTTTACTCCAACTTCCCGATTTTAATAAGACCTTTGAGCTTGAATGTGATGCTAGTGGGGTTGGAATTGGTGGTGTTTTGATGCAAGATAGAAAACACATTGCTTATTTTAGCGAAAAATTGAGTGGTCTGTTTTGAATTATTCCACGTATGATAAAGAATTGTATGCTCTTGTGCGATCTTTAGAAACGTGGCAACATTATCTTTGGCCCAAAAATTTGTTATTCATTCCGATCATGAGTCGCTAAAACATATTCGCGATCAAGTGAAACTGAATCGTAGACATGCTAAATGGGTTGAATTTATTGAATCTTTTCCTTATGTTATCAAACACAAGAAAGGGAAGGATAATGTGATTCTTGATGCCTTGTCTAGGAGATATACCATGTTGTCCCAACTTGATTGTCGTATATTTGGATTGGAATCAATTAAAGAACAATACGCTAATGATGATGATTTTAAAGATGTCTTGCTACATTGCAAGAGGGAAGAACATGGGACAAATATGTGATAAATGATGGATTTGTGTTTAGAGCTAACCGCCTATGCATTCGAGTTGGATCCGTTCGTTTCCTTTTGATCTGAGAGGCTCATGGAGGAGGTTTGATGGGTCATTTTGGTGCCAAGAAGGCGGAGGCCGTGCTGTCCGCTCACTTCTTTTGGCGAAGATGAGGCGAGACATTGAGAGGTTTGTATCCCGCTGCACTACATGTCAAAAGGCTAAGTCACGATTGAATCCACATGGTTTATATATGCCTCTTCTGTTCCTAGCACTCCATGGGAGGATATATCTATGGACTTTGTTTTAGGACCGCCTAGGACCAAGAGGGGAGGATAGTATTTTTGTGGTGGTTGATAGATTTTCTAAGATGGCTCACTTTATTCCTTGTCATAAGAGCGACGATCTTGTTAATGTTGCTAACCTTTTCTTTCAAGAAATCGTTAAGCTTGCATGGTATGCCTTCTACTATTGTTTGAGATCGTGATGCCAAGTTTTTGAGCCACTTTTGGAGAACTCTATGGAATAAATTGGGGACCAAGCTGCTGTTTTCAACAACATGTCATCCCCAAACCGATGGCCAAACCGAGGTAGTAAATCGTACATTATCTACTATGTTGAGGACTGTTACGAAGAAGAATTTGAAGATGTGGGAAGAGTGTTTGCCGCATGTTGAGTTAAACTTATAATAGGGCGGTACACTCCACCACCAAGGTAAGTCCTTTTCGGTAGTGTATGGCTTCAATCCCGTGCTCCTATTGATCTATTACCTTTACCTACTAGTGAGCGAGGTTAATCATGATGCTAAGGAACGTGCTGAATTTATTCTGAAATTGCATGAAAAGACTAGAAAATATTGAAATGATGAATGAAAGGTATCGATCTGCGGGAAGTAAAGGTAGAAAGGAAGTAAAACTTGAACCGGGTGATTTAGTATGGTTACATTTGCGAAAGGATCGTTTTCCGAATTGAGAAAGTCTAAATTAATGCCTAGAGCTGATGGTCCTTTCAAGATACTTGAGAAAATAAATGATAATGCATATAAACTTGAGTTGCCGCCCGAATTTGGGGTTAGTCCCACATTTAACATTGCAGATTTGAAACCGTTCATGGGAGAAGAAGATGAGCTTGAGTCGAGGGCGACTCCACTTCAAGAGGGGAGGATGATGAGGACATCACTCCAATGCATCGCCCGAGACTCCTCCGGTTGTGATGCAAGGACCCATCACAAGAGCACGAGCACGACAATTGAATCAACAGTGAGCTCGTTCCTAAGTGCCCGTGCTGATACTTGTGAGAATGGTATGCTACCTAATGATATTATTGATTATATTGTACTTAGGAACTTTGGAGAGGATCATGAAGGCCTTGGGAACCAGCAAGGGCCAGGAGGGAGGCAAGGAGGGAGTCCAATTCAAGTTGGAGGTCTAATTCGTCTCGGAGTCGACTACCTCGGCCACCAGGAGCAGCGTTCACTAAAATCGTCACCCAGGCCACAAACGGGCTCCGATTTTGATGATCCACATATGCCTCGAAAGCTAAGGAGATAACCTTTCCAATGGCACCAGTTTCAGGTCATTTGGACTTCGGAGTCGACGGAATTCACGTTGCAAGTTGGCGGACAGAATCTGTCCCAGGGTGCTGCGTCACCAATTTGGGCCCTTGGCCCATGTATCGTGTTGGAGTCCATCACGGACGCGTCTAGGGTTTGTAGGACGTCCCTAGCCTTTATATCCAGTAGCCGCCGCTAGGGTTTGATTTGGGTTTTGCTTAGATTAATTCTGTCTTTGAGCAGTGTCGCCGTTCATCGGTTTGTGAGACCCCAACTCGTGAGCTTCATCTTCAATTGCAAATTCAGTTGCATCTTTCTTGTTCTTGCTTGTGTTCTCGATTCATTGGCAGGATTAGCCTTCGTGGCGAGGTCAACCGGGCAGCGCCGCGGTTGATAACCGAAGGACGCGTGGTGCTGCGATTGCGGGGGTTTTGATCGTGCCGATCAAGAAGCCGGATCGTGTGTGTCTCGCGCCACCTAATCGACTTATCCTCCACCTGACGGAAGTTCGGGCAACCCCGTCCCCATCACCCGTCGTGTCGCTCTGGCCACGGAGTTAATCGCTGTCGCGCCGTCCGACGCGTCGCCTCCTTCGGTTGCTTCGCCCTGCTCATATAAATAGGTTGAGGGGGGCGACAACGACCAACAGCTAAAAAAAATCTGTTGCTGCCGTTTCTTCGTCTTTTGCTCGGTTTCGACTCAGCAAAAATGTCCGCGGCGGTGGCGATCGGAGGGCAGGAAGCGGCGGCAGGCGAACCGCACAGGTCGGTTCCTAAGAAGTCCCGCGCCGGTGCAGGATCCTCGGCCGGGGTGACGAAGATCAAGATCACGGTGCCCTCATCGGTCTTTCGCATCGGGAACCCTCAATCGAGGTAAGGGTTCGCCGGCTGACGTTGGGGTTGCCTTGATCTTGTTCTTGCTTGCGATCTTGGGTTTCTTCTTTCTCTTTCTAGCGCTTCTGGCTCGGGTTTGCCTCCGCCACCCGCGATGCACGAGACGGCGGTTGTCGTTCGCTCGCATGGCGTCATCTCCAGTCTCCCTACGACGGAGGTATGCGGCGTAGACTTAGAAGCGGCGCTGGCCGAGGCCTCCTTCGCTGCCAGTGCCGCCATTACCGTGAGGCGGGCGTGTTCGCAAGCGGCGCGGGTCCGAGTCGTTGAGAAGGAGCTTGCGAAGGCACTTCGAGAACCTGGCAAGCGCTCGAGCCGTTGTCGCCGAGGAGAGGCTGGCGAAAGCTCAGGAGGAGGCGGCGAGGTGGCGGTCTCGGGCCGAGAACATCAGCGCCGCGTCGGACGTGATGCATGTGGAGCGCACGCACATGCGCTAGAGTATTCTGGGCATGCTCCGCCCCGCGTTCGAAACATCTGTGGAGAACTGAGGTGGCTCGGGGTGAAGCTGCACGAGCCTCGGACGCTTCAGCGAGCGATCGCCGCCGGGCTTACCCAGCCGCCGGCCTGGAGGACCTCCACAGGCTTTGGCGGCGTGCGCCCGCGAGGGACAAGGGTTGTGGTCGACATCGTGGGTATGTCTTGGCACGCTTTCGCCAGGCCGTGGCCGCCGGCGACGTATCTGACCATTGCCGGGATCGTGGGTGATCCCCACGAGATCTTGAGCGAAGGTGCATCTTGGCGGCGAGGCGGTGGCGAGCTTAAAGTGGTCACCGCAAGCCGGTCGGCTGACTCTGATGATGGCGGCAGCGATGGCGGCGATGGCGACTTTCTTTGGGTGATCTTTGCGGCGGCGATCGAGGATTCTTTTGTTTTTGCTTTGATGGGCGCTTGTGTTGCAGGACAATTTCTTTGTTGGTGTGTTTGATAATCTTGATTGTGGCGCTTGTATTTTCTTCCATAACACGCACTTAGTCGGACGATCGCCGTCCTCGAAGTCATGGGGCCCCTCGAGCGTGGGTCGGATCAGCGTCGTGGATGAAGATACAAGGTATCCGCGGACGCGGGGGCACAAGCTGGCGCGTACGCGCGAGAGAGTGGAATACCCTGACCAGCTATGGTTCGTGGAGCGTGGGTACCCCCTTATCCGCGGAACACTATTTAAATGGCCGTTGCTTGTCGGCGTGGGTCATAGTGTCCGGATCGAAGGAGCGAACAAGGCGAACCAGCGGTTGGCGAGCGTTAAGCCCTTTAAGCGGGCTTATAGCGCATTCGCACGCACTTGAGCGAGAGGGGCGCGTTGTCGAGAGGTCGTTGTTCATTTCGCATGGACATGCCCTATTCCGCTGGCGCACTTAGTGCTTAGTAGCCCTTTGGGGCGTAGGTCCGGGTGCTTTGGGTTGAGGTGGTTTGCCATGCGGGAGAACAACGATCAATCGGGTCGCAATCCCCACCAAGTGCGCACGAAGCACAGGCCTCCATGCGTTTGTGGGGAGCATGGTGCGATCGGTATGGAACCTTGGGGTTCTAAGAGGATGCAAGCAGTGCCCAGAAAGTGGTTACCTCAGCCTTTGGGCCAAACCGCGCCGGAGCAAGGTTGTACTAGGCTTGGGCTTCTTGATGCCCGTGGTCGAGCGGCTTTGCCAGTATGAACAGCCCGCCGGGGCGGGATCGGCGTCGCGTAATCGCTGCGTGATGATGTCCTTTCGCCTCCGTCCCCGCCCGTCGCGCCAGCGGCGTGGCTTTGTCGCCATGATGGCCTTCCGCGTCGAGCAGCGGAGACGGGCGGGACGTCTTGGCGTCGTGGGCGGCGTCGGTTGCGGACGCACGCCCTCACGCCTATAAATAAAGTGCAGGCGAAGTAGCATTTCATCGGTGTTCGTGTCGCTTTCCCTCATCCTTCCTCGGTTTGCTTGTCCAAATGAGGGAGGTTTGGCCAGACGGGATGGCGAGCGGTGGCGAGGACGGTGAGGGGGCCAACGGGCGGTTGTCGGAGGGAGACTCATGGGGTGGCGACCCCAAGAGGCCCCGCGTGGACGCCGGGACGTCCGCGGCCGCGGCGGGACGTGAACTTGTGCTGCCTTCATCGAGCTTCTCTATTTGGAATCCGCCGCCGGCGTAGGCTTTGATAACTTTGTGGTAGCATAAGCTTGTACCTTCGCATGTAATGGTGATGCTTTTGTATTTACAGCTCCGATTGGCGGCCGGGTACGACGCCTTCGCCTTCTTCTTCGAATGGAAGGGAAACCACGGAGGTCACCGACGGCGCTGCCGGTGACGACTGTGGTGCACCTCCGGCCGTTTTGGGGCGGCGGCTATGGCGCTGGCAAAGGCCGCCGAAAAAAAGCGTGGAGGCGCCGTGGCAACGTGCGGGCAGCAGCGGCGAGATTGCCCGGATGCGGGAGGAGCACGAGGTTCTCCTTTCCGTGCTTCGTCCCGTATACGAAAGCATGGGTAGGAGCGTGAGGCCTCTGGGGATGCATTTGGACGAGCCGCTGGAACGCACCTCCCAGCAGTACGCCTCGTGCCTCGCCCGAATGGCCGGGTCTCTGGCGTACCTGCCTCTTGCCCTACGGGAGCGCTCCGCTCGCGAGGGGCGGAGGGTTGCTTTGGTGGTGGCAGAGTACGTGCTACTTTCTTTGCGCCACCGCGGCGCTTCTTTGACGCGATGGCGGCCGTCGGCAGAGATCGGCGACTTCGACCAGTAGCGAGCCAAGGTCTTGGCGCGGCGGAGATGGTGGCGAGGCGAAAAGCGTTTGGAGGACTCGGATGACGAGGCCGACAGGGAGGAGGGTGCTGGCCCAGCCGGCCCCTCCTTTTGACTCCGGAATCCCCTTTTAGGCGCCCTGCAGCGCCGGCGTCGGAGCCTGGCTCCGCCGTGGGTACACCGCCACAGGTGTCGCGCGAGTGCTTCTTGAGCATCGAGGCTCTGTGGGAGGCATCCCAGTCTTGGGGTGCCGCCTCCCGGTGGTGCCCTCTCGGTGTTGCTCGCCGGTGAAGCCGCCTCGGCGCAGCCCTGCTGCGCCCAGATTCTTGAGCCACACTTGCGCTCAAGAGCGGAGGTCGCTCTTGGTCTGGAGTGTTAGATACATCGTAGTGGCAGATGTCCTCCTTATCCAAGACGGCGGTCCGTCTTCGTGATGCCTCTTTTGCACAGCGGAAGGCTTTGGATCTTTGTTTAGCCCTTTAGCTTTAATCGATGCTCATGTAAGGCGGTCGTAGAGGTCAATTCTGGCGTCTGTATGTTTCTGAATGATGTAAGAGAAAAAACGCCTCAGGAAGGCAAGTTTACTCCTTGTTTTGATCGGTACATTTCCTTTACGTATCGGGCTCATGTTAGACAATAGTAGCTCTTGAAACCATTGGGTTTACTCGGCGTGGGTCGGCGTGGACACTTCGAGGTAACGACACAGGGAGTAAAAACTTGGCCATGGATGGCCCTTCCGACTACTTAATCGCCCTACACAGGTTCTCTTTCCCCTTCTTGAGCGCTACTTCGCGACCTTAGCCACCGAAAACCGTCGGAGTTTTGGTGTGGGCCGTAGCACTTAAGTTGAAGAGGTCACTGCTTGGGAGGGATCTGAGGCCGGTCGACACGCCGAGTCTCAGATCTGCATGAGGCACATGCCCTCCGAGCGAGCCAAGCGCCACCCGAGCTCGGAGGGTTGTGGGAGACGCGAAGGAAGCGAAAAACTTTTAGGTGTAGAATTGCCTGAGCTTTTCGATGTTCCAGGCGTTCGGGACGATATTGCCCGCGGCATCCTTAAGTCGGTAGGTGCCGGGCCGGAGGACCTCCACGACGGTGAAGGGACCTTCCCATGGAGGGGAAAGCTTGTGCTTGCCTACGTTGGACTGGACCTGGCGCAGGACCAGGTCGCCAACGTTGAAGGCTGACTCGAACTGGCGGTGTGGTAGCGGCGAGTGCTCTTCAGTACTTGGCCGCCGCCGCAGACAGCCACGTTGCGCGCCTCGTCGAGTTGGTCGACCGCGTCCTGTTGTGCTTCGAGCCCCCGTGCCTCATCGAAGGCTTGGAGTCTTGGGGCACCGTACTCCAAGTCGGTCGGCAACACCGCCTCGGCGCCGAATACAAGGAAGAATGGTGTGAACCCGGTCGATCGGCTCGGGGTGGTGCGCAGGCTCCAGAGGACGGAGGGCAGCTCGGCTGCCCATCGTCCCGCGAACTTCTTTAATCGGTTGAAAATCCTGGGCTTGAGCCCTTGGAGAATCAAACCGTTTGCTCGCTCGACCTGGCCGTTGGTTCGCGGATGAGCCACGGCTACCCAATCGACACGAATATGGAATTCATCACAGAATTCAAGGAATTCTTTCCCTGTGAACTGTGTCCCATTGTCGGTGATGATGGAGTTCGGGACCCCAAATCGATGCGATATCGAGGAAGAAATTGGTACTGTGTCGGCGTGATGGTGGCAAGCTGGTTTAACCGATCCACTTGGTGAATTGTCCACATAGCGAGGAGGTGGGTGAAACCTCAGGAGCCTTTTGAAGGGCAGGCCAGTCGAGTCCCAGAATCTGACGCGCGGTGATGGGAATCGTCTGGAGGGCTTGCGCGGGCAGGTGAGTTTGTCGGGCGGAGAACTGACATCCTTCGCAGGTGCGAACGATCTGCAGGGCGTCGGCCATGGCCGTTGGCCAATAGAACCCTTGCCGAAAAGCCTTCCCCACGAGGGATCGCGGGGCGGCGTGTTGGCCACAAATTCCGCCGTGGATGTCGAGCAACAACTCCTTCCCGCGATCGGCGGGAATGCACTTCTGCAAGATTCCGGAAGGGCTTAAGCTTGTAGAGGTCTCCTTGATCGGGACAAACGACTTAGCCGTAGAGCGAGGCACCGGCCTCGGTCGGATCGTGAGGAGTGATCCGTCCGTTAGTCGATCGATGAAGGGTTTCCTCCAGTCGGATTCCACCGTCAGCACGGTCCGATCCGACTCGGATGACGCCGCGTCCGACTGCCCGACAGCCGGTGTGGCGGCGCCGGGCGAGGTGTCTTCTCGCTCAGCCGTTTGGTCCAGCCGGACCGAGGGCTGGTGAAGATCAAGTACGAAAACCGGATGGGACCGGCCCTTTGCTAGATGCAAGGTTGGCGAGGTAGTCGGCCTCGCCGTTGTGACGTCGGTAGCTATGATGGAGCTCGAAGCCCTTGAACCTTTCTTCTAGCTTGCGGACTTCACGGCAGTAAGCCGCCATGCGTGGGTTGCGGGGCTCCGTCGCCTTCATGACCTGGTCGACGACCAGCTTGGAATCGCCACGAACATAGAGCCGGTGCGCGCCGAGGTCGGCAGCGATCCGGAGACCGCTGACGAGGCCTCGTGATTCGCGATGTTGTTGGTGGCGTCAGCGATCCGGATGGCGTCTTTGGAGCTTGCTCCGAGTGGGGAAACAATGATGACACCACTCGGCTCCGTTCTTCATGTAAGACCCGTCGAAGGCATAAATCCGATTACTCGGGGTCCTCGAGTCTGAGAGGTACTGGCCTCGGTCCACTCGGCGACGAAGTCCGCCAAAACCTGCGACTTGATCGCCGTCCGGGGGACGTAGGATATCTCGTGGCCGTTGAGCTCAAGAGCCCACTTGGCTATCCTCCCTGATGCGTCGCGGTTGCGGACGATCTCGCCGAGTGGCGAGGATGTTACCACGAGGATGGGATGCCTGTGAAAATAATGGACCAACTTCCGCTTTGCAATGAGGACCGCGTAAAGTAGTTTTTGCACCTGGGGGTACCGAGTTTTGGACTCAGAAAGCACTTCGCTGACGAAATAGACCGGCCGCTGGACCTTGAGCGCACGGCCTTCTTCCGCTCGCTCCACGACGAGTGCCGTACCGACGACAGGTCGTTCTTGGCGATGTCTGAGAGGAGCGACTCGTCTGGCGTCGGGGCAACCAGCACCGGAGGTGAGGTCAGGAAAGTTTTCAGTCTGTCGAGGGCTTCCTGCGCTTCTTGGGTCCAGGCGAATTGGTCGGATTTTTTGAGCAGCTTGTAGAGCGGCATCCCCCGCTCGCCGAGGCGAGATACGAAGCGGCTCAAAGCTGCGAGGCATCCGGTCAACTTCTGGACCCCCTTTAAGTCGGTGATTGGGCCCATCTTTAAGATTGCCGAGATCTTTTCGCGATCGGCCTCAATCCCGCGCTCGGAAACAATAAAACCGAGCAGCTTTCCTTTCGGGACCCCGAAGACACACTTCTCGGGGTTGAGTTTTATGCGGAACCGCCGAAGGTTCGTGAAAGTTTCTTCTAGGTCGGCGACCAAGTCGTCAGCCCTCCTGGTTTTGACGACGAGGTCGTCGACGTAGACTTCGATGTTACGGCCGATCTGGGCGTCGAAACACGCTTGCATACATCGCTGGTATGTAGCGCCCGCGTTCTTCAACCCGAAAGGCATCGTTCGTAACAAAATGAGCCGAGCGGAGTGATGAAGGAGGTAGCGAAATGGTCGACTCCCTCATCGCTATCTGGTGATAGCCCGAGTAGGCATCGAAATGACAGGATTCGCATCCGTCGCCGAGTCGACGACTGGTCGTCTGAGGGTAATGGAAAAGGGTCCTTAGGGACGAGCCTTGTTGAGCTCGTGTAGTCAACGCACATTCTCCATTGCCCGGACTTCGTTTTTACAAGGACAGGGTTGGCAAGCCACTCGGGGTGGCGTACCTCTTTCACAAACCCTGCGGCCAAAAGTTTGGCGATTTCCCCTCCTATGATCTTGCGCTTCTCATCGTCGAAGCGGCGCAGACGTTGAGCGACCGGCCTCGAGCAGTCGGATGTTCAAGGAGTGCTCGGCGACTTCGAGGATGCTGGCATGTCGGAGGCTTCCGCGAACATCCCGATTAGTGCGGAGGAAGTCGACGAGCGCTTTCCTATTTGGCGGGGCGTGGCCCCGACCCGCACGGTCTTGGTCGGATCCTCGAGATCGACCGCGACCGCCTTGGTATCCTCGGCGGACTTAAAGGAGCCCGGTCCCGACTTGCCGGAGTCGGGAGCGGACTCAAGGGTCTCGTTGCGGAGGGTTTCGAGCTCAGCGGACGCGATGGCGTCGGCGCCGAAGTTCGCTAACTGCGCTCGCGGCTGTATCGACTGAAAGACGCGCCACGGTGATGACTCCTCGCGGCCCCGGCATCTTCACCTTGAGGTAGGTGTAGTTGGGGATCGCCATAAACTTGGCGTATACGGCCTCCCCATGATGGCGTGGTGCAGGCACGAAACCTCGACCTCGAGACGAGGGTTTCGTGCGGAAGTTATCCGGGCTCCGAAGGTGACGGCGGTCGACCGCCGAGCGGATAAACTTCTTGGCGGGATGACGCCATGGAAGGGCGCTTTGCTTGGTCGGAGATCTTGTGAGGATCCCCATTGCGTCGAGTATCAACGCACAAGATGTTGATCTTCTTCTTGGCCGATCCATAAGCACCACAGACAAGTCGTTTGGCCCCACTGAGGGCGACGACCAGCGGGTACCTTCCTGGCTGCGGAACGTGATCGGGGTGGTCGGCACGATCAAAGGTGATCGGGGATTCCGACCACCGGAGGAATTTGGGCGTGGCAGGCGCCACGGCATGCACCTCGCGAAATGCGAGCTTAAGCTGACGCTTGTCAGCGTAGCTTGCTGGTCCCCCGAAGATCATGAGGCAGCCATCGGGTTCCGGGAACTCGACGTCCGCCTCTTTGGCCCCGGCATCTGGTGCCGGGTCCTGCTTCTTTCCTTTGTTCCGCGTGGGATTTCCGGAAAGAAAGCGCTTCAGGGTCTCACAATCCTTGTACTTGTGCTTGACAGGATACCCGTGGTGCGGGCACGGGGCCTCCATCAACTTCTCGAAGTGGTCGACGGCTTGCCGAGGCGGCTGCTTGACAGGGTGATCCGCAGCAGCGACTTCGGTTCTTCGCGACTCGCTTCCCTTCCGCCCGTTTGTCGGAGCGTAGGGCGTATCGTTAAGGCACCGCGTCCGGATCTTGCTTGGCCTTCCCTATGTCGAAGATGGCCCCACCGCCTCGCCAGAGGCGTGGTTGGTGGCGATGTCAGCTGACTCTTTGGTGGTCTTGGGCTTGACGCACCCAACTTGTGCACCAAAGCCTTGCACGCGTGGTGCCGTAGATGAACGCTCCGACTATGTCGGCGTCGGCGATATCGGGAAGCTTCGTTGCATTCTCGGGAGAAGCGGCGATATAATCCCGGCGTCTCCTAAGGCTGCCGCAGCTTTTTTGATCGAGTGAGTTTCGAGCATTTGTAGGTGCCCTGGAAGTTGCCGACGAAAATGTTTCTCAGGTCGGTCCAGTTTGCGATGGAGTCGGTGGGCAGATACTCGAGCCAGGCTCGAGCCGAGTCCGCCAGGTAAATCGGGAGATATTGGATGATGAATAGGTCATCCACAGCCCCGCCAGCTCGGCAGGCGAGCCGGTAGTCTTCAAGCCAGACACCGGGGTTCGTGGCCCCCGTGTATTTGGCGATGTTGACGGGCGCCCGGAACCGGGCGGGGAAGTTGGCGTTGCGGATCCTCGCGTGAAACGCCACGCCCCGTCTGACTGGTTGGCTCTGATCGTTGTCGCCGCCATTGTCGGCGACTTCGCATCGGCCGCCGCATCCGTCGACCTCTTCTCGCATCGAGGGTGTCGCGGTAGTCGTGCCTTTGACCGAGGCGCCGCGAACCGGGGTGTCTGAGGCTCGGGTCGATCCGGCTGTTTCTTGCCTTGGCTGTTTCGTGAACCCGCTTTGACCGCTGAGGGGCGCTTCGAGGCAAGCCTAGGGCGGCATGTGCTTTGCCGCACAGCATGCTCCACCAGCCCCGAGAGGTTACAGTAGCCGCCTTAGCCCCGCCTCGGTCGGTTCGGGGATCTGCGGAGCAAAGCTACACCGCAGCGATGTTTTGAGCCGAAGGGAAGTACGGGCGGCCTTCGGCCCTTCCATCAGCCGTTGATGTACCTGGCGGGCTCGCCCGTGAGCGCCGCCAAACCACTTGAGGGGCGAGTGGGTCGCCCACAGGCACTGGCTCGCCTCACTCACCTCACTGACCTCTGGTCCCCCGGGTCGTTGCAGGGGGCCAATAGGGTGAGAGTAAGAGTCCTCAACATCTTGGTCTTGTGATCCCTCCTGCGCGTCGTCATACGGAGAAGGAGTCGTTGCTTGGACTGTTTGCCGGAGGGTCACCGTGCAGCCATATTACACTCACGGGAGCACATTTCCGCTGGGAACTGCTCCGCATCAGAGCTGGAATCGCTGCTGGAGAAGTCTTCCAGTATCTCGTGAATGGAGGCCGACGCGCAGCCGGCCATCGCCACGAAACGTGAGTGAACAGAGGGTAGAACCCCTGTCCACGTGAGTTCGGGCGCGCCACCGTCAGGAATGGCGTGCCCGTTAGCGGGCTCCGAGGCCCATATAGCGGCCTCGAGCCGAAGGTTGCCGAAAATGTGGGCGAAGTGAGCCAGGCTCCCAGCAGGGGCCCGGTCCTGGAGACCGACGGGGACGAGCGCGAGCTCTCCCGCCGGCGTGGCGACAAAATCGAGGGAGCCGAAGCGAATCCAGCCCCTCAATGTCGACGCGGCGTTGCAGGTGGAGGAGGCCATCAAGGAAGACGGCGGGGATCCGGAGATGACAACGCGCGAGGCCCCTACCTGGCGCGCCAACTGTCGGCGTTTGGTAAACCGGCAAGTAAATTTGTAAGTCGAGGGGCCGCGCGCTCCCGCTTCCTTGAATGGTTAGACTACAGGAGCCCAAGATGTATACTGGTTCGGGCTGAATGTCCCTACGTCCAGTTCGTGAGGTGGTATTGTATTGATGGGGGCGCAGAAGACTGCGTTTGATTACAACTCGGACAGCTCCGAGGGAACTCCTTCACTACTGTGATGGCTTGGATGTATGTTCGAACCCCCTCCCTTGGGGTCCCGCTTCTCCCTTTATAGGCACAGGGAAGGCGGGTTACACCGAGTCCGGAGGATGTGCAAAAAAGAAACGGGGCCTAGCGGCTAGGCGGTGCGCTCTATCTTTGAGTGTCAAGTCTTTGGCCTTGAAGTCTATTCGAGTGGTTCTCATCATCCGTTAAATCGACTATCTCGCCATACCGGGTTGGTAGACACACGAGTCGGTGCAGGCGTCCCATTCTCCCGGAAGCAGCGTCTGCCCTCCTCTGTCTTATGACCCGATCTTGACGTCCGGGCGACCGGTCTCGGGGTTTGCCTCGGGAGGGTGCGTGTTTCTCTACGGTACGTGACCGCATGAAGGGACAGCTGCCTGACCCTGGCGTCCTCTGGGGTTGCCTCGGGACGGACCCACCTGCTCCTGTCGAAGGCGTTGTGTTCGTGAGACAGGTGTTCTCCTTGCGGCCAGATGACGTCGCGGCGGAGGCCTTTATTTGAGGGTCATTGAGGACTTCGCATGGGGACCTGGTCGGAGCCTCCGAGCTGACCCCTGGTCGGAGGCTTCCATGACGTCCGGCACAGGTCTCAGTGGGAGGCTTCGCAGACGTCCGACCTGGGTCCTGGTCGGACCCTTCGGGTGGCCCCGACCAAGTTCGATGCTCGTGGCTTCGGCGAGGGCCCATAGTTCTTTTCCGCCCATGGGGGTCTTTGTCTCTGGGGTGGGCCCGAATCGGCCCACCTGAGCTTCTGGCCATTTCGGATGATAATGCTTCTTTGTGAGGACGAAGTCTAGGCGGTGGGGTACCCCGGGTACATGTATTCGCAAGTGTTTCTAAATTGGTTTTACTGATTTTAGTATTTAGACGAGTTATTTTATCTATCACTAAAATAGCCTAAATGATCATATTGGTCACATTAAATCGGCCAAGATTCAAACTTAATTTCTAACTACACTATACATGATTCTTGATTCATTTTTCAGGTGTTAGTAATAAGCAATCCTAGAAATGTTTTAAAGTTAGTTTAGCATTATTTTAGCTTTAATTGCAATAGATTACCTATTTACCTATTGTTATAATTAACATTTTCTTTCATTAAAAGAATGCAAATTAAATCTTATTTTAAATATTTTTACATACATGGATCCTTACTATTTTGGGAACCTAATACGAACTACATTATCATTTTGTGAGCCATTATGCTATTATTTTGTTAATGGCCATAACAAGGTTAATTAATGATTATGAGGCAAGTAATTTAAATTGAGTTCAGCATTAGATGATTTTACATATTTGAGTTTATTATGATTCCGAGACAAACAAGAATTTATTTTATAGTTTTAAAAGCTATATTTTTCATATGTGTCATAATGTTCATAATAGTGTTTGTTCTACTTTTGACTTTAATAATTGTTCCATGATTCAAGAATTGAATATTTTTGTATATTTGAATTCATCTTGGTCTATTTATCACCTAAGAATTTATTTTATCATGTTATAATTTACTATGCATAGATTTGCATTAAAGACCCTATTATGGTTTTAATCAAAGTTCAATTCAAATGAATATTCTGCAGTTCAGAAATTAAATATTTTTGTACATTTATATTCTTTATGATTTTAGATGAATAAAGAAATTTATCTCACTGAATTTTGATTAAAATTGCACAAGATATTCAAGATTGAATTTATTTCGAAATTGAAAAGGCTTTGAAATTGAAAATACGTTTTACCAATAGAGAAGGCGCCTTTTGAATCTAGTCTTCTTCCTCCTGAAGCTTCTGACTCCATGGCCCCATTGCGCAGAGACAGAAAACAGAGGAGCTTCTAGGGCATGGCGGCGAGGGTACTCCAACGGTGATCCGGCGAAGGCAACGGCACCAGGAGGATCATCTCGACGAGGCGCACTCGGAGGTGGAAGCCATTCATCGGAGGCGTGAATGGGAGGTCTTGTGGAATGACCCGAGCGGCGGCGGAAATGGCGGGAGGTCGGGACAGAGAACCAAGGCGTGAGAGCTTGAATCGGTAGCACATATAGTATCAGGGAGTCACAAGGAGTCCATTTTTGAGGTTTACCTGAAAGGAGAAGTTCTGAGCTGAGCCGCCACCGTTGGCCGGACATGGGGAAGAAGGGGCGCACGGCAGCAGCGACATTTCACATGAAGAGAGCTAAATTTTTTTGAGGGGATTTGATCACTAGGATGTATAGATGGTGTATCTGGAAGGAATTATGAAATGAGTTGCTCATTCTCTTGAATTGATCTCGGCTTGGAGGTCTGAAGTTTCCTGGCAATGGCGGAAGAATGCAGAGCTTCATGCGACTCAGGCTGGGAGAGAAAGGAAAAGTAGAGCGGAATGAAAGCACTGCCTCTCTGCGACCACAGGAGTGCAATATATGGCTGAGAGATTAGCAGACGAGCCGGCTTTGGTTGGGATTGCCTCGGATGGAAGCTTCACCAGACGCGACAAAATGGCAGTTGCTGCGGTATGGCGCGAGAGGCTTCGTGGCGGTGATCGCGACTGTGATGAGCTGAGCATGACGCTGAAGACACGACCAATCGAGCAGTCGATTCATTGAATGGAGCTTCGGTCAAGTGCGCTGGACTCGGGAGACTTCCGCTTGGTCGCAAGCACAGGAAGAAGAAGGAGCTGACGAATGGGGCCTGGGTCCACCGGTCAGTGAGGTGGGGCGCCAAAAGAATTGAACCCGACTTGGATGCTTCTAGTTCCGATTTTACTGTGCTGTCAAATGGTAGTGAAAAATTTCCAAACTTTTTGACCATGGTCTTTGAATAGATTTTGATGCCTGGTAAAATTCTGAGGTTAAAATGGATTACCGAAAAATTATAAATATTTTGACAACGTGATGATCGCTCCTAATTTTTTGTTTTGGATTTTGATTTTGATTGAGATCAATTGAAGTCTATTATTTTTGAAATTTTTTTTCAAAAGGATTTGATCTCAGAATACTTCTGTAAAATTTTTAAAGCCAAAATATGGTCCCATTATTTTATAAAAATTCTGACATTGCAATTTCTAGATTTTCAGGGTTTCTGTTCTTAAATTTGGAAAGGTCATAAATGACATTATTAATTTATAATATTTTTACCAAAGGTAGATATTGCATTTAGGTTTTCATGATAATTTTTACAGATTCATTTGTGACTTCAAAATATTTTATAAATTTTGACAATGCATTATTTTGAATTCAAAGTTGTCTTTTCATTTTATTTCTTCATTTCTTTATGCATAAAATTTCAATTGCTGGCTAAAATGATTTAATTGAATGATCAGGGTTCTCATGGCAATTTTCTAAATTTTTACTTTTTACATTTTGCATTTTCCTCTTTTTCATTCTTTGTTTCCCTTTTGTTTGATTTTTCTTGCAACACAAAAATCCAAGAAAATCCAAATAAGAAAAACAATATTCAGAAGTCCCAGAAATATTCACATCCAAATTCAAAATATTTATTTTTACTGTTCTTAACTTCTGGCTGTTACACTAAAGAAGGTAAAAACTCTCTTATTTGTACGTTATAGCAAAAACTTAATCACGTGCTTGAAGCCTAAATATGTATGTTGTTAGTAGCGAAGCAGTGGATGGTTGAAAAATTAGACCCTTAGTATTCTAAAATTTGTGCCTTTCGCTTTTTAGGTGAGCACGTACTGAAACGTATATACTAATCTGCATTGTGTGGGTGACAGGCTAATTACCCCGCTACCAGCTACCTGCTGTTTGAGTGGCCAATCCATTTAATTGTTCTGCGATTAACTAGCCATATCTTCTCATTAATATATATGTATTATGTTTCTTCCTAATTTCACGGTGATAAGAACGAAAAGGAGATCCATCACGTAGTTTGCATGATCCCACCTTCAAATAATTAGCGGACAGTTCTACGTACGCTTAACTATAGTTCACTTGACAATTGCATCTAGTATACTGACTGTTAAGGCGGCCTTTTTATTAGTTTCTTTTCTTGAGAAAAAGGCACTTTTCCGCTACCAATATACATGTCTAAACTGCCCCTGCAGGTGGCCTCAGGTGAGATAGACGAACGTGAGATTCCAGCAGAGTGGGGGATGGAAGGGTTGGTCAAAGAGGGAGGGATCCGCGGGGAAAAGTATCGAACGGCCAGGCGCAGCAGCCCTGCGATCCAATGGCCCCCTTGCGCCCCAATGTTCATCACCACAAGCTGCATCCAGCCATTCATCGCCCCTTTTTCTGAGAGTAATTGTACTATAGAGCTTATCAATAATTCGTGCCTGGAGTAGTTTAAGTCCAGATCCAGCTAACCAGGTGATCAACATGGTTAGTGTGGGATGAGACCGAATGATCAAGATGGAATATTTATATATCATTTAGTTCTATTGTTTTGGGTGAATAGAATGGTTCACTATTTATAAGAAATATTTCTTAAATTTATATCCCATTATCTAGAATGTGATAGTTTCATTCAATCAATCAAATGCATATCTTATATATATATCAGTTGATATAAACAACCAAACATACCCTAGATTGCCTCCATTAAAAGGGAATCTAGCAATTTTCTATTTGGGAGTCTTGTTGAAACAGTTATTGGCATTATATGTACACTATTTTCTTTACGATGGTTAGTTCGTCCTCGTTGCAGTGATTACGATGCAGTAGCTGGGGTATTTGTTAACATAATGGGGTGTGTGCTTTATAAAAAAAGAGGCTTATGAGTGATAGCTACTTTGTGATGGGACATGGGTGCTTTCCTTCTGTAATATACAAATGATTCCATCTGTCCCGTTTAAAATAAGTAAGATAAACTTTAGGTAGGTGGCAGAGGTATTCGTTGTAAGAATATTTTCGTCAATGAATATTAGAGCAAGTATAATAAAATCATCTTAGCTTACTATTAATCTGTAGATACCAGCTTTGTTCTATGTGAAAGAGTGAAAAAAGATAAGAGAGAAGAGAGTTTGCTTTTATTTAGTAGCTAGCTTTATACGGGAATATAGGTAGATTATTGAATTTTTTTTTAAATAATATTATTTTAATTCGAAATTGCGACATTAATACACGTATTTTAAAAATTGCAGAAATAATATCCGGCCGCCAAACCGTTTAGCGATAATAGGTCGTCGCCGAACGGTTTGGCGATAATAGGGTAGTCGCCACACGGTTTGGCGACTATACCGTAATCCCGCGTGTCGGCCGGTGATGACCAATGTCGCCAGTCACGGAGTGGTCGCCACACCGCTCGGCGACTCTTGAGTAGTAGCCAGCCGTTTGGCGACTACTAGTAGTCGCCGAGCTGTGGCGACTACTCAATAGTCGCCAGCGGTGTGGCGACCACTACCGAATACCTGTTCGGCGAGCGGTGCGGCTACTTCGCTCGCTTCAAAAACGAAGAAAAAAGCGGCGCTGAAATCGCTGGAGGAGAGAAGAGAGTGAGAGGAAGGGAGGAGAGGCGGGAGGAGAGGAAGCGGTAGTGTCTTGTAGAGAGAGAGAGGGAGAGCGCTTCGGGAGAGGAGGAGAGAGAGAGATCGCCAGAGAGAGAGAGAGAGGGAGGAGGGAGGAAGAAGGAGGAGAAGAAGGAAGGAGGAAGAAAAAAAAGGTATTTTGTTGTAATTTTGTTATTAAATTTGTGTAGTGTAAAATAATTTAGATATTTTGTCATATTAGAAAATGTAGAAATTTTAGATATTAGAAAATTTTAGGAATTTTGGATATTAGAAAATCTTAGAAATTTTAGGAATTTTAGAAATTATAGATATTAGAAATTTTAGAAATTTGAGATATTAGAAAATTAAGATATTAGAGATTTTTGATATTAGAAATTTTAGAAATGATACAATATCGATGTTTATGCAATATTAGAAATTTTAGATATTAATGCAATGTCGATACTAGAGATTTTAGATATTGATATAATATTAGAGAGTTTAGATATTGATGCAATATTAGATAATTTAGATTTTGATGCAATATAGCGATTTTAGATTGTTCGTACAAAATGCCGGCATGATAATTTTCTTATTTAGGAGGGAATTGTTAATTCAGATATTGATGCAATATGATATTAAACGTTAGTGGTGGTCTAGAAATTAATTTTGTTTATGTAAATCATGATAATGTCGGATGCAATGAAATTTAGGGTATATTCTGGCGATGGTGAAATAAAATTGGGCGAAATGGTGTTGATTTGAGCGGTTTTGCGGTCACAATGGCGGAACACTTATGTCTGATAGAGTTAGCATCCGTGATATAAAGCTTTGGTTGACCAAATATTTTTCCTGGATGCAAGTGTTTACTCTGTTACCATTCAAGTCGTATTCACGCGTAGTAAGGGTGACCGGCTATGTGGGAGTTGAAGAAAATAGATCGGACGTACTTGTGGCGAAATGGTTAAGGTGGTGCAAGGGATCTAGCCTTGAATGTGTAATCTTGGTGTGCGTGCCCTAGAGAAGAGGTGAATATTAGCGGCGTGGTAAAGCGACGTCGTCGATTCTGTTGAACAAGTTCGGTAGTGGTGCTTGAGGTAGCAATGGAGGATGATAACAGGATGCAGCACACGCGAAGGTCGGGCAGATGAAGGGAGGAAATCGAGCAAATTGTTGATCAATTGGAGTTGGTGGACCATATGGCAAGGCAAGATGAAGCTGAAATGTTGGAGTGTGATGATGACATCGACGAAGATGAGGAAGAGGAGGAGATGATGAAATGCATAGTAATCTTTGGACAACGGATGTACCCATCACTGACGAGTGGAGCAGAAAAACAAAGCTAGTATGGAAGTTTTGTGGGGGCATGAGTCGCGTTGGGAGTATGGTAGCAATGCCGTTAATTTGAATCAAGTTTTCGCAAACAATTACGAGTTGAAGTTGGCGGTGAGGTGTGGGCACTATCGCAGCAGAGAGTTCGAGTTGTTTTGTCGATCGAGATAGATACGATGAAGTGCGAACCGAAGGATGTGAATTCCGAGTACATGCTTACAAGCCGAAGTGCGAGACATTTTGGATTGCATCCCGCTTTTCAGACTGAGACGACAACACGCTGCACCCCGCTTTTCAGACTGAAACGACAACACTCTGGACCACGCTGCTCGGGCAGAGACGACAACACGCTGCACCCCGCTTTTCAGACTGAAACGACAACACTCTGGACCACGCTGCTCTGGCTGAGACGACAACACGTTGCACCCCGCTTTTCAGACTGAGACGACAACACGCTGCACCCCGCTTTTCAGACTGAAACGACAACACGCGGCTTTGATGATGGGTGACACGTCGTCTGGAGTAACCCCTCACCACCACTATAAAACATGGCCGAAGGGTAGACATCCAACACAGCCAAACCAGCAATCAACGTCAGCTGAATCTACACAAATTAGGACACAATGTCGTTCTACCGTCGCCTCTTCAGCAAGCAGAAGTCATCCCGCCCCGAATATCCGGATGCCGATGGCGTCGGCGCCCATTTCTACCGGAGTTGCCCCGACCAAAATGCGACTGCAACCTACCGGCGAAGATTGAGCAATCTACCCATGGAGCGACGGCCGCCCGCGCTCACTACTGCTGTGCCCGCACCTACGAGGTAAACCTACTGGTGTCCACACAATACATGGTAACACTACCATCTCATGTTTCGTTCTTTCTTTTCTTAGCACAAGGACCGGTGTTGCTTCTTCCAATGGATCGACGGGCCGGAACGACGTGACTACGAATTTCTCTACAACTGCCACGACGCCTACCCCGCTTCGCCCGAGAACTTCACCCGGTGGGAGGGCCGCGGGATATGTCCCTTTTCTAGATCGACCGAGCTCGGGGCGGTGTGCAAGGGCCAACCAATCGGTGAGTTTCATGCGTCATACTCTTGTTAAACTCACAAATTAGTAGTTCTAAACAGTTCATCGCATATAGGAGTTCAAAAGGACACTTGCGAATGTGCTCAAGTCAAGGAGAAACCTCCTTCAGGGCCACCAAAGCCCGACGTTTGCGTACATGGCACGGAGGCGATGGTTGATACCGCCGAGGTGATCTAGCGGACCGGAGATTCTCTGGTGCCCTTGGCCGAGGAGGAACAGTCTTGGTACTTCAAGCTGGTGGACCCGAGACGTACCACCCACATCTCGTGCAACTTTGCATGGGATAAGCGGGGAGCAACCCTCTCCGTGGTGCCACTACCGCCGAAAAAGCCAGACCCGAATCGCCTATGGTGTTATGCAACCACCAAAGCGGCATCTTGCATTGATCGCAGGCACGCTTCCGGTTGTCCAAGCATAAGCCCAACACACACCTCCTGCACCATATAGTGGAGTCACGAGCGAAAGAACAGGCAGGCGCCTCGCATGTCTCCGACAACAGCCAACACAACAGAGGCGCAAGAGGTTCCTCCTCTCGAAGAAGAAGGGACAAGGGAAGCGGTAGAGGCCCGCACCACGCAACAAATCCTCGGCGTTCGCGGACCATCCGGAACCCGGTGGTATTAACATAGGGGCGCCGAATCGGGATGACATGCCCATATGGGAGGCGAAATCCACATAAAGAACAACCAAAATTTAAGTCTTATACACGGGAGCGTGCGGCATAGGCCACCCAATCGGCGACAGCTGGGAGCACTGCGGAACCCCATGGAGTTCTTTCATAGTAGGGATTGAGCGGTGTCCGAGGACAAATCGCAAAATTAGAACGGGTCAGGTAATATGCAGAAAATGTATGACATCATTCGTTTGTACCCGGATAGGCGAACGATCATTTGTTCCACCACGACGAACGATGCTTTCCTTATTAACCTCGTCCATTGTAATGCCCTTGTAATATAATATAATCTAATCTATTGCTTATTTTCTCATCGAACTTTGATTGTATGTACCCTTATATATGTTCAACAAATAATTTAAGTGTTCATAACATGAGTTGTTGTCGACCATAAAATTTTGAAAATTCACATGCGTGATGTTTATAACAATAAAAATTAAATTTTCAAAAGTTCATAACAATCAAATTTTATTGTTTGAATTTAAAAACATTGTTCAGATCTTCAAATTATTTGAAATTTTTATGGTAATATCACTGATTTATCAGGAACCTCCATAAAATATTTCAAAATTTTCCGACGTCGTGGTTGTCCAATTTAATTTTTATCGTGCTCACCGATTCTACCCATGAGTGCCTTTTCCGATTTTCGCAACAAATAGCAGACCAGCGTCGGCTATCTACCCATACGTAAGTGGTAGCCCGCATTGCGTAGGCCGCCCTAGAATTTTTTCGTAATTTTTGGACCGTGTCTGGCCTGTCCCGCGGGGCAACGAAAACCCCTTAGTGCCCACGATTTCCGTGGTTTCGTAGCCGTTAGTGCCTTTTCCGACTTTCGCAACAAAATGCCGGAGGAACGTCTTGCTATCTCGCCCATATGTAAGTGGTAGCCCGCACTGCGTAGGCAGGCCTTCATTTATTCCGTCTTTTTTAGACCGTGTCTTGCCAATTCCGCGGGGCTATGAAAATACGAAAGTGAGATGCGTATCACTAACGAACTAAAATAATTCTTCCCGTCTATTACATGACAAGAGTTTTTTTAGTTTTTTCCTGTTTAATATAACAATTATTGCATAAACAGTTCACAACAAATTTTACTTACAAATTAATAAATGTACAGTATTATCACCAAACAGTTGAACGACTACTAGTAGTCGCCACACCGCTCGGCGACTACTAGTAGTCGCCAACCTGATTGGCGACTACTATGTAGTCGCCGAGCGGTGTGGCGACCACTACCTCACCTGGCGACAACTGGTCATCACCGAAAGTCACACACGGCCGACACGAGGATTACGGTATAGTCGCCAAACCGTGTGGCGACTACCTATTATCGCCAAACCGTTTGGCGGCGACCTATTATCGCTAAGCGGTTTGGCGGCCGGATATTATTTCTGCAATTTTTGAAATACGTGTATTAATGTCGCAATTTCGAATTAAAATAAGATTATTTAAAAAAAATTCGTAGATTATTTATGTACAAGAGAGAAGAGATAATTATTACACAGCATCAAGAAACAACCTTTAGAAATAGTTAAAGCAAGTACAATAACAAAGCCTACTACTTACTCCATCTCTTATCCATGTCATTTAGAGTAAACACTAAAGTCAGCTTGTGCAATATCTTTATACTATATAAAGTGAGAGTTTCTTCCCACGTCACTTCATCAAAATTACCCACTTTTGCCACTGCTCTTTAATTACCCACCTTTACCACTGCTCTTTAATTACCCATCTTTGTCACTATTAGTGATCTTTGCAAATAAACTTTTTGTCGCAAATTGAGTTTTCGTTGCAACGCACGGACACATGACTAGTTATATCTAAAGATTGACTCTAGATGCTATGCAATAACTATCTCTTCTCTCTTGTATATAATTAATCTACCTATACTCCTGTGCAATACTTATTATTAAATAAGAGTCAACTTTCTTTTGTCTCCTCTTTTCTCACCTTTCCATGTAAGACAAAGTTGACGTGAACATAATAAGAGTAAAGTTAATGTGGCCTTATTATACATGCCTTTATTATACAAGCTGGTTTTTAGTTTACTTTAGATGATATAGATGAAAGATAAAATAAATAGTAGGTTATGCTATTGTCATTATGCATGTCCTTATTGTACAAGCTGACTTTTAGGTTACTCTAGATGATATAGATGAAAGATAAAGTAAGTAGTAGGTTTTGCGATTGTACTTGCTCTTATTAAAATAGATTTGAATAATAAGTATCAGATGACTAATTCAATGATTTGATCATTGATGATGTTATAATCATAAATACGTTACAGTCAGGGTACGTAGCAACTGCACAGATCCGAATACGTTCGGAAGCGGACGGCTCATCAGCTGCGACTGCGAGCCTGCCACCTCTAGGATGACGATGAGTGACATATAGCTATTTTGTGATGCGAGATGGGTGGTTTCCTTTTGTCACACGCAAATGATCCCAATTGCCCCATTTAAAACATCAAGATAAACTTGAGATAAAGGAGACAACGACATCTGTTTAAAGAATATTTTTGACAACGAATGATATTAAAGCAGATTTGCTTAACAGGGGCATATCCTGTGCAATCACCCATATATGTGCAAGCGTGCAATTAAGCGATCTGGAGCACCCAATCTATATCCAACGCTAGTAGTAGCGAGGGTGTTCAGCAAATTTCAGGAGAATAGATGGAGAGTGAGGTGGGAGGTTTAAGCGTAAAATAGCGATCGGCGTTGGATATAGATTGGATCTTGGATCGCTTGATTGCAGACGCATTTACTTGCACATATAGTTGATTGCATAGGATATTTTCCCTTGCTTAACAAGTAGTGGACGGCTCGTACGTTCAATAACTTGGTGGTGGATTACACCAAACATGAGATATTTATAAACACTGGTGATGCTAGAATCATAAAATGTTTTCAATGCATGATCAAATTTCGTCTAAAATAATAAGATTTTATTAAAATTTCGGATATTGGTCACATGTGAAATTTTATTCAAAATGAAATTTAAATCTCATGATACGAATACTAAATTTGTAAAAAAGAAATTCAGAGGCTAGATAAGGATCACTTGGTGTGTAGATGTATTTGATTGTAGAGCTGCAAATGATGAATGATTCGTGTGTGTCCTATTCTAAGTTTCTAACCCTGTTCTGCTCGTCAGTACACTGATTCCTCCCATCGCTCTCGAGTGTCCTTTCTTGCGCCATCATTGAGACTTCTCCGTCCCTACCAACCACTTCCTCGTGCTGCTGCTGCTGTCTCCTTCACCTTTCTCCAGCCGTCCTGTCTACTCAAAAGAGTACATGCAAGGACACCATATCATCAGAAATGAAAGGACAAGGCAAATAATGAAGAGGGAATAAACCTCGACAGCAATACGCTACAGTAGACTCCACTTGACAATACGCTACTATACGCTACTATAGACTCCACTCGACAGCAATACGCTACTATATATAGACATGTGATGCAGTCACGGAGATATTTTGCATACGGAAAACCCATGATAGTCCTCGCAAAGACAAAAAATAAAAAAGGAAAGAACAGACCGATAGAGTTATTTGACGACTTAAACCTCGTTAAATATGCAAGCAAGCACCGTCCTCTGGTTTCAACTCTTAGAGCAGCTGAGCAAGGCGCAACCTTTTCTCCAGCCCAAGGCAAGTAGATAATTTTGGCTCCCTCCCCCCGTCTATGTTGCTAGCTTGTAGCTACAGCTCCCCTATTTCTTCTTAATTGTTTCTCATCTATACGTGCTTCTCATGCTTCAAATTCTCTCTGTCCGGCTTTCCAATTTACTTCTGTTAGAAAAAGGCTACTAGTTGTAAATTGATCAGTAGTATTGTTCTTTCCTTGTTGATATGTAATTCGATTTTTAGCCTTGGTGGAATCTGTAGTCGAAACTAATTATGGTATTAGCGATGATGTTTGATTTACTAACTAGAGTTATATAACAAATACAATGGAAGAAAAAGAGAAGATCACCGCCACTTATTTTGGAGGGACCAGATTATAACCATGCAGATTTTGAAGAAACAAGAAGTGGTTGATCATATCTCGCAGCATATGGGGTTGGTCGTCGTTCGCTAGGGGAGTGAACGTGTCGGCGAGGAAGGTGTTCCCAGACTTTTCGCTAGCCGAGTTATCGAACGTAACGTTCATCGGAGCCGACCATAGGAGCGGTACCCGTGCCCACTGCGACTGTCGAGCAGGTCAGACGGCCACAACCACCATAGCTTCAAGGCGGTGTGCACACCAGTCAAGTGGGGCAACTCCCTCGACAAAGAGAGCACAAAATTTCGAGATTTCGACAATTTCGAACAAAATTTCGATCTCCAAACGAACCGAACTTGAACTCAAACTCGAACTCTAAACGAGCCGAACTCGAGTTCAAGCTCGCGAGTTTAACCGAGCCGAGCTCAAATAGTTCGCGAGTCTACTTGAGCCTCGAACAGACATGGACGGCCTCAACCCTCCGGATTTGAATTTGTAAAAAAGAAATTCAGAAGCTAGATAAGATCACTTTGTGTGTAGATGTATTTGATTGTAGAGCTGCAAATGATGAATGGTACAGCAGAGAGCTGCAATAAGTGACCGTCCTATTCTAAGTTTCTAACCCTGTTCAGCTGTTCTGCTCGTGAATACTGATTCCTCCCATCACTCTCGATTGTCCTTTCTTGCGCCATCATCGAGACTTCTCCGTCCCAACCACTTCCTCCTGTTGATGCTGTCTACTCAAAACAGTACAAGGACACCATATGATCTGAAATGAAAGGACAAGACAAATAATGAAGAGGGAATAAACCTCGACAGCAATACGCTGCCTACAGACTCCACTTGACAATACGCTACTATACGCTACTATAGACTCCACTCGACAGCCATACGCTACTATATATAGACATGTGATGCAATCACGGAGATATTTTGCATGCAGAAAACCCATGATAGTCCTCGCAAAGACCAAAAAAAAGAAAAAAGAAAGAAAGCAAAGACCGATAGAGTTATTTAACGACTTAAACCTCGTTAAATATGAAAGCAAGCAGCGTCCTCTGGTTTCAACTCATAGAGCAGCTGAGCAAGGCGCAACCTTTTCTCCAACCCAAGGCAAGTAGATATGTTGCTAGCTTGTAGCTACAGCTCCCCTATTTCTTCTTAATTGTTTCTCATCTATGCGAGATTCTCATGCTTCAAATTCTCTCTGTCCGGCTTTCCAATTTACTTCTGTTAGAAAAAGGCTACTAGTGGTAAATTGATCAGTAGTATTGTTCTTTCCTTGTTGATATGTAATTCGATTTTTAGCCTCGGCAGAATCTGTAGTAGTCGAAACTAATTATGGTATTGGCGATGATGTTTGATTTACTAACTTTGTTACAGCAAAAGGCAGCAAACCAGTTGCAGCAATGGCGGTGGTCCTGGATGCTTTTGCATCGTACGTCCTAAACATTCTGACGGAGATGGCGAAAGAAGAGGTCGGGATACTACTCGGTGTCTCCGGAAAGATCGACAAGATGGGCTCCAATCTTCGGGACCTCGAGAACTTCCTCGCCGACGCCGACAGGAGGCGCATCACCGATGAGAGCGTACAGGGGTGGGTGAGGGAGCTCAAAGGTGTCATGTACGACGCCACCGATATCCTCGACCTCTGCCAGCTCAAGGCCATGCAGCGTGGTCCATCCGCGGTACACATGCGGTGTTGCAACCCCTTGCTCTTTTGCCTGCGGAATCCCCTCTTCGCCCACGACATCGGCAACCGCATCAAGGCTCTCAACCAGAAGCTGAACAACATCAAGGAGCGGAGCACAGCCTTCAACTTCATCAACCTCGGTTCCTACGAGGATCGTAGCAGCAGGGCGCGTTGCTCTCGCCCTGCTGTTAGGTGCCACGAGACGATGGGGGACCCCGTTCAGTTGGGTGTTGTAGGGGAGAAGATCAAAGAGGACACAAGGGAGCTGGTGCAGATGCTGATAGAAAAGGAGTGCAATAGCAACATCATGGTGGTCGCCATCGTGGGCGTCAGCGGGATCGGCAAGACCACCCTAGCCCAGGAGGTCTTCAACCACGACACCATTAAAGACAAGTTCGACAAGACGATATGGTTGAGCATCAACCAAGACTTCGACAAGGTTGAGCTGCTTAGGACGGCCATCACCTTGGTCGGGGGAGACCACCGTCGAGAGAAAGCAATGGAAGTGCTTAGGCAAACCTTTACTACTACCTTGACAGGGAAGAAGGTCTTGCTGGTGATGGATGACGTGTGGAACGAGCAAGGAGAAGTAGCATGGGAGGGACTGCTTGAGACGCCCTTGTGCAACGCTGCTGCTCCAGGCAGCCGAGTTGTCGTCACCACAAGAGACGAAAGAGTTGCCCGATGGATGAAAGCCGTGCGTCCCTACCACCATGTCGACAAACTAGGCATTGAAGATGCCTGGTTGTTGCTCAAGAAGCAGGTCAGTTGGAATTAATTGATACTTCCTTCCTTCTTTTTTTGTTTTAACTTTTTATGGTTTTTGAGATATTTTTTATTGCTAACAAATAATAATTACAAAAGTAGGAAAGTTGGACCAAAAATTCCGATTCTAGCTACGTTTAGTGTTAGCCTCCACGATGGACTGCAAGGGCTTAGTTAAGAGGTGTCCCTATACATACACCTGTTCCGTATCTAATCTTCTCGACAAATGGTCACTGTCCTTTTGGACTATCCAAAGAGTGTAAATACTCTTTTATCCCCAACCACGAGTCTCCGTAAAAGACTCCACCTCACAGATATGTCAGGCCTTAAATGTCAAAAAGTTAGTAACAAAAAAACACCATACTTAAAGTAAGTACAATAACAAAACCTGCTACTTACTCCATCTCTCATCCATATCATTTAGATTAAGCAGTAAATCTAGCTTGCATAACAACTATCTTTAAAGTTTGTCTCAAGAAACACTAAAACATTTAATTTGGACATTCAATACTAACTTCATCTTTGTGATTATTGACAAAACATTAACTTCAACACTAACAGTCGCTCGCGTAGGTTCCAACACCGGCTTTTAGCCAATGTTAGCACTTATTTTTCCGTGCAATGCTGGCTACTAAATAAGAGCCGGTTCTCTTCTCTCTCCTCCTTTCTCACTTTTTCACGTAGGACAAAGTTGACGTGTACATGATAATAGGAAGTTGAGGTGGTTTTATTGTACTTGCTTGTTGGCTCTTTTTGTTGAGGTTTAGACTTTCTGGTTTATAATTTAAAGCCAACTTTTAGATTTCAACAACTTAAAAGCAATTAGCTTTCATACATGGCAGAGGTGGGTATGTAATTTTACTCTAACTTCAGTGGCATTAGTGTAAGGCCAATTTTCAATAAGCCCCAAAAGCAACTCTTTGGTGGCTTTTTGGCTTTTAGTTATATGTAACTTATGGCTTTAAAAAAAGCCCAGGAAAAAATGTAACTATTTGTTTGGTGGCTTTTGGCTTTAAGTTATATGTAACTTATGGTTTTAAAAAAAGCTCAGGTAAAAATATAACTATTTGTTTAGGTTTTAGCTTTGTTACCTTTTAAACAGGTGAAAAGCCTAACCAAACGGGGTCTTAGATGTTGAGCATTGATTGTGGGTCTCCCAAGTTGAACATCCTTTTTCTTCCGTCCACAGTGGGACAAGGTGTTGGACAGCATCCTTCCTAGTTTACCAAGCCCTTCCAACTGTCTTACTTTTGTGATTTTGTAATTATTATGTACTGTTAATAAAAATTTGGCTCCAAGATATGACTGTGACTATTTTTTTATGACTTTACATTAAGATGTACTAATATATTACTCCCTTTGGTCACAAATAGTTATTGTTTTAGACATTAACACGGTCTCCAAAACACATCATTGATCACTAATTTCTATCATAATATATATATAACCCAGTAAAATTATAATATTATGAAAGTACTTTTCGAGACAAATCTATACATATGATTTTCATTATCCAATTTAAATATTTAAACAGATATTGATAGTCAAAGTTTTGAAATTTTGATTGCACCTATATCTAAAACGACAATTATTTGTGATTGGACGGACTATTGTAAAAGTATTTTTAACTAAACTCTATTAATATAATTTTTATATAGTCAATTAAGATAGTATAAAACCGTTGGCGGTCAAGGCAGGAATTCTAACACTTATTCTAGCACGCAGAGAGCATGCAGTAACATCTGAATCACGCTAATAATCTTTTTTTTATTAACAGCACTAGCTAGTTACTCCCAAAGTACCTCTGGACGCAGGCTCATAGCTCCTCTAGCTAGCTGTGTAATACAATCACTTCCTGGAGCATCCTGTTTGAGTGCATGCACACCTTAATCTGTGTCCGTACTTACTCTATCACGGTGCCGGTATTAATTACGCTTCTAAATTTCACGGTGTTAAGTAGTGAAATCGTAAAAGGAGATCGACCGATCAAGATGTCTGTATGTTCGCACTTCTACAATTCACTTGAACTAGCCATTACCAAAATTTTTTTCAAATAATATTATTTTATTTATGAATTGCGACATTAATACTCGGATTAAAAAATTGCAGAAATAATATACCGTCGCTAAAACGTTTGGTGAAAATAGTATTGTCGCCAAACCGTTTGGCGACAATAGGCTAATCCCGCGTTAATACTCGTTCTGAACCCTTAACACCAAGATCAGGCTATTGTCGCCACACAGTTCGGCGACCACCATATTATCGCCACACCGTTTGGCGACCACTGTAGTCGCCACACCATTTGGCGACCAAACTAAAAATTGGTGTTTAATTTTCTTTGTAATGTTAAAACGTATAAAATCTGTAAAATATTAAAAAATTAATATTAAGGCAATTCAAGAAAATAAGTACCCGTCGTCGAGTCCAAAGTGAGCTCATGGTCGGCCGGTCTATCTCATCGCCTTCGTACATGTCGGCGGTGTAGAGTCGTGGTCGACTAAGGGTCGACCCATAGGAAGCGCTCGAACGACCAAAGCTGAAGAAGAAGAGGCATCCCAGTCAGATTGGCGGTCTTGTTTTTCTTCACGCACGCGTCGCAAAGGGCGCGGTACGTGGCAGCAAGAATCACCGAACCCCAGGATACCTACGGGACGTGGTCTGGGTCAGCGTCGGCAATAGCCCGTGCGTAGGCTATCCACCGTGCGTCGACGCTGTCGCCGTGTGTCGTCGTGAACATGACCATCCCAAACAATCACAGCAGGTAGGCCTCTAAGTGCCGTGCCACCTGGTACTCCGTGGGGTTCTCCGCCATCCGCTGCACCTGTGACAATTAACATATAGTAATATGTTAATAACATTACAAAAAATTAGAATAACATATACACGTACAAGCACTCACCTCGAACTGGGCCAACCACCTCCTCGACGGCCTGTGCTTCTTCCTGTTGATGCGTATCGTCGGGTCAGTGGGAACCACTCCGGCGAACCTCTCCTCCAGGTCAGCCACCCACCCCCCAGGAGTCATCGAGGGTCCGATCGGTATCCCAGCGATCGGCAACCCTGTAAGCATGGCGATGTCCTGCAGGGTCACCGTCACCTCACCGAACAGCAGGTGGAAAGTGTGCATCTCCGGCCGCCAACGGTCCACCCAACACGACAGTAGGCACCGGTCGAACGGAAAACGCCGTGACCACTTTGGACCATCCTCGTCCTCCGCTTGATCCTCACGTCCTCAGCTGAGCCCTTGCTCTTCGCCTCTGAATCCCTCTTCGCCCATGACATTGGCAGCAGCATCAAGGCTCTCAACCGAGGTGGATGGCATCAAGGAGCGAGTGCCGCTTTTAGCTTCATCAACCTCGGTTCCTCGAGGATCATAGCAGCGGGATCGTTCCTCGCTTTGCCGCCAGCGCCACGAGACGACGGGAGCCTGTTCGGTCGGATGTTGTCGGGAGAAGATCGAAGAGGACACGAGAAAGCTGGTGGAGATGCTAACAACAAAGGAGGGCAATAGCAACATCATGGTGGTCGCCATCGTGGGCGTCGGCGGGATCGGCAAGACCACCCTCGCCCGGGAGGTCTTCAACCACGACACCATTAAGGACAAGTTCGACAAGGCGATATGTTGAGCGTCAACCAAGACTTTGACAAGGCTGAAATGCTCAGACGGCCATCACCTTGGGCGGGGAGACCACCGTGGAGAAAGCAATGGAAGTGCTTAAGCAAACCCTTATCTTGCCTTGACAGGGGAAGAAGGTTTTCTTTGGTGATGGATGAAATGTGGAGCGAGAAAGCATGGGAGGGTGTGCTTGAGACGCCGTTAGAACGCAGCTTCTTGCTCGAGCGGTAGAGTCCTTGTCACCACAAGAGACGAAAGAGTTGCCCGAGGATGAGAGCCGTCGTCCCTACCACCATGTCGACGAATTAGGCAATCAAGATGCTCGGTTATTGCTCAAGAAGCGGTCCGTTGGAATTAATTGATACTTCCTTCCTTCTTCTTTTGTTTTAACTTTTTATGGTTTTTGAGATATTTTTTATTGCTAAGAATAATAATTACAAAAGTAGGACCAAAAATTCCGATTCTAGCTACGTTTAGTGTTAGCCTCCACGATGAACTGCTAGGGCGCTTGTTAAGAGGTGTCCCTATACATACACCTGTTCCGTATGTAATCTTCTCGACACATGGAGAGACTGTCCTTTTGGATTGTCCAAAGAGTGTAAATACTCTCAATCTCGGATCATATAGAACAAAACTGATGTATACATGATAATAGAAAGCTGATGTGACCTTATTATACTTGCTTGTTGGCTCTATTTGTTGAGGCTTAGATTTTTTGGCTTATAATTTAAAGCCAACTTTTAGATTTAAACAACTTAAAAGCTATTGGCTTTTATACATGCATGATAGAGGTGGCTATATAATTTTACTCTAATTTTAGTGACATTAGTGTAAGGCCAATTTTCAATAAGCCCCAAAAGCAAATCTCTGGTGGCTTTTTTGGCTTTTAGTTAAAAAAAGTCCAAGTAAAAAGGTTCCTAGTTGTTTAGGTTTTAGCTTTTTAACTTTTAAGCCGGTAAATAACCAAACCAAACGGGGTATGAGATGTTGAGCATTGGTTGTGGGTCTCCAAGGTGGACATCCTTTTTCTTCCATCCACAAGGGAACAACGTGTTGGGACAGCATCCTTCCTAGTTTACCAATTCCCCTTCCAACTGTCTTACTTTTGTGATTTTGTAATTATTATGTACTGTTAATAAAAATTTAGCTCTGAGATATGACTTTGACTATTTTTTTATGACTTTACATTAAGATGTTTTAATATATTACTCCCTCTAGTCACAAATAGTTGTTGTTTTGGACATCAACATGATCTCCAAAATACAGTGTTGATTACTAATTTCTATCATAATATATATAAAACCCAATAAAATTATAATATTATGAAAGTGCTTTTCGAGACAAATCTACACATATAATTTTCATGTATCTAATTTAAATATTTAAACAGATATTGATAGTCAAAGTTTTGAAAGTTTGACTGCACCTGTATCCAAAACAACAATTATTTGTGATTGGACAGAGTATTGTAAAAGTATTTTTAACTAAACTCTATTAATATAATTTTTATATAGCCAATTAAGATAGTTTAAAACCGTTGGCGGTCAAGGCAAGGATTCTAACACTTAGGGGGTGTTTGGTACAGCTCCAGCATTAGGTGGGTCATCTTGTTTACATTTTAGACTAAAAATATAAACTTAATTCACTCTATTTTAGCCTACAAGCTTCAGATCTAGAGTTCTACCAAATAGGATCTTATTCTAGCACGGAGGGAGCATGCAGTAACATCTGAATCAAGCTAATAATCTTTTTCTTTTTATTAACAGCACCAGCTAGTTACTCCCAAAGTACCTCTGGACGCATGCTCATAGCTCCTCTAGCTAGCTGTGCAATACAATCACTTGTTTAATTACATGCGGTATTATTAATTTTTTCTGCTTTGTGTTTTATAGGAGCATCCTGTTTGAGTGCATGCACACCTTAATCTGTCACCTCCCAGCGTCCGTACTTACTCTATCACGGTGCCGGTATTAATTACGCTTCTGTGAGACCCCGTTCTGATGAACAGGAACCTCCATGTGATTACTGTGCTATTCCCTGGATCAGTAGCTAGCACTTACATGTTTACAACAATTGGAAATCACAACCATACAAAACATTAATTAAGCGGAAACGATTATACAAATAATATTACAACTCAGAGGAATATAGCAGCAAAAGAAGCAAGCCTTGTGGTTTACCCATCCAAACCCGCAGGCAACTGACCAGGCATAAACTTCAGATAGAACACGACAAATAACGTCCCGCAACCTGCGACGAAAGAACTCCGAAGCTCCGCTAACTCATCCACCTACATATAATTAGGCAAGGGTGAGTACGTACGTTGCGTACTCAGCAAGACTTGAGCAAAACCTACCATACGTGCAGGGCCATTTCAAAGGAAAGGCTACATCAGTTAGTTTGCATAAAGCGAATTTGAATTTGTAAAGCAAGTTATTTGCAAACGGAACTTATAAGAGCATTTGATTGATAACAAATAAGTAAAGCATAATAACACTCACCGTCCTCCATGACGTGAGCAACGAATCGATCATTGCCATCGCATGGCATATATCCAGTTCTTTGTCCACACAGGGCACAACAGCTGATTCCAATACTCACCCACACAGGGTATAGCATTGGGTCATCTGTGGGGTAAGCTAACTTGTAAAATAACCCCTTTTGGAAACAATAAAACAATTAACTCGTGCAAGTTCACCAAGACACCCATGACCGCGTGCGGCTAATCAATTAGATTTAAACTCGCAGAGGTGTACAAGCTGTACCCACAAGGAATGATCAACTCACCACGTCACCGTGGATCCACTTTCGATACACCAACACAACGTCTCTGTCCATGGCAAGGCGTACACGTTGCCCGCCGAGCAATTACCCATCTGAACGCATGGAAGCCCTCACAAGCAATCCGTGCACGGAATGCCTCCGCTAGCTCCGCCTACCAATGAGCAAAGCCATGTCTAAACAATTTAATAGGCTAAGGCTACCCCATTCTCACCCTCGTGGTTTGTACGGATTTTCTTGGATCATACAACACGATGTTCGGTCCTTAGTTGTGACACGGCGACACTTCACCCTACACTACGTGCAATTCCTTTCGCACAATCGCTATTGCCAATAATCGCCGCATCAAAGCATAGTTTCATTTTGGGTTTTAATCAAAATTACCCACCAACAATGCCATTTCCAAGGTTTTCATGAAACAAATGTTGCTTTGATCATGTACATTGCTGATTCTAAAGCATGGCTAAGCATGAATAATATGAACGCATATACCCATGATGACATTAAGTAACGCCTATCCTCAATCTAAGGCTATCAAGGTTCCCATGTTCATAATCATCAAAGGAGGTTAATAAGACAACAGGTATAACTACCAAATCCATAAGATAGCAATTTACATAAAGTAAACGCATGCATAAAAAATTTGATGCACAAAAAGAATATAAAATACTGGGATCAATATGGTCAAAGGATGCTTGCCTTGCTTAATTGCCATTTTACGATGAAGTCGAGGATTGAGGTTGACGACGACGACGATGGAACCAACAACGCCGGGTTCTACTCGTCGATCAACGGAAAATACAGCAAAATACTAACTTCAATAAGGGCAAAAAGAAAGGAGATAGCAAAGACAGATAAAACTCTTCACAAGAATAGGGATTGCTCTTTTATGAATTTATTAATCTTATTTTACGAATTCAAGATGCAAAAATAGTTTAGATTAAATAGAATTAATCATTAGTTGCAAGTTCATTGATTTACTATTCACAATATGAGTTCTGCTAATACTTATCACTTACGGGTTTTGCTCTATTAAGATTCAGATTCGAAGCAAGATAAAATAAGAATATTTTCTTAGATTACTGCAGATTATATCCTAAAGATCAATTCTAGGCTATTCTTTACTAATTTCAGACTTAGATGAGCTGCTTAACGAGTTAATGAAAAAGCTTAAATGATCACATTAGACTGCGAGTTAATAGTTCTTTATCTTTAATTGACTTCGCGTAGAATTAGTTTTACGCAAGATAGATCTACTGATTTAGGCTACTGACTTTATTTATGTGATATTTAAGAAGGTTCTGGTGATAAAAATAACTTAACTACGGATTCCTTCATTATTACCTAAAGTTTATTCATTCGTATTAAGGTCTAAAGTAATGTGATTACTTAGGGTTATTCAGCTATTAAGATTAATATGCAAATCATGCCGAAATGAGATTATCTTTTCGTATTAGAGTAGACTATACTTTGAAGAACACTACTAAACCAGTTCCATAAGTTTTAGGATTTTGGGCGAGACTATAATCTATTCGCTAAAATGGTTCATGCTATATTTAAAGACTCCACTATTCAAAATCGGCAAGAAAGGGGAAATGACATATTAACGATTAAGGGTTTTAAGCTATTTGGATTGGTATGCAAAACATGATGAAATATGGTCATTTCTTTGTGATACGATGATTTATACTTTGTATAACAATCCTAAGCTAATTCCATGAATTTTAGGCTTTGGCTGATGCATTATATTCGTTGCTGAAAAGGCTTAAGTGGTATTGTAAAGTTGACATTATTCGGAATCGGCAGGAAATGAAACTAAAGGTTAATCACTTAAGGGTTTTGATCTAATGAGATTAATAGGCAAACCTTAATGGAATAAGATTCTTTTTATAGATTATGGTAGTATAAACTTTGTACAGTGTTACTAAACTAGTTTTACGTATTTTAGTATTTGGATGAGTTATTTTATCTATCGTTGAAATAGCCTAAATGATTACGACGAATGACGCTAAATCGGCTAACTTTATATTGTGATTGCAACTACGATATACATGATCTTTAATTCATTTTTCATGCATCGACAGGGAATAACCCTTGGAGTGTTTTAAAGCTGGTTTGGCATTATTTCGACTTCAATTGCAATAGATTATCTAATTACCTATTGGTATGGTTAATGTTTCCTTCCATTAAATGAATGCAACTTAAACCTTATTCTAACTATTTTTGTATACATGGGTTCTTACTATTTTCAGGAACCTAATACAAATTACATTATCATTTTGTGAGCCCTTAAGCTATTATTTTGCTAATGGCCATAATATGGTTGATTAATGACTATGAAGCAAATACGTTAAATTGAGTTCAACATTAGATGATTTTCCATATTTGGGTTTATTATGATTCCAGGACACATATAACTAATTTAATGATTTTAGAATTTATATTTTTCATATACACAATAATGATCATAATAGTGTGTTCTTCTCATTTTAAATTTAACTAATTATCCTGTTACTTAAAGATTGAATATTTTGTATATTTGAATACACCCTGATCCTAAAATCCCATTTATACTGATTTCATCTCTTCATGGTTATTATACACAAATTCTCATTAACATCCATATTAACATCCTAATCAAAGTTTAACATAAATAATTATTCTACGAGATCAAAAATTAAATATTTTTACATATTTATATTCTTTCTGATTTTAAATGAATAATGAAATTTATTTCATATTATTTGAATTGAAAATATGAAAGATATTCAAGATTTAATATTTGTCCGATTTGAAAAATGTATTGGAATTCCAAAATACGCTTTACCACTTGAGAAAGCGCCTTTGGCTTCTATTCTTCTCCCACCCGAAACTACTGACTCCATGGCCCCATCGCGCAGAGAGACAAAACAGGGGAGCATCTAGGGCTTCGCGGCGACGGCTCTCCGGTGAAGCTCGGCGGCGCAAAAAGACCAGAGGATCCTCTCGAGAGACGACTTTCGGGAAGGTGTCAATTCATCGGATGAATTATCGAGCAGCCTTATGAATGAAAGTAGGCGGCAACAATGGCGGCGATGGAGGAAGAAGAACAGGCGTTAGAGGTGAAATCGGTGGCCTTGTGAGCATCGGGGACACTAGAGGTTCCGTTTGAGATTCACTGAAGGAGAAAGCGGAGGAGCTCATGCCAGCGCTGGCCGGAGAAGAAGACCCACTGGCGGCGAAGTTTTCGCAAAGAAGTCCCGGGATTGTTGAGGGTTTCACTTAGTATCTTATGAGGGTGCTTTGGCTCGAAGAATTTGGAAATGGATTGCTCTAGCTCCGATTTGATGTCGGCTCGAGACTCTGAAGCTCCTCAACAATGACGGAATCGGGAGGGATTCGTATACTGCTTGAGGAGAGGCGGGAGAAGTGAGGGAATGAGAAAGGGCTTCACTGTGATCACCGAGGGCAATTTATAGCGTTGCGATGGATGAACCAGCCCTGGTTGGGATTGTCCGGTTGTTCTCTCTGCGATTGCAGAGGAGGAGGTATGGCGACTGAAGCTTCGCGAGACTGAGGACGACGTGGCGATGATCGCAGCTATGATGAGGTGAGGATGACGCTGAATGCATGACCAATCGAAGGAAGGATGCACTGAACGGGGATGGTCAAGCTGCGCCCACTCGGGAGTTCCTCTGCTCGGTCGCAAGAACAGGATGAGGAAGAAGATGACAAGTGGGCCAGGGTCCAGCAGTCAGTGAATGGAGATGAGTACAGGGATTTATTGGCCTGTCAAATGAGGGTAGAGAATTTCCAAACTTTTTGACCATGGTCTTTGAATAGATTTTGATGCTTGGTAAAAATATGAGGTTAAAATGGATTACCGAAAAATTATAAAAATTCTGACAACAGTGACTGCTCCTAATTTCTTGCTTCAGATTTTGATTTTTGATTGAGACCAATTGAAGTCTACTATTTTTGAAATTTTGTTTTTCTAAATAATTTGATCTCAGAATGCTTATGTAAAATTTTCAGCTCAAAATATGGTTCCATTATTTTATGAAAATTCTGACATTGCAAATTCTAGATTATCAGGGTTTCTGTTTTTAAATTCTAAAAAGTCCTAAAGCACATTATTAATTTATAATATTTTTACCAGAGGTAGATATTGCATTGAGTATTTCATGATAAATTTTTCAGCTCCAGATGAAATTTATAAATATTTTATAAATTCTGACAATGCATTATTTTTATTCAAAAGTTGACTCTTTATTTTATTCCTTCATTTCTCCATATAGGAAATTTCATTTTTTTGGCTAAAATGATTTACTTATATTCTCAGGGTTCTCATGACAATTTTCTAAATTTTTACTTTTCTGCCTTTTCTCTTTTTCTTTCATCATTGCTCATTTGTTTAATTTTTCTTGCAACACGAAAATTCAGGAAAATACAAATAAAGCAAACAATATTCAGAAATCCCAAAAATATTCACAATCGAATTTAAATATTATATTTTTACTGTTCTTAATTTTTGGGCTGTTACAGCTTCTAGATTTTACGGTGTTAAGTAGTGAAATCGTAAAAGGAGATCGACCGATCAAGATGTCTGTATTAGCAATTTTTCTCTAGAAAAAAACTAATTAGCAAATAAAAAGAATCGGCGTACTAGCCATTACCAACACGTCCCGCATTAACTCTGTCGTTTTAAACCGCTTGCAGGTAGTCTCAAGTGAGACTGATGAACATGAGATTGATGACACGCTAAAGTCCATTGGACTGAAAATCATAGAGAAATGTGGTGGTTTGCCACTTGCTGTCAAAGTAATGGGAGGACTCTTACGCCAGAGGGAGAAACGACCAAGTGATTGGAACACTGTTCTGAATGATGCTATATGGTCAGTATCTCAAATGCCCGAAGTGCTAAACAATGCAGTATACTTAAGCTACGAAGATTTGTCTCCCTGTCTGCAGCAGTGCTTTCTGCACTACTCCCTTCTCCCTAAAAACACAGTGTTCTATGATGATGAAATCGTTGGCATGTGGATTAGTGAGGGATTTGTTCATGGAAACTCGGATGAATTAGAAGAGCTTGGAAGAGACTACTACAAGGAGTTAATATTGAGGAACCTTATAGAGCCAGATCCAAAGTACGCTGATCAATGGGTTTGCAACATGCACGATGTTGTTCGCTCATTTGCTCAGTATGTTGCCAGAGACGAAACACTTGTAGCTCAAAATGGTGAAACTAACATTATCGGTAAACCTAGTTCAAAAAAGATTCTTCGGTTGTCTCTAGAAAGGAAGGGGTTGGAGTCAGATGAGTTAGAGTGGAGTTCTTTACTTGCACAGACATCACTGAGAACACTAATATCAGTTGGCCATTTGAAGATTAAGCCTGGTGATTCCTTGATTACTTTATCAAGTCTACGGACTCTACATGTAGAATCTGCAAACTTTGATGCATTGGTTGAATCTTTATATCAACTCAAGCACTTGAGGTATTTGGCACTAAGAGAAACTGATGTATCTAGATTACCAGAAAACATCGGCAAGACAAAATTCCTGCAGCACATTGACCTTTATGGTTCTAAAAGTTTGGTGAAACTTCCTAATAGCATTGTAAGGCTAGGGCAGCTGAGGTTTCTAAGCCTTACTGGCACAAGTATAAACAGTACACCTAGAGGGTTCGGAGGTCTAACAAATTTGAGGATACTAGTTGGGTTTCCAGCCCACATGGATGGTGATTGGTGTAGTTTGGAAGAGTTGGGGCATCTTTCCCAGCTCAGGTCTCTCGGATTAAGGAATCTGGAGAATGTATCTGCTGCCTCGTCTACCACAAAGGCCAAGCTTTGTGAAAAGGTGCATCTTACTGATTTAATCTTATACTGCACTAGTAGGCTGGGAGATGATGGGTTAGTCGAAAAGGAAGAAGGCGTCACTGAGGAAGAGCAGCGGCTAATCGAGGTGGTGTTTGATGAGCTCTGCCCACCGCCCTGCTTAGATATTCTTCACATCTTTGGATATTTTGGTCGTCGTCTCACAGGGTGGATGACGTCAATAGCAGCGGCACCCCTCAAGAGCTTGAGGATTCTAATGATGGAGGACTTGGCCTGTTGCACCCAACTCCCTGATGGTTTGTGCCAGCTCCCTTGTTTGCAACTCTTACAGGTCAACCGCGCTCCAGCCATCAAGCGTGTTGGGCCTGAATTCCTGCAGCTCTACCATCACCATAGTCATCATCCATCATTACAGGCAGCTGTTGTGTTTCCGAGACTGCACAAGATGCGCTTAGTAGGAATGGTGGAATGGGAGGAGTGGGAGTGGGAGCCTGAGCCAGGAAATGTGCAAGCCATGCCTGTCTTGGAGGTGCTTATGCTCGAGCGCTGCAAGCTAAGGTGTGTTCCTCCTGACCTTGCCTCCCATGCAAGGGCATTGAAAAAACTATACATATACAGTGTCCAGCACCTCAACTCCTTGAAGAACTTTGCTTGTGTTGTTGAGCTTGAAGTGTTTGACAACCCCAACCTAGAGAGGATCACTAATCTCCCCAAATTGCAAAAGCTTGTCATTGTGAACTGCCCAAAGCTCAAGGTACTGGAGGATGTCCCTGCACTCCAGAGGCTCCAACTGAAGGACTGCGACATGGAAACGCTCCAGGAATACATGAGAGATATAAAGCCAAGGCATCTGCTGCTGGACTGCAGCCTAGAGCTACTCACTTCCATAGCTGCGGGACGATCTGGCCCTGAGTGGGACAAGTTGCGGCATATTCAGCATGTCAAGGCCTATGCAGACGATGGAGACAATCAAAAGAAATGGTACGTGCAGTACACAAGAGATCCCTCCGGCAACCTGGAGACAAATATCATTGTCAGCTCTTCTCGATCTGCAGGTAAACTAATACTACTGCTTCGTCTTAATTTGTTCGGTTACTCTTTCCTACTTGAAGATGGTTTCCCACGTTTGCACAGATTAAGCGGCGACTCCGTCATTCTCTTTCCTACTTCAGTTCAACCTGCCAGATGATCCAGAGTTTCTTTGCACATATTTTAAATTCTTGGTATGTAATACTACTAGCCCTTTGTACTAAGTGTTGCTATCTTCAACTTTCTCGTGGAATATGACAGTTTCCTTCATTTCTGATTCGTGGTTTTGATCTATGATAAATGAAGTTCAAAAGACGTTACTAACATGAAAAATGCATAACGTTGATAACTGTTATTAGTTGTGAAGTTGCATTGAGGATTGAAGTAGATGCAATATTCTGCTTGTAGTGAAAGTGCTTCTACTCATGCATGTCCTTTTTATATTGGAAATTGCTAGTTCATTAGCTTATACTTTACATGCACGCAGGTGGAAGCCGGCACTGCCTTATTAGTGTATGGATGCAGTGAAGCCCTGACAAGTGACGATGGAATGGCGCTGCAACCAAAAAAATGTCTAGCATTCTGATTTTGATCACCTCTTTGAATATGGAAGACAAGCCTTTTCTCTCAAGAAAAAGATCACCGAAATTATTTGTGATTATGTATTGTGAACAAGATTGGCAACTATTTGTGATTTATGTTGTACCACGATATATAGGTACTGCAATTTTTACCGCTTGGTTCTTTCATCAAAGAAAACAGACAGGAGAGGTGCTTCCATGCTTTTATTTTTTTACAGTTACATAAATATTAAAGCATAAATGAAGTGTAGCCGGTGATTATTTACCCATTCGCTTACTTCAAGATTTGTGCAACTGGTATTATGACGAAAAGCATTGAAGCACTACTCGACAAGAATTTGATGTCTGCAGTCCAGGCTTGCACCTTGCTAATTATCTGTGCAATAAGCCTCACTTCAATATCCAGGTATATTAACATTGAAATGGTTAAGCAGGCAAAAAGTTGTAGTTAATGGTTAGGTATTCTACCGAGACAAATTTGGTGAAGCCTTGTGATGTTGATATCGCGACGGTACAAACTACCAACTAGCCAAGCATTATCCGTCGCGACAGCATTATCTATGGTGCATGGCAAATCGCCGCCGACCACCGCCCAAATCGACCCCCACCCTGCACCACGCATGCATTCAAATCTATTGTGCAGGTTGTGCGGCTCTGGCCATGGTCACTGTCCTAACAAATTAAGGATCCTCTCCGGGAGTTGAGAAATGCAACAAGATCGATCTTGCTGGAAGATTATCCGCCGACGCCGAGCGCATTGAATTCTCAGCTCCGCTCGACTGCTCTCAGAGCGCCCAGTTCCGTTCACCAGAGCCCACTTGATCTGCTTGGTGATGCTTAGGGAAAACAGATCATGTGGAGACATGGCGGCAGTCTGTATTTTTCAGCATTACGGTGGGACATATCAGTTAGTGAGTCTAGATTCTTAGACAGATAGACAACCAGTTTGTACAATCAAATTTAAAATTTTATTTTATTTTTATTTTGAATTTCAGCTGTTTCTGTGTTGTAAATGACACAAACTCTTTTTTTTAATATAGACCATTATAATCTGGACTTACTATAATCAACGATAGATATCCTTCTTTTTTCCTCTGATTAATATGAAAATTTCTAGCATTGAGATCAAATGTTTATGTTGGAATTTGTATACAAATCCAACTACTAATTTTTATTTTGAATTTAAGTTTTCTTTTGATGTTCGTATGGAAACCAGATTATTAATTATCTTTTATTTTTATTCTAATTTTTGTTTTTAATGTACTTTACATAGATTCGTTCTTTTAATCATATGAAAATCAAATTTATAATCTTATTTTATTTTTATTCTCAATTTCAATTATTTCTATATTGTATATGACACAAATTTTTCTTTTTGTTTAGGCTGTTATAATCTAGCCCCATCACGATCAGTAGCAATGTAGTTCTTTCTTTTTTCCTCCAATTAATATGAGAGTTTTAAGTCTTGAGAGCAAATATGATAGCTTATTTTATCTCTATTTTGATATTATAATAGATAGATGCTGCTGCAACTGGCTTCTTTTCTCGATGGATCCAGTGACAGTAGCCCTTGTGGCGAAGCCTTGGACACGTTGTACTTTTTAGACATGCTTGTGGGACCACTGCCTAAACTCTTGTACAGATCCATATGCGGTACACATGCTAGCATTATGTGATGAGGTGCTATTGCTGGCAATTCTCAGCTTTTACGTAACACCTACCAGTGTGAGAGAGTAACAGCATGTAAGTTTAGTGAACTAGTGGGTTCAGAGAGTTAGTGGCTGGGTGACTTGCATGTTGACTTGTATTTTGTTCTTTCTCAAATGGTAGCTAGGAAAAAAACGGAACGGAAATGGTCGGTAAATGACTATTCTATTTCTATTTTCACATTTTTTGCCGGTAACCAAAACAAAATCGGAAACCACGGATCTGAATCTGAAGCAGATAATGTAAAGCGGATGCGGAATGGAATGGAGCGGATACGGAAATGAAAGCACAAAATTTCATCCAGGTATGTTACCTGTTGCAACACCCCAAAAATTTGCAAATTCTTTAATTGAGCATTTAATTCAGATTTTATGATTTTTGTTTCTAATTTTTAGAATTTAATTAATGATTTTTGATATTTTAAGATTTAAATAAATAATTTATTTGAGAAAAAATAATCTTGCTGGAAATACTTTTCCTAAGTTCAAAGTGTTATAAAATTTTTTTGAGAATTTTTGTAGAATTTTTGTAGCGACCCCCATTTTAGCACGGATGCCAAAATGGAAATCTAATGTGCTTGCAGTACTAGTCCCTGGATCAGTAGCTAGCACGCACATTTCAACGATTGGAATCACAACCATACAACATATTAATTAAGCGGAAACGAATAAATACAACGAATTATTACAACTCAGAGAATGCAGCAGCGAAGAGGCAAAATCTCGTAGTGTGCCCAACCAAACCCGCAGGCAACTGACGAGGCATAAACTCCAGATAGAACACGTCGAAGAAGATCCTGCAACCTGCGATGAAAAGAGACTCGAAGCCACGCTAACTCATCCACCTACATAATAATTAGGCAAGGGTGAGTACTTTACGTACTCAGCAAGACTTGAGCAAAACCTATAATATATGCAGGCCATTTCAAGGGAAAGGCTTCTACAGTTAATTTGCATAAAGCGAAATTTAATTGTAAAACAGGTTATTTGCAAACGGAATTTGTAAGAGCATTTAATTGATAACAAATAAGTAAAGTATAATAACACTCACAGTCCTCCATGACGTGAGCGACGAATCAACAAATTCCTGAAATCCATCAATGTCAGCCCTTCGACACAAAGCACAGTTGCAAAACAAATGGAACCAACCCTTTTGAAAATAATAAAACATTTAACTCGCATCGATTAGCCAAGACACCCATGACCGCTGATGCGGCTAATCAATTAGATTTAACTCTGCAGAGGTGTACAATCGACCCACAAGACATGACCTTTTCTTTTTGCCACACGCTTCACATCCAATTGTAAGCGCGGTGGCGAATGTTCATGACGAAAACCTTTACATTATCTAATTTAACTTTGCACCAAATGACGGGACGTTGGACCCATACCATTATAGAAGAACTCGAGCATAGAAATGTTGGAACTTCCCAAGTATGGCGTACACGTTGTATTAGCAAGTGTGGCTCCCAACACCTCGGTGTGGGCACCCGTCGAGCAAACCTTAAAAAGGAGTGCCCGCACTACTTGACCTTCAAAATGCAAAGTTAAACTAGATAACTTAATCGGTTTAAGATCGCCCCATCCAGCACTTGTGGTTTGTACGGATTTTCTTGGATCATACAACACGATGTTCGGTCCTTAATCCGACACATGATACTTCACCCTACACTACGTGCAAGACCCTTAATGCACTTCCTATTATTGCCAATAATCGCGCATCAACACATAGTTTTATTTTGGGTTTTTAATCAAAATACCCACAACCAACAGTGCCATTCCAATTTGTTTTCAGGAAACAAATTTTGATCTGATCATCAACCTTATTGATTCTAAAGCATGGCTAAGCATGATTATGTATTCGCATATACCCATGATGACATTAAGTAATATCTACCCTAATCTGTGGTTAACAAGGTTCACATGTTCATAATCATCAAAGGAGATTCACGTGACAACAGGTATAACTACCAAATCCACAATATAGCAATTTACATAAAGTAAACATGCATGAAACAATTTGATGCACAAAAGGAATATAAAATCTGGGCTCAATATGGTCAAAGGATGCTTGCCTTGCGTAATTGCTGATTACAACGAAGACGAAATCGTAGATGACAAAGCGATGTGAAATCAACAACGTCGGGTTCTACGTCGAACCAAAAGGAAATAAAGCAAATATTAACTTCAATAAGGGCAAAAAGAAAGTAGATAGAAAGAACAATTAAAACTCTTCACAAGAACGAGGATTGCTCTTTATGAATTTATTAATCTTAATTTCACAATTCAAGATGCAAAGATTGATTAAGATTAAATAGAATTAATCATTGGTTGCAAGCTTTCATTGATTCACTATTCACAATACGATTTGAGTAACTTTATTACTTATGGGTTTTGCTCTATTAAGATTGATTGAAGCAAGGCGAAATGAGAATATTTTCTTAGATTACTGCAGATCATATCCTAAAGATCGTTTCGAATCGTTCTTTACTAAATTCAGATTTAGATGAGCCGCTTTGAGTTAATGAAAAGGCTTAATTGATCATATTATATTATGATTAAATAGTTCTTTATCTTTAATTGATTTTGCTTGGAATTAGCTTTGCATAAGTTAGATTCTTGATTTAGGCTCTTGGACTAATTTACGATATTGGAGAAGGTTACGTGATAAAAATGACTTAACTACAGGTTTCCTCATTTGCAACTATAGTTCGTTCATTCATATTACGCACTTATGTAATGTGAATACTTAGTGTTATTAAGCTATCAAAATTAATATGTAAATCACAATGAAATGAGATTATCTTTTCATATTTGGGTAGGCTATACTTTGTAGGGCACTACTAAGCTAATTTCATTAGTTTTACGATTTAGATGAGACATTATATTCGTCGTTGAAAAGGCTTATGTGGCATTGTAAAATTGACGTTATCGGAATCGGCCAAAAGTGAATCAAGAGGTTATCCTTTAAGGGTTTTGATCTAATGAGATTAATATGTAAACCTTGATGAAATAAGATTCTTTTTACAGAATATGGTAGTATAAACTTTGTACAGTGCTACTAAACTGGTTTTACTGATTCTGGTATTTGGATGAGTTATTTTATCTACTGCTGAAATAGCATAAAGGACCACATTTGAAACCTTAAATCGGCCAAGTTTCATATTGAGTTTGCGACTACATTATACAAGATCTTAAGTTCATTTTTCAGGTGTTAGCAGGTAGCAATCCTAGAAATGTTTCAAAGCTGGTTTGGGATTATTTTAACTTCAATTGCAATAGATTATCTATTTAATCATTGTTACAATTAACGTTTCCTTTCATTAAAAGGATGTAACTTAAATATTATTTTAAATATTTTTACATACATGGATTTGTATTATTTTCAGGAGACTAATACAAATTATTTCCTTATTTTATGAGCTTTTATGCTTTTGTTTTCACTAATGGCCATACCATGTTTTATTGATGATTGCAAAGTAAGTAAATCAAACATAGATCAAAAATTAAATATATTCTCATGATTGAGTTTAATATAATTCCAGAAGCATATTCATATTTATTTTATGACTTTATCATTTATATTTTCATATGTACAATAATGTTCATAATAGTGAGTTCACCCCATTTTCAATTTAATTAATTGATCTGTGATATAAGAATTGAATATTTTTATATATTTAAACTCATACTGATCTTACAATCATATAAAATTTATTTCAATATTTTATGAATTATTCTGCACAAACCTTTATTAAAGACCATAATGGAATTCTAGCAAAATTAAATTCCAATAAATTGCTTTGAAGTTCAAGAAATAAATATTTTTGTATATTTAGATTCTTTATGATTTTAGTTTAATAATTAAATTTATCTCATTGAATTTTGATTAAAATTGCACAAGTTATCAGAGTCTAATCATTAATCTGTTTTGGTAAATCAACAACTAAAATGAAAATTCGCTTTCAGTGATTGAATACGTACTCCTGCTGAACTGCTACTGCATAGCGCCACTGACATGGGGCCCCAATCGGCAGAGAGGGAAACAGAGCAGCGCCTAGGGCATGGCGGCGACGGCGCTCCGGCGAAGCTCCGGCGAAGGCGACAGCACGGGAGGCAAGAGCTTGACGAGGCGCACAAGGTAGAGTAACCAATTCGGCCGAAGACACTCCAGGGCGGTGCGCCATCGAGCTCGGGCGCAGGTGACAATGGCGGACGGTGGAGGAAGAAGAACAGGGCGTTAGAGGTGAAATCGGTGGCGATGTGAGCATTAAGGAGTACTGGGGGTTTCATTTTCGAAGTTCACCTGAAGGGAGAAGGCCGGAGGAGCGCTGTCCACGGTGGCCGGCTTGGAGGAAGAAGGGGCAGTGGCGGCGGCTCAATTTCGCATGAGAAAGGCCGAATATTTTTGAGGGGCATTGATTCTTAGGAGGCAAGGATGGTAAAAACCGAAGCAATTTGGAAATGGTTTATTCCATCACTTGAATTGCATTCGGCTTGAAGCTTCGGGAGTTTCGGTCATGGCGGCAAGGAAGCAGCACTGGGGGTGTTTCGGCTGAGGAGAAGAGAGAAGAATAGAGGGGAAGTTTGGGCGCTGCTTCGGTGACCACAGGGGTGCGAGGTATTGGCTGAGGGACTAAGCATGTGAACCGGATTTGGTTGAGCTGGTCTCGGTTGGGATTGTCTCGGATGGAAGCTTCACCAGACGCGACAAAAGGGCAGGTAGCTGCGGTATGGCGCGAGAGAGACTGAGGACGATCGTGGCAACGATCGCGGCTGAGCTGAGGTGAGGATGACGCTGAGGGCACGACCAATCGAAGAACGATGCATTGAATCGGGGCTGGTCAAGTGCGCTGCGCTGGTTCGGGAGAATTCCGCTCGGTCGCAAGAACAGGGGGAAGAAACAACTGACAGGCGGGGCCAGGGTCCACCGGTCAGTGAGGTGGGGCGCCAAAAGAATTGAACCCGGCTTGGATGCTTCTAGTTCCGATTTTTCTGTGCTGTCAATTGGTAGTGGAAAATTTCCAAACTTTTGAACAAGGTCTTTGGATGTATTTTGATGTCTGGTAAAATTATGGGGTTAAGATGAGTTACCGAAAAATTGATAATATTCTGACAACAGTGACTGCTCCTACATTTTGGTTTCGGATTTTGATTTTAATCGAGATCAATTTAAGTCTACTATTTTTGAAATTTTGTTTTTCTAAAGTATTTGGTCTCAGAATGCTTCTGTAAAAGTTTCAGCTCAAAATATGGTTCCATTATTTTATAAAAATTCTGACATTGCAATTTCTAGATTTTCAGGGTTTCTGTTTTTAAATTTGGAAAAGTCTTAAATTATATTATTAATTTATGATATTTTGAACAAGGGTAGAAATTGCATTTATGGTTTCATGATAAATTTTTCAGCTCCATTTGAGTTTTATAAATATTTTATAAATTCTGACAATGCATTACTTCTAATTCAAAGTTACTCTTTTTATTTATCTCTTTATTATCCATGTATGAAATGTCATTTTATGGCTAAAATGATTTATTTATATGCTCAGGGTTCTCATGATAAATTTTCTAAATTTCTACTTTTTGCTTCTTTGCCTTTTTCTCTTTTTCATTCCTCTCTTCTCTTTTATTTGGCTTTTCTTGCAACACAAAAATCCAAGAAAATACAAATAAAGCAACCAATATTCAGAAAATCCAAAAATATTCACAATAAACTTTAAATATTATACTTTTACTGTTTTAGGATTTTCAGGATGTTACAAATCTACCCCCCTTACAGAAATCTCGACCCCGAGATTTGGCGGGTCTAAGGAGAATTATTTCTAAAGAGGCCAGGAAACTTCTTCTTGAGTCGGTCTTCTCGTTTCTAAGTTGCTTCTTCTTCAAAATGATTGCTTCGTTGAACCTTGATCATCCTGTGGGATTAATTATGAGTGTGACGTTCAGCTTCTTCTAAGATTCTGATCGAACGCTTAAATAAGTTAAATCAGGTTATAGATCAGTTTCATTTAGCTGGATGAGCTCAGAAGGAAGATGAAGACATTTCCTTAATTGTGATGCATGGGAGACCTTATGAACACTGGATAGTTGAGATGGCAATTCTAATTTATATTTTTTTTTTTTTATCTTCAACGATACGATATGGTCTAATATATCGTGGCGCCAGGTTACTTCAGATTTGGAAACGGTGAATACCACGAACCTTGTAATTCAGGATGAAATAGATTTAGAAATTTTTTTTTTTTTTTTTTTTTACAGAGGTGACTTTGTCGTTTTTGTTGATACGTCGTCTTCATTGCAATTGCCTCATTGAACTTCGTCTTGCGATTCCAAGTTGTCGTGAGAGAAATAGAGAAGAATTCTATTTGAGTTTTAGGTAAGTAGATGAGAGATACTAATACTTCTACACATCCTTTGGATTGAATAGTCGATATTGTTAACAAATATAATCAAATTTTTAGAGAGTGGTCTGTGGTATATTTAGAATATTTGAGGTAAGGGATAGGTTGCATTGTCGTTATATTTATTTGAGAAAAATTGAATGTTTAATACCATGAAGGGTATTTGAATATAATAGTTGATCTGTATAATCCGCATTAGCTAATGAACTGAAATGAGAGTAAATGTCATTTCAAAGTTGACTTTAGATTGAAAACAAGAGAGTGATAATCCAAGGATTGGATTGAGGTAAAAGAATTATAAGATGATCCTCGTGATTTAACTTGTTTGATTGTTTTAGCAGATAGAGAGTTTTGATTTTCTTTGGATTTGGCAATTATACAGGAACAAAATGCATAGGATTGAAAGGTTGATTATGGGAATTCAATACACAAAAGGCGTACTCAATACCACATTAAGTGTCGGGTAGGTTATCAACTTCTTTTGCAAATTAATGCTGTAGGTAATTGCCTTAAATGACCGAATTGACATTTGGAGTTGGATTGATATATGTCTAAGGAATTATTTATTTTCAAATTCTGGAGGTCGTTTTGAAGAATGTTGCATAGTTTCATTAGATTGAGGATGAGGTGGAGTTTTAATTTTCTTCGGACAACCATTGGCATAATGCCCATGGCTACCATAGCAAAAGCAATTAATATTGGCTTTTAAATTTTGAGTATCAGACAGCTATTCCTTGGTGTTGTTGGAAAGATAAACAGATAATGATTGAGATTGAGAATGAAGTTGAGCAGAATTCTTCTTGGGTATGTAATATTGTTTAAGCGTCTCTGATTCTTTAACTAATTTCAGATTTGTTGGGTTGACAATACTTTAAGGAACAACGCTTAGGTGTTAATTAGGATGTAGAGGAGACTTTTGATCCAAACAATTTGTTCTCTCGGCAAGAGTGGAATAGAATCTTCATTTCGAGGTTGAAGTCCGGGTAGGATTTTACTTCCAAGCTTTTTGCTAAGGGATCTTGTCACAGGCATCCTGCAACAACATTTGTTAAGATAAGGTTATTTAGATGGGATTATGTTGGGTTACAAGGCAACATTTCGTTCTTTAAAATATTATTTTAGGAAAGGTTTCTATCGCGGACTAAGTGGTTTTAGTTCGGTTTATAAGGCAACGTTTCGTTCTTTAAAATCTTTTTAATTAAATTTGTTATTAAGTAGGGTTAACGCATCGCAAATTTCAACCTAGTGGTTTAACATTCACGAGAGTAACCCGAAAGCAATACGAAAGATTTACAACAAAACTTCAACAACACATAAATACTATATGTATTTATGCATAACAGGTTTACTGTATAGCTAGAATGACGTGTAGTTGTATAATGCTATCTTTTATTGTAGATTGTTTAGCAACGAATTCCCTTTAATCTTCGCATCACTTGCTGATGTCGGCATTCCCGCTTTCGATGAAGTCGGAGAAGTTGTGATCTTCGTTACTTCCATCTTCTTGAAGTCGTTGATATAGATGTCATGACGTTGTTGACATTTTACCGGAATTAGTTTCAAAAAGATCTGTTGGTGGTTTTTATTTCGCGAAAAGATTAGGAGAGAAATACTTCTAGAAAGAGTAACTTAGGAGTGGAGAAAGAAAATTCTACAAAGGTGAAATGAGTACACAGATAAGGAGAATAAATTCCATAGAAGGGAAAAGAGTATATATACAACTAATGCTACTCTTTTTACATTTCTTTTAGAAAATAGAGTTTCGAATTTTCTTTTCCACTTTTGTTTTAACATTCATTCTAAAGTTTCATTAGGAAGAATATAACTTTTCGGTTCCAACTCATTTTCATGGTACAAAATTTTAAGCAAAGTGATGAAGTGAGTTTCGAGGCATGGCTAGAAATTATTATTAGAACATTAAGTTTTAACTAGCCTAAAGCAGCTTAATTTTGTTTGGTGTTTACTAATACGGTGATATCTTGAACTTAGTTTATATATGAATGGTGTGCTCTCAAGCAAAGCTAAGAGTAGTAATAGAGACTATATTACAAATCTTGATGAGGTTTTATTTCGTGAATGGTTAATGTCCATAGTAGTTACACAGGTGAAAAGTTATACAGAAAGAAGGGATAAGTTTGTATAAAATTTTATAGAAAGATGAGATAAGCTATTTCACGATTTCTTATTCATCCTATGGGTTGAGTTTTCGATATTCATACATAAGGACAGCTCATTGTGAAACTTCAACCCGGGGTTAAGTTCACACATAAATCGATCCCGACAAAATGAAATAAAAACCAATTCAAATAGCAAGACATAACGACAACATAAATTGCTCTATATATATAACTAGAGCGAGAACAATATGCTACGTAAGGGTTCTTATCTTAAGGTAGGTCGCAGGATATTCTAATATTCTACCCGTTCTTGGTGGGTGTCATTGTCTCTTGAGAAATGAATCTTGAGCTCTACTACGCTTTGTCGAGGTTAGCAAAGCGTTGCATGTTTTCTTGAAATGGCTGGCGTAGGTATTGTAGTCTCCATTGGTTGTCTTCATTGGTTGTCATGAAAGATGACAGCAACCTGACTCCACATCTCCAGAAACAACAGCAACGAAAATAATCAAGGGCGAAAATTGCTTTTTGAGATAAGGGGAATTTGTTTACAAATCAAAATGAATGTAGAGATAAGAGTAGAGTCTTAAGAATGAGAAGAGAATAGCAAAGTCTACATTTTGCAAATATAATAGCTTTTGGAAGTAAGATTTTGAATTCTCATATTCCAATGCTAACGACCATTCTATCTAAGGTTTATCCTACGGTCGATTATAGCTCGATACCAATCAGATGGCGACCCCATTTTAGCACGGATGCCAAAATGGAAATCTAATGTGCTTGCGATACTAGTCCTGGATCGAGAGCTAGCACGCACATTTCAACGATTGGAATCACAACCATACAACATATTAATTAAGCGGAAGCGAATAAATACAACGAATTATTACAACTCGGAGAATGCAAGGCGAAGAGGCAAAATCTCGTAGTGTGCCCAACCAAACCCGCAGTAACCGCGAGGCATAAACTCCGGATAGAACACGTCGAAGAAGATCACGCAACTGCGATGAAAAGAGACTCGAAGCCACGCTAACTCATCCACCTACATAATAATTAGGCAAGGGTGAGTACTTTACGTACTCAAGAAGACTTGAGCAAAACCTATAATATATGCGAGGCCATTTCAAGGAAAGGCTTCTCTGTTAATTTGCATAAAGCGAAATTTAATTGTAAAAGCAGTTATTTGCAAACGGAATTTGTAAGAGCATTTAATTGATAACAAATAAGTAAAGTATAATAACACTCACGATCCTCCATGGCGTGAGCGGCGAATCAACAAATTCACGAAATCCATCAATGTCACCCTTCGACACAAAGCACGGTTGCAAAACAAATGGAACCAACCCTTTTGAAAATAATAAAACATTTAACTCGCATCGATTAGCTAAGACACCCATGACCGCGGTGCGGCTAATCAATTAGATTTAACTCTGCAGAGGTGTACAATCGACCCACAAGACATGACCTTTTCTTTTTGCCACACGCTTCACATCCAATTGTAAGCGCGGTGGCGAATATTCATGACGAAAACCTTTACATTATCTAATTTAACTTTGCACCGCTGACGGGGCGTTGGACCCATACCATTATAGAAGAACTCGAGCATAGAAATGTTGGAACTTCCCAAGTATGGCGTACACCGTTGTATTAGCAAGTGTGGCTCCCAACACCTCGGTGTGGGCACCCGTCGAGCAAACCTTAAAAAGGAGTGCCCGCACTACTTGACCTTCAAAATGCAAAGTTAAACTAGATAACTTAATCGGTTTAAGATCGCCCCATCCAGCACTTGTGGTTTGTACGGATTTTCTTGGATCATACAACACGATGTTCGGTCCTTAATCCGACACAGGCGATACTTCACCCTACACTACGTGCAAGACCCTTAATGCACTTCCTATATTGCCAATAATCGCGCATCAACACATAGTTTTATTTTGGGTTTTAATCAAAATACCCACAACCAACATGCCATTCCAATTTGTTTTCGTGAAACAAATTTTGATCGATCATCAACCTTATTGATTCTAAAGCATGGCTAAGCATGATTATGTATTCGCATATACCCATGATGACATTAAGTAATATCTACCCTAATCAGTGGTTAACAAGGTTCACATGTTCATAATCATCAAAGGAGATTCACGTGACAACAGTATAACTACCAAATCCACAATATAGCAATTTACATAAAGTAAACGCATGCATGAAACAATTTGATGCACAAAAGGAATATAAAATCTTGGGCTCAATATGGTCAAAGGATGCTTGCCTTGCGTAATTGCTGATTACAACGAAGACGAAATCGTAGATGACAAAGGCGATGACGAAATCAACAACGTCGGGTTCTACGTCGAACCAAAAGGAAATAAAGCAAATATTAACTTCAATAAGGGCAAAAAGAAAGTAGATAGAAAGAACAATTAAAACTCTTCACAAGAACAGGGATTGCTCTTTATGAATTTATTAATCTTAATTTACGAATTCAAGATGCAAAGATTGATTAAGATTAAATAGAATTAATCATTGGTTGCAAGCTTTCATTGATTCACTATTCACAATACGATTTCGAGTAACTTTATTACTTATGGGTTTTGCTCTATTAAGATTCAGATTCAAGCAAGGCGAAATGAGAATATTTTCTTAGATTACTGCAGATCATATCCTAAAGATCGTTTCTAGACTGTTCTTTACTAAATTCAGATTTAGATGAGCCGCTTTGCGAGTTAATGAAAAGGCTTAATTGATCATATTATATTATGATTAAATAGTTCTTTATCTTTAATTGATTTTGCTTGGAATTAGCTTTGCATAAGTTAGATTCTTGATTTAGGCTCTTGGACTAATTTACGATATTGGAGAAGGTTATGGTGATAAAAAATGACTTAACTACAGGTTTCCTCATTTGCAACTATAGTTCGTTCATTCATATTACGCACTTATGTAATGTGAATACTTAGTGTTATTAAGCTATCAAAATTAATATGTAAATCACAATGAAATGAGATTATCTTTTCATATTTGGGTAGGCTATACTTTGTAGGGCACTACTAAGCTAATTTCATTAGTTTTACGATTTAGATGAGACATTATATTAAATGCGTTGAAAAGGCTTATGTGGCATTGTAAAATTGACGTTATCGGAATCGGCCAAAAGTGAATCAAGAGGTTATCCTTTAAGGGTTTTGATCTAATGAGATTAATATGTAAACCTTGATGAAATAAGATTCTTTTACAGAATATGGTAGTATAAACTTTGTACAGTGCTACTAAACTGGTTTCTTGATTACGGTATTTGGATGAGTTATTTTATCTCTCTTTGAAATAGCATAAAGGACCACATTTGAAACCTTAAATCGGCCAAGTTTCATATTGAGTTTGCGACTACATTATACAAGATCTTAAGTTCATTTTTCAGGTGTTAGCAGTAGCAATCCTAGAAATGTTTCAAAGCTGGTTTGGGATTATTTTAACTTCAATTGCAATAGATTATCTATTTAATCATTGTTACAATTAACGTTTCCTTTCATTAAAAGGATGTAACTTAAATATTATTTTAAATATTTTTACATACATGGATTTGTATTATTTTCAGGAGACTAATACAAATTATTTCCTTATTTTATGAGCTTTTATGCTTTTGTTTTCACTAATGGCCATACCATGTTTTATTGATGATTGCAAAGTAAGTAAATCAAACATAGATCAAAAATTAAATATATTCTCATGATTGAGTTTAATATAATTCCAGAAGCATATTCATATTTATTTTATGACTTTATCATTTATATTTTTCATATGTACAATAATGTTCATAATAGTGAGTTCACCCCATTTTCAATTTAATTAATTGATCTGTGATATAAGAATTGAATATTTTTATATATTTAAACTCATACTGATCTTACAATCATATAAAATTTATTTCAATATTTTATGAATTATTCTGCACAAACCTTTATTAAAGACCATAATGGAATTTTAGCAAAATTAAATTCCAATAAATTGCTTTGAAGTTCAAGAAATAAATATTTTTGTATATTTAGATTCTTTATGATTTTAGTTTAATAATTAAATTTATCTCATTGAATTTTGATTAAAATTGCACAAGTTATCAGAGTCTAATCATTAATCTGTTTTGGTAAATCAACAACTAAAATGAAAATTCGCTTTCAGTGATTGAATACGTACTCCTGCTGAACTGCTACTGCATAGCGCCACTGACATGGGGCCCCAATCGGCAGAGAGGGGAAACAGAGCAGCGCCTAGGGCATGGCGTCGACGGCTCTCCGGCGAAGCTCCGGCGAAGGCGACAGCACGGGAGGCAAGAGCTTGACGAGGCGCACAAGGTAGAGTAACCAATTCGGCCGAAGACACTCCAGGGCGGTGCGCCATCGAGCTCGGGCGCAGGTGACAATGGCGGACGGTGGAGGAAGAAGAACAGGGCGTTAGAGGTGAAATCGGTGGCGATGTGAGCATTAAGGAGTACTGGGGGTTTCATTTTCGAAGTTCACCTGAAGGGAGAAGGCCGGAGGAGCGCTGTCCACGGTGGCCGGCTTGGAGGAAGAAGGGGCAGTGGCGGCGGCTCAATTTCGCATGAGAAAGGCCGAATATTTTTGAGGGGCATTGATTCTTAGGAGGCAAGGATGGTAAAAACCGAAGCAATTTGGAAATGGTTTATTCCATCACTTGAATTGCATTCGGCTTGAAGCTTCGGGAGTTTCGGTCATGGCGGCAAGGAAGCAGCACTGGGGGTGTTTCGGCTGAGGAGAAGAGAGAAGAATAGAGGGGAAGTTTGGGCGCTGCTTCGGTGACCACAGGGGTGCGAGGTATTGGCTGAGGGACTAAGCATGTGAACCGGATTTGGTTGAGCTGGTCTCGGTTGGGATTGTCTCGGATGGAAGCTTCACCAGACGCGACAAAAGGGCAGGTAGCTGCGGTATGGCGCGAGAGAGACTGAGGACGATCGTGGCAACGATCGCGGCTGAGCTGAGGTGAGGATGACGCTGAGGGCACGACCAATCGAAGAACGATGCATTGAATCGGGGCTGGTCAAGTGCGCTGCGCTGGTTCGGGAGAATTCCGCTCGGTCGCAAGAACAGGGGGAAGAAACAACTGACAGGCGGGGCCAGGGTCCACCGGTCAGTGAGGTGGGGCGCCAAAAGAATTGAACCCGGCTTGGATGCTTCTAGTTCCGATTTTTCTGTGCTGTCAATTGGTAGTGGAAAATTTCCAAACTTTTTGAACAAGGTCTTTGGATGTATTTTGATGTCTGGTAAAATTATGGGGTTAAGATGAGTTACCGAAAAATTGATAATATTCTGACAACAGTGACTGCTCCTACATTTTGGTTTCGGATTTTGATTTTTAATCGAGATCAATTTAAGTCTACTATTTTTGAAATTTTGTTTTTCTAAAGTATTTGGTCTCAGAATGCTTCTGTAAAAGTTTCAGCTCAAAATATGGTTCCATTATTTTATAAAAATTCTGACATTGCAATTTCTAGATTTTCAGGGTTTCTGTTTTTAAATTTGGAAAAGTCTTAAATTATATTATTAATTTATGATATTTTGAACAAGGGTAGAAATTGCATTTATGGTTTCATGATAAATTTTTCAGCTCCATTTGAGTTTTATAAATATTTTATAAATTCTGACAATGCATTACTTCTAATTCAAAGTTACTCTTTTATTTATCTCTTTATTATCCATGTATGAAATGTCATTTTATGGCTAAAATGATTTATTTATATGCTCAGGGTTCTCATGATAAATTTTCTAAATTTCTACTTTTTGCTTCTTTGCCTTTTTCTCTTTTCATTCCTCTCTTCTCTTTTATTTGGCTTTTCTTGCAACACAAAAATCCAAGAAAATACAAATAAAGCAACCAATATTCAGAAAATCCAAAAATATTCACAATAAACTTTAAATATTATACTTTTACTGTTTTAGGATTTTCAGGATGTTACAATTTTTTAACTCTATTCAATACTTTCTATAAAGCAATATATATTTTTGGTATTATTTAAATTAGAAAATGAAATTTCTAGTTTCATTTATACGGAGTTTCCGTTTCCATCGGAATTGGTTCTCCTGTTTCTGTTTCCGGCAAAAAAAATTTATGTTTCTGTTTCGTAACAATATTTTCCGTTTTCGAAAAAAGTGCCTTCCATTCTTGCTTGCATTCACTGAGGTGCACACCACCGCCGTGAAGCTTGCTACCATCAGTGGCAGAACTAGAAATTTTTTGTTGGGGGTGCACACTTCACACGTATAACTCTGTAGTTTTTTACAATTATTTCATAATATCGTAAATCCGACACATATATTTGAAATTTGCTAAAAGCACAATATAACTAGTTGTAAGGTCTTAAAAATCCCAAACCACCAAAATCAGAACTAATTCAATAAACAAATTTAGCACAATAAAGAAGTAATCTTGTACAACTTTACAAAATTTTAGGGCACCCCCCTAGTATCGCCCCTGGCTACCGTACCGGCTATCCACCACCGTCTGGCCAACTTCAACCATCTCCGGCAAGGCCAAGAGTTGAACAAGCAAGGCAAGCACTGACACGCTATTTGTTCGTATCAACGTTTCGTCTAGGATTGACTTTTGTTCAGGTTTTATCTTATCGACTTTGTTGATTTGTTGAAAAATCGGCTGTCACGCACTGTTTACACCAAAATTTGGCAAAGCATGGCCAAATTGTTAGGCTAAAGATAAAAGATATCTTGACCGATATCAGATAAAGAAAGAAGTTAAAAATAGAATTATGACCGATATTGATTCAAACTTGGAGATTCTATCCGAGTAAGGCCGATATGGATTATGGTGGACAACATATCGGTGAAAGATACGATCGGCCAATGTGCTATAAAAGATGGTTAAGGGCAAGCCAGAAGAACAACACAATTAATGAAACAACTCGCATTTTACTCTTTTATTTTCTTTCCTGTCAAATAGAAGTAGCTTTGTAATTTAGATTCTCACTTGTAATCTGATCGTGAACAATAAAGTTGCGCATCGTCGATTGTTGATGTTCATCGATTACGCCAATTAGGTCTGTTTTTTTTTTATTTTTTTGCGCATCAGCTTCTTCAGGAAAGTCTACTCTTATCTGCCATCTATTCGGCCCTAATTGGCTCATTAGACCTGTTGTTACCCTAGATTTGATCGGTTTCGTGTAACTATTTAGATCTTTACTGATTGTCATGTTAGATCGGCTTTGAGCATATTTTCCTGTCATCTTACCGATTGCAAGATCAAATCGGTTAACACGCCCTTAACCCGCTGAATCTGACGTTATTTGTGTGTTGTAGCTGACAGATTGACGAGTACTCATACCATGGGTACCCCCAGCGGCCCATGACGACGAATGGGCTGCCTCAAGCCCAGCTCTGACCAAAGGCCCCGCTGGGCCACGAGGGACACTCGTCCCCGACCAAACCGACCAGGGGGCGGTTCGACCCCCGCCATGGGTCGGACGCCCCACAAGCTCCGACCAAGCAAAGGCAATCTCCGCTAAGGGTCGGGTGCCGGACTATCACCGGTCGACCTCGAGTTGGCCGCCTGCCCCACGGATACGATGGCTCAGAGTGACCGTACGAGGGCAGGTGGCTCCTTCCCAAGGCGGCGGAGAGGTTGCCGAAGTCAAGCACCAATCTCATCGTCCAGTCATGCACAGTGGGAGGATACGCTCCTTCCCGAGGCAACGCCAGAGTCAAGCGCTACGACGTCAGCACCTAGTAAACGCGCAGAAGGTAGGTGCGCTGCTTCCCGGTGAAACGGAAAACTATGCGCTCGATGTATCCGCCGACCCAACATGGGGTGAGCAGACACCGGTCACTCGCCAAGACCGAAGACCAGGACTCCCAAGCGTAGGACACCCCATCCTTTCTTTTCCAAATTCCCATGTAACCTACCCCTCCCTCTATATAAAGGGAGGCAGGACCCTCAGGGAAGAGGATGGCTTTTATGAGCAAATAGTTCTTACTCGCACACATGGTTCGAACGCTCCCACAGCTTCAAGCCCGTAGCATCCTCAAGCTTTCGAGCTCTCCCACTCGTACGAGGCGCTCAAGACCAGTCCTTAGCCCTCGCCTGTAACACCGTGCAGTCTTCTGCACTCAAAGTAATACAGATTCACCACACGAACTGGAGTAGTGACATTCGGCCCGAACCAAGATACATCTTGGGTCCCTGAGTCGGGCCATTCAAGGAGAGGAGCGCGACCCCTTGACTAAAAATTCACTCGTCGGTATTCGAAACACCGACACAGATCCTTCATCATGTTTTTTGATGCCAACATACGCATACACTGTTAGAGAAGCACGCTGCATAGACACGCGGTGTTGGAATTCTCCGGCGGCAACAACTACATTGCACACGAAACGGACCAGTGATTCCACGTTCTGTGGGGGCATGGCCAGTGCAACATCAAGTTGCTACGCAGCCAGGAGTACTCTTGTTGGCGTGTCATGTTGTGCATGTCAATTAGAGCGTGTTACTTAACTCAAATGCAGAATCCTGGGTAATCGTATAAGTAATGCAATAAAAATCAATTAGAGTGGCATCGCAAAGAAACAGTGTGAACAAACAAACAAACATACAAACATACACCTCATATTGAGTTTAATATTTGGAGAAGAGCATGGTGCCCTAACTGCTGGATTGGAGACGAGCATGCATGGCTTCCCTTCTTCATTTCATTATTTCCAGTTTCCAACACACACACTTTAATTTGGTGGAATTAAAATTGTTTCCCGCTCACGCTGCTTTTTTATCCTAGTGAATGAAGTATGGAGAATATTCACACAGGCGTGATTTACAACTTTGCTCAAATTAATAGATTGTTAATCATTCCAAGTTACCAAAAAGAAAACGAAATTAGATGAGTTAATTTGATCGGCCGGAATGGATCGATACTTTGCGTGCCCTGCCGAAAGGGAAAAGCAAGAATAAACGCAGGGGCATCTCTCTAGCTTGGCAATGGCGTTCGATAGGGTGACCAGGCCAGGGAAGCAAGGTAGGCATCTCTCTTGCTTTGCCGGCCTTTCAAGAAATGAATTCATAGCTAATATAGATACAACTCAAACACACTCTATTTCTTTCAACCCTGCTTGCTTGCCTGAATACAAGAAAAAGTTAACAGAAACACACACTAGCTAGTACGGAAGATATGGCCATAGTTCTAGAAGCTTTTGCATCCTACCTCGCTGACCTCCTCAAGCAGGCGGCACAAGATGAGGTCGGGATTCTGCTCGGAGTCTCCGGCGAGATCAACAAGATGGGCGCCAAGCTTTGGGACCTCAAGAACTTCCTCGCCGATGCCGAGAGGAGGCGCATCACTGATCAGAGCGTGCAGGGGTGGGTGAGGGAGCTCAAGGATGCCATGTACGACGCCACCGACATCCTCGATCTTTGCCAGCTCAAGGCCATGGAGCGTGGTCCATCCGCGGTAGACATGGGGTGCTGCAACCCCTTGCTCTTCTGCCTGCGCAATCCCCGCTTCGCACATGACATCGGCAGCCGCATCAAGGCTCTCAACCAGAAGCTGGACAGCATCAAGGACAGGAGTGCCATCTTCAGATTCCTCAACCTTGGTTCCTACGAGGATCGTAGCGGCAGGGTGCACTCCTCTCGCCCTGCTGCCAGGCGCCACGAGACGACGGGGGAGCCTGTTCGGTCGGATGTTGTCGGGGAGAAGATCGAAGAGGACATGAGGGAGCTGGTGCAGATGCTGACAGAAAAGGAGTGCAATAGCAACATTATGGTGGTCGCCATCGTGGGCGTCGGTGGGATTGGCAAGACCACCCTCGCCCGGGAGGTCTTCAACCACGACACCATTAAGGACAAGTTTGACAAGACGATATGGTTGAGCGTCAACCAAGACTTTGACAAGGCTGAGCTGCTCAGGACGGCCATCACCTTGGCCGGGGGAGACTACCGTGCAGAGAAAGCAATGGAAGTGCTTAGGCAAACCCTTACTACTGCCTTGACAGGGAAGAAGGTCTTGCTAGTGATGGATGACGTGTGGGAGAAGGAGCAAGGAGGAGGAGCATGGGAGGGTGTGCTTGAAACACCCTTGCGGAACGCTGCTGCTCTAGGTAGCCGAGTCCTCGTCACCACAAGAGATGAAAGAGTTGCCCGAGGGATGAAAGCCGTGCGTCCCTACCACCACGTCGACAAACTAGGCGACGAAGATGCCTGGTTACTGCTCAAGAAACAGGTTCGTTGGAATTAATTGATACATCCTTCTTTTTTTGTTTTAACTTTTTATGGTTTTTGAGATATTTTTTGTTGCTAACAAATAATAATTACAAAAGTAGGAAAGTTGGGCAAAAACTTCCGATTCTAGCTTGTTTAGTGTTAGCCTCCACGATGAACTGCTAGGGCTTAATTAGTTAAGAGGTGTTCCTATACATACACCTGTTCCGTATGTAATCTTCTCGACACATGGTCACTGTCCTTTTGATTGTCCAAAGAGTGTAAATACTCTTGATCCCTGATCACAAGTCTCCGTAAAAGACTCCACCTCACAGATATGTCAGGTCTTAAATGGAAAAACGTTAGTAAAAAAACACCATACTTAGAGCAAGTACAAAACAAAGTCCGCTACTTAATCCATCACTCATCTATATCATTCAGAGTAAGTAGTAAAGCCAGCTTGTATAATAACTATCTCTAAAGGTTGCCTCTAGAGAAACACTAAAGCATTTAATTTGGACTTTCAACACTAACTTCATCTTTGTGGGTACTACTGGCAAAACACTGACTTCGATCAACACTAACAGTCGCTCGCGTAGGCTCCAACACTGGCTTTTAGCCAACGTTAGCACCTATTTTCCCGTACAATGCTGGCTACTAAATAAGAGCCGGTTCTCTTCTCTCTTCTCCTTTCTCACTCTTCCACGTAGGACAAACCTGACGTGTACGGTGTACATGGTGATAGGAAGCTGAGGTGGCCTTATTGTGCTTGCTCGTTGGCTTATAATTTAAAACCAACTTTAGAAATAAACAACTTAAAAGTAATTATCTTTCATACATGGTAGAGGTGGGTACGTAATTTTACTCTAACTTCAGTGACATTAGTGTAAGGCCAATTTTCAATAAGCCCCAAAAGCAACTCTCTGGTGGTTTTTGAATTTTAGTTATATGTAATTTATAGCTTAAAAAAACACAGGTAAAAAGGTAACTATTTGTTTAGGTTTTAGTTTTTTACCTTTTAAGCGGGTGAAAAGCCTAACCAAACGGGGTCTTAGATGTTGAGCATTGGTTGTGGGTATCCTTTTAAAGGTGGACATCCTTTTTCTTCCGACGCCAAGGTGTTGGACAGCGTCCTTCCTAGTTTACCAATTCCCCTTCCAACTATCTTACTTTTGTGATTTCGTAATTATTATGCACTCTTAATAAAAACTTTGGCTCCGAGATATGACTTTGACTATTTTTTAATGACCTTACGTTAAGATGTACTAATATATTACTCCCTCTGGTCACAAATAGTTGTTGATTTGGACATCAATACGGACTCCAAAACACAAAGATTGACCACTAATTTCTATCATAATATATATAAAACCCAATAAAATTATAATATTATGAAAGTACTTTTTGAGATAAATCTACACATATGATTTTCATATATACAATTTAAATATTTAAGCGGATATTGATAGTCAAGTTTTCAAAGTTTGACTATACCTATTTTCAAAATGATAATTATTTATGATTGGACGGAGTATTGTAAAAGTATTTTAACTAAACCGTTGGCGGTCAAGGCAGGGATTCTAACACTTATTCTAGCACGGAGGGAGCATGCAGTAACATCTGAATCAAGCTAATAATCTTTTTTTTATTATTAACAGCACTAGCTAGTTACTTCCAAAGTACCTCTGGATGCATGCTCATAACTCCTCTAGCTAGCTGTGCATTACAATCACTTGTTTAATTACATGTAGTATTATTAATTTTATTCTGCTTTGTGTTTTATAGGAGCGTCCTTAACTCTATCACGGTGCCGGTATTAATTATGTTTCTAAATGTCACGGTGCCAGTATTAATTACGCTTCTAAATTTCACGGTGTTAGTGAAATCGTAAAAGGAGATCGACCGATCAAGATGTCTGTATGTTCGCACTTCTACAATTCACTTGCACATTCTTTCCTCGACAAGCTGATTAGCAATTTTTCTCTAGCAAAAAACTAATTAGCAAATAAAAAGAATCGGCGTACTAGCCGTTACCAACACGTCCCGTATTAACTCTATCGGTTTAAACCGCTTGCAGGTAGTCTCAAGTGAGATAGATAAAGCTGAGATTGATGACACGCTAAAGGACATTGGATTGCAAATCATAGCAAAATGTGGTGGTTTGCCACTTGCTGTCAAAGTAATGGGAGGACTCTTATGCAAGAGGGAGAAACGAAGAAGTGATTGGGAGAAGGTTCTGAATGATTTCACACAATCAGTACCTGAAGACCTAAACTATGCGGTATACTTGAGCTACGAAGATTTGCCTCCCTATCTAAAACAGTGCTTTCTGCACTACTCCCTCCTTCCTAAAAATATAGAGTTCAAAAATGATACAGTTATTAGCATGTGGATTAGTGAACGATTTCTTCATGGAAACTCGGAAGATTTAGAAGAATTAGGAAGCGAGTGCTACAAGGAGTTAATATTGAGGAACCTTATAGAGCCAGACCCAAAGTACGCTGATCAATGGGTTTGCAACATGCACGATGTTGTTCGCTCATTTGCTCAGTATGTTGCCAAAGACGAAGCACTAGTAGCTCAAAATGGTGAAATTAACATTATCGATAAACTTAGTTCACAAAAGATTCTTCGGTTGTCTCTAGAAAGCAAGGGATTGGAGTCAGATGAGTTCGAGTGGAGTTTTTTACATGCACAGACATCACTGAGAACACTAATATCATTTGGCCATATGAAGATTAAGCCTGGTGATTCATTGATTACTTTATCAAGTCTACGGACTCTACATGTACAATCTGCAAACTTTGCTGCATTGGTTGAATCTTTGCATCAACTCAAGCACCTGAGGTATTTGGCACTAAGACAAACTGATGTATCTAGATTACCAGAAAACATCGGCAAGATGAGATTCCTGCAGCACATTGACCTTTATGGTTGTGAAAGTTTGGTGAAACTTCCTGATAGCTTTGTGAGGCTAGGACAACTGAGGTATCTAAACCTTTATGTCACAAGTATAAACAGTATACCTAGAGGTTTCGGAGGTCTAACAAACTTGAGGACACTACGTGGGTTTCCAGCCCACATGGATGGTGATTGGTGTAGTTTGGAAGAGCTGGGGCCTCTTTCCCTGCTCAGGCTTCTTGATTTAAATAATCTGGAGAATGTATCTGCTGCCTTGTCCGCCGCACAAGCCAGGCTTGGTGAAAAGGTGCATCTTACTGATTTATTCTTATACTGCACCAGTAGGCTGGAAGATGATGGGTTGGTCGAAAAGGAAGAAGGTGTCACTGAGGAAGAGCAGCGGCTAATCGAGGTGGTGTTTGATGAGCTCTGCCCACCGCCCTGCTTAGAGTATCTTGACATCTTTGGATATTTCGGTCGTCGACTCCCAGGGTGGATGATGTCGACAGCAGCGGTGTCCCTCAAGAGCTTGAGGATTCTAATGATGGAGGACCTGATCTGTTGCATCCAACTCCCTGATGGTTTGTGCCAGCTCCCCTGTTTGCGGTTCTTAAAGATCCACCACGCTCCAGCCATCAAGCGTGTTGGGCCTGAATTCCTGCAGCTCTACCATCAACATAGTCATGACCCATCATCCCAGGTGGCCACTGCGTTTCCAAGACTGCATAAGATGGTCTTAACAAGAATGGTGGAATGGGAGGAGTGGGAGTGGGAGGCTGAGCAAGCAAATGTGCAAGCCATGCCTGTCTTGGAGGAGCTTAAGCTCGACCGCTGCAAGCTGAGGTGTGTTCCTTCGGGCCTCGCCTCCCATGCAAGGGCTTTGAAAGAACTACACGTATACAAGGTCCAGCACCTCAACTCCCTAGAGAACTTTGCTTCCGTTGTTGAGCTAGAGGTTCGACAAAATCCTGACCTTGAGAGGATCACTAATCTCCCCAAATTGCAAGAGCTTGACATTGCGATCTGCCCAAATCTCAAGGTACTAGAGGGTGTCCCTACACTCCAAAGACTCGAGCTCGAGGACTACGACATGGAAATGCTCCCGGAATACTTGCGAGATATAAAGCCAAGGCATCTGCTACTGGACTGCAGCCTAGAGCTACTCACTTCCATAGCTGCGGGACGATCTGGCCCTGAGTGGGACAAGTTGCGGCATATTCAGCATGTCAAGGCCTATGCAGACGATGGAGACAATCAAAGGAAATGGTACGTGCAGTACACAAGAGATCCCTCCGGCAACTTGGAGACAAATATCATTGTCAGCTCTTCTCGATCTGCAGGTAAACTAATACTACTGCTCCGTCTTAATTTGTTCGGTTACTCTTTTTAGTTTGATTTATTTGTTTCGTCTTATTCCTTCATCAGTAATAATTCCTTTCTTCATCATTAATCGAGTATGCTAGGGTCTGAATGTATTTCCTACTTTACCTCCTTTTTTTGAAAGAGATATTTCCAACCTTTGTTTTATTTCGCTTGACTGTGTTGTTTCAGGGGATGAAGAGGACATTCGAGGAATAACAGCGGAATGCAAAAGAAGATGGTTTCCCATGTTTGCACAAATTAAGCGGCGACTCCGTCATTCTCTTTCCTACTTCAGTTCAACCTGCCAGATGATCCAGAGTTTCTTCGCACGTATTTTAAATTATTGGTACGTAATACTACTAGCCCTTTGTACTCTAAGTGTTGCTATTTTCAACTTTCTCGTGGAATATGACAGTTTCCTTCATTTCTGATTCGTGGTTTTGATCTATCGTAAATGAAGTTCAAAAGACGTTACTAACGTGAAAAATGCATAACGTTGATAACTGTTAGTTATGAAGTTGCATTGAGAATTGAATTAGATGTAATATTCACCTTGTAATGAAAGTGCTTCAACTCATGCACGCCCCTTTTATATTGGAAATTGCTAGTTCATTTGCTACACTTTACATGCACGCAGGTGGAAGCCGGCACTGTTTCATTAGTGTATGGATGCAGTGAAGCCCTGACAATTGACAATGGAATGGCGCTGCAACCAAAAAAATGTCTAGCATTCTGATTTTGATCACCTCTTTGAATATGGAAGACAAGCCTTTTCTCTCAAGAAAAAGATCATCGAAATTATTTGTGATTATGTATTGTGAACAAGATTGGCAACTATTTGTGATTTATGTTGTACCACGACATATAGGTACTGCATGCAATTTTTACCGCTTGGTTCTTTCATCAAAGAAAACAGACAGGAGAGGTGTTTCCATGCTTTTATTTTTTACAATTACATAAATATTAAATCATAAATGAAGGGTAATTGGTGATTATTTATCCATTCGGCTTGCTTGAAGATTTGTCTGTTTTGTATTATATTTAAAAGCATTGAAGCACTAGTCGACAGGTATTTGATGTCTGCAGTCCAGGCTTGCACCTTGCTAATTATCTGTGCAATAAGCCTCACTTCAATATCCAGGTATATTAACATTGAAATGGTTAAGCAAGTAAAAGTTGTAGTTAATGATTAGGTATTCTACCGAGACAAATTTGCTGAAGCCTTGTGATGTTGAGACGGTACAATCAGCCAAGCATTATCCGCTGCGACAGCATTATCTATGGCGCATGGCCATTGCAAATTTGCAATATCAAGTTCCTATATTGACCCTCGCCGCCGACCACCGCCCAAATTGACCCCAACCGCACCACGCCTGCATCCAACCCAGCCACGGCACCCTCTGAAGCACCCTCTGCGTCTTCCCTCCAGATCCCAGGCCTCTCGGACCTCCTCCTCTCCTGGAGCTCCGATATATGATGAGGACGAGATGGTCAAGGAGACTCCAGATCCACCGGCTTCACCGCAGTGCTCGCAGGTTCAGCCGGAGTCAAGTCCCTGGACACCTACGAGATCCGCCGGGCCAGTCGCTGCAGGTTGTGCGCAAAAGGGCCACTTCAATTCTCCCTACGGCTCTGGCCATGGTCACTGTCCTAACAAATTAAGGATCCTCTCCGGGAGTTGAGAAATACAACAAGATCGATCTTGCTGGAAGATCATCCGCCGAGCGCATTGAATCCTCAGCTCCGCTCGACTGCTCTCAGAGCGCCCAGTTCCGTTCAACAGAGCCCACTTGCTTTTGGTGATGCTTAATTAGGGAAAACAGACCATGTGGAGACATGGCGGCCGTCTGTATTTTTCAGCATTACGGTGGGACATATCAGTTAGTGAGTCTAAATTCTTAGACAGACAGCCAGTTTGTACAATCAAATTTATAATTTTATTTTTATTTTGAATTTCAGCTGTTTCTGTGTTGTAAATGACACAAACTCTTTTTTTTTTAATATAGACCATTATAATCTGGACTTACTACGATCAACGATAGATATCCTTCTTTTTCCTCGATTAATATGAAAATTTCTAGCATTGAGATCAATGTTTATGTTGGAATTTGTATACAAATCCAACTGCTAATTTTTATTTTGAATTTAAGTTTTCTTTTGATGTTCGTATGTAAACCAGATTATTAATTACCTTTTATTTTTATTCTGATTTTTTGTTTTTTATTGTAATTTACATAGATTGGTTCTTTTAATCATATGAAAATCAAATTTCTAATCTTATTTTATTTTTATTCTCAATTTCAATTATTTCTATATTGTACATGACACAAATTTTTCTTTTTGTTTAGGCTGTTATAATCTAGCCCCATCACGATCAGTAGCAATATAGTTCTTTCTTTTTTCCTCCAATTAATATGATAGTTTTAAGTCTTGAGAGCAAATATGATAGCTTATTTTATCTCTATTTTGATATTATAATAGATGAAAAAGATGGACTGCTCTCCGCCAACGGCTCTCCAGCCCCCAAGCCCAAATTGCGCCGCCGGCCGCTGCGGCCACGGCGGCCACCCCAGCTTGCTGCAGGCCTCAAAGAAGGTGGCAGGGCGCTCCGACCTCCCACCTCCATCCACCCTCCATCGCGGCAGCCTGCTCAGATCTGCCTCTCCCCGGCCGCTCAGACGATCCTCCTGCAGGCAGCCCCAGTGAAGGTCTCCAGTGCCTGGATTGGGAATCTGTAGAGGACGAAGATGAACTTGCTTCCCTGGGATCTGCCTCGCCGTCTCCAGTGCCTGGATTGGGAATCTGTAGAAACGCCTGTTTCTACTGCTCCCTTAAAGGATTCAGCGGCTGACCCTATTCAATCTATGAGGGCTAGAGCGAATGGGGAGCACTCAGCCTCGAAAACTGACGGTCCGATGATATGGAGAACGCGCAGCGTTAATGCGGTAGCTCCTCATTTAATGCCCGCTTCTCAAGCTCTTAAGCTCGCCCAAGTACTGGTGGAGAAATCGCCAAGCCAAGGACCCCTCGTTGCGGCTCCCTAGTCGTGAACTCCACCAGCACCTGCCTCCATATAAAGGCGGCATCCATCCGCGCATTAAGAAAACTCCCCCTGCTCTCAAGGGCAGATGCTTCCGTTGTTTGGCTTCAGACCACAGAGTTAAAAGCTGTAGGGATCCGGTGAGGTGCCTCCGTTGTAAGTGTTTCGGGCATCTTGCCCGTCGCTGCCGACGGCCTGCACCTTCTTCCTGTCGTGCGTCTCCTCCGACTCTCAAAGCTCCTGCCATGGCTTCCATCCAATGCTGCCCAGAAAATCGCCCTGCTCGGACTTACTGTACCTTGCTATCCTCTGAAGCAATGGCAGAGGAGGCAGCAAGGCTTAGTCATCATGCGGCGCTTCTGGTCGTGTCGGGCGACAGGACTTCTTCATCAGACACCAACACCTACAAGGCGGCCAAAGCCATTGAGGCTAGGCTCAACATCCCTTGGGCTGACATGCGCGTCACGCGTCACAGCCCAGAGGACTTCCTAGCCTCGTTCGATTTCCCGTGATGTTCTTTGATCACTGATTTGGACCTAGCATATGACATATTGTCTGAACTTATCTTTTAAGAGCCTCAGTTATAGTAGATCATCCGAATGTCTTGCTTCAAACATACATCGTATGTATATGTATGACCATGCATGTGGACAGACTTGCACACGGTTTGCTGATCTAAGCTTGTCCTCGGTTACAGAGCGCCAGCAAAACCTCTCCCCATGCGGATAGCAACATCGCTAGGTAGTTCACACTGCATTGTCAAAGGTGTAGCCATGATGTATGGACCGGCCTCTCTGGAAAGGGGTACTTCCGGTTCCAACTTTTGCTCCTATACCATCCGTGATCTAGTTGTCAGAAGAGTGCTGCCGCATCTGGCTTCTTTTCTTGATGGATCCAGTGGCAGTAGCCCATGTGGTGAAGCCTTGGACACGTCTGTATTTTTTGGACATGCTTGTGGGACCACTGCCTAAACTCTGATATTAAGATCCATATGCAGTACACATGCTAGCATTATGTGATGAGGTGCTATTGCTGGCAATTCTCAGCTTTTACATAGCACCTGCCAGTGTAAGAGAGTAACCGCGTGTAAGTTTAGTGGGTTCAGAGTCTAGCTAGTGTTTCGGTGACTTGCGTGTTAAGAGTTGCATTTTGTTCTTCCTGAATGGTAGCATATCGCATGAGTTTAGTGGAAGGTTTTTCCCCTTTTTTAGCATGCAAGAGGAAAATGCATGGTGCATCTATTACCAATAGAGTTTGCAGGATTTGGCAGGGGGTCGAATAACTGAAAGAATGATTTGAGGGTATCATGCCTTCAACCAGTCTCTTATCCACCCTATATCCTGAGAGTGTGGATACAACAGCTTGTGCTGAACGAAATAGATATGGATACATCCTGTGGAGCATAGCATCACTCTAGTTTGCTCTTTATCGGTCCTGCTATGGGTTGTATAGGTCCTGCTGTTGGTCGGTTCTGCCTTATGCATTTGGATACATTTTAGGTGCTACATTTTTTGTGGAACGTTTTTTTTCTTAAAAGAAACTGCTATAGTTTGGCGCTTCTACAAAAGCTACCTTAAAGCAAAGGAGAAGAGGGGCTTAAGATTCTGGTAGTCTTATGTCTCAAGACTAACAAAAAGCAGACCACAAACTTGTTATATGGTTTACTAAGATACCTAGCTTACCTTCTGACGAGGATTGAGTCAATAGGTTCTCATGCTAGCAAAAAATAGGGTGCCGTTACAGAGCAGTGCCATGTATAGCTTTGCTTCATTTGGTGTCATCTCCATCCCATCCTTATCCTAAATCCCTACGCGTGCATTGTCATTTTGATCTTTTGAACCTTGTAATTCTATGTTCTACTTGAACTATATCTTGTGCATGTGGAGTAGCTTCTCCAGTCAAACGAATCAGGCAGCCAATAGCTAGTTGCTTTCGGTGATGCTTAGGGAAAGTAGACCATGTGGAGACGATGGGGTCGGTCTGCATTTTTCAGCATTATGGTTTGACATACCAGTTAGTGAGTCTAGATTTGTAGGCAGACAACCAGTTTGTATAGACCCTGTTTTGGGCGGTGCCAGACTGCCATTCCATGGAACATGTGTTTGTTGTCAAATGCATTAGTAATATGTACAGTTAACCCGTAAAGTATTGACAGTTAAAATTTGTTGCTGAGCAGTCGGTTAATATTCATAACAAGGTAAATTTTTTGACTGAGATGTTGATTGTTCTCGAGTGGATTTACAATGCTGTAACCCAAGTCTATAGCTTTGTCGAGTCACTTATTTATTCTGGCATTCTGATGCTTCAATTCATCCCTGTATCACCTGCCTTATTGTATTATGCTGTTTGCGTTGCAGTCTGGAGCTCCAAACCCTTCCCCAAATCCGTCACCCAACCCAAGTCCAAAGCCCGCACCATCTGGTGGAGGCAAGTGGTGTGTTGCCAAGGCCGGTGCGAGCGAGACTGACCTGCAGAACAACATCAACTACGCCTGTGGCTACGTGGACTGTAAGCCGATTCAGAGCGGTGGTGCATGCTTTGATCCGAACAACGTGCAGTCCCATGCTGCGTACGTGATGAATGCCTTCTACCAGGCCAACGGCCACCACGACTATGACTGTGACTTCAAGGGCACCGGCGTGGTCACCTCCAGTGATCCAAGTAAGTTCATAACAACTGTATATTTTTCCTGGTCTGCACCCATAAGCACAATAGCACAACTTCCTACACTTTTCGAATAACAATTTTATCTTTCATGGATGCTTTTGAATCTGGCACTGCGTCATTTTGTATTGGAACTCCCTGATCATGGCGTTGTCGTTGTGCTTGTGTCTATGGCAGGCTACGGGAGCTGCAAGTACGTCTCCTGACGGGACGCAGCAAGCCACGGCAGTGCAGGGGCGCCAGCCTCGAGTCCACCTCCAGGCTCGAGCCACGGCAGCGCTGGAGAGTTGATGACGATACTGCCGGGCTTGCGCCACATTCTTCTCTACTCTTGTCTGACAGCCATGTTTCTTTCTAGTTAGAAGAGCTACCAGCAAGTTTATCATTATCCCTTAGCATCTCGTCGTGTTACATTTTGTTTGTTTTTGCTGTGTACGTAGTAGTATGTTGATGGTTCCGAAACATTGTATTACATTCTATTTGGAAATGAAAGAGAAAACAAAAAGGCAGAAACGAGGTTATCTTCGTTTCATTCTTTTCATTGTTATGCTCTGGTACGTTGTCATGTTGGTGGCCACAGATTCTGAGGTCGACGGGTAACAAGTTTTGATTTCACCATAGAGAATGATCTTGTGTTATGTTAATTTCGGTTCCTGCGTGAGGAAAAGAAGGGAAAGCAGCTGTTGCCTCAGTCATACTGATGTAGAGGTGGGTACTCGGGCCAGGCTCTTGGGCTGGCCCGAGGTATGGCGACAGTGGCAGATCTAGCTAGGATTTTAAGTTAGGGTATATCGAGTTAATACTATAATATACAATTCGGTAAAATCCAATGAACAATTCGGTGAACAACTACAAATGTCATCGAGAAATTCGGTATACGAGTATAAAATAACTAGAAACATGATAATACAAGTATAAAGCTGTGAGATCATGTGATGAAAAATTGGTTGAATGGTGAAATTGGCATTGTAAAGTGACTTTGGTTATAGCATGTGTGGTGTTTGTGCATGTGCTATGGTGATATGTTTATTATACTGGTGATAGCATAATGGTTTTGCTTGATGCAATGCACTCGTGTGAGTGGTTGCATGGATTAACCTTGAGTCAAGTCGTGGACTTGTGCTCGGATTCGTTTTGTTCATTCATGTGCGGTGTTGCTCGAGGCGACGTGGTCGATGACGGACCGAACTAGGTTCATGGAGGCGAGGTTGGGACTAGGTTCGGGAGGAACCGGGTCTTGGTGGTCAAGGATGTCATGCGGGGCGTTAAGCTGAAAACATGCACATGGAGGTGGTTAGTCACGTATTCTGACATGTGGGCTGTACATGCGTGCAGTTGTTTTTGGCCACGTTGGGCCAAGTTGAGATGTATACAGACTCTTTCCATGTTGCAAGTGGAGTTGTATTCTATCTCGTTAGGATTGCTCTGTATAAATAAGGGGAGGTGTCCCCTGTTTATTTTTGAGCGTTCAGGTTTTAGGGTTGTACTCTTGTGTTGGAGTACTTTAGACAAAAGAAATAAAGATCAATCTTCCAGAAAGCTAGTTGTTCTTTCGTGCATGCATGCATAAGATTGATCCGTGGCAACTAAAGCCCTCTCTGGTGTTTTGTTCATCACAGCAGTCACGAAGTTCATCACGGAGTTCGGTTCTTTGCAAAGGTATTATCTTGCGAAGGTAATATCTTTTGATCCGTAAATCCGATCGAGTTGATTCTTGTTGGGTTTGATTCGTATTTGAATCTAATTTCTACAGTTAAAATTTTATATCAATCCAACTGTTAGATCTTTGGCAATTCGTGGTCGCCCATATTGCTAGCCTGGTCGCCCAGCTGTTAGATCGTGAATTGGTTCAGTCATCTTACGAAAGTCATAACTTTTGATCTGTAGATCCGATCGATTTGATTCTTCTTTTGTTCACTTCGAAATTGAGTCTAGTTTATACAGTTAAAATTTCACATCAATCCAACGGTTAGATCTTCTGTAATTTGTGGTCGCCCAGATTGATGTCCTGCTCGCCCGACTGCTCGCGTGGTCGCCCAGATTCAGTCATCTTGCGAAGGACATAACTTTAGATCCGTACATCCGATTGACCTGATTCTTTTTGTGTTAGTTGTGGAATTGAGTTTAGTTTCTACAGTTAAAATTTTACATCAATCCAATGGCTGGATCTTCCGTAATTACTATTTTAGTAGATATATATCAGTCTGCTCGCCCAGACTGCGCACGTGGTCGCCCAACGGTGTGCGTGGTCGCCCAACAGTGCGCGTGGTTGCCCAACCTGTCCTACTGCTCGCCCAAGTGCCCAACCTGCTCGCCCAAGTGTCCTCTTGCTGTCGCCTGAAGTGCTCAAACCGGTCGCCCGGTGTCCTCTTCTGCCCCAAGTGCCCAAACCGTCGCCTGTGTGTTCTCTTGCTTCGCCGGTGATTCTTGGTCGCCCAAGTGCCCAAACTGGTCACCCAGGTGTCTTACTGCTCGCCCAGGTGATTTACTGGTTGCCCAAGTGCCCAAACTGGTCGCTCAAGTGTCTTACTAGTCGCCCAAGTGCTCTCTTGAGTGCTTGGATCGGTCTCTTGGTCTCCCAAGCTGCGTGAGGTGGTCTCCCAATTTCGTAACCTGGTCTTCTAACTTCGTTAACTGGTCTTCAAGTAATTTGAGTTTAAATTAGGGTGTTTGAAAAGATCAAAAATTTGATTTTAGCTTCCGCGCAATCATTCACCCCCCCTTTGATTGCTACATTAGTATATTTCGATCCTACAAGTGGTATCAGAGCAAGGTTTTTCTAATTAATCTTAACTGGTGATTAGAAACCGTAGCGATGGATAGGTATTCGACAAAACCTTGTGTTTTCGATGGTGTTGATTTTCAGTTTTGGAAAGCAAAGATGGAGGCATATATTCAAGCTTAGGGTTTTGCAATTTGGGAAAATATCTACAAGCCATACAATGTTCCTGAGAATGATGAAGTAAATGATACCAATCGAGCACATGTTGAAGCAAACAGCAAAGCAAGGAATTTGATCATCCAAGGACTAGGAAGAAGTGATTTTGATCGAGTGATTCATCTCAAGTCTGCATATGAGGTATGGAAATCTCTTTGTGATTATCATGAAGGTTCTAACACTGTCAAAGAGGTTAGGCAAGATATTTATAAGAAAGAATACATACGATTTGAGATGAAGCCTGGTGAGTCTCTAGATGATTTCTTTGCACGGTTCAATAAAATTCTTAGCAATTTACGTCTTTGTTGGAGTTTTCTTTGATGAGGCCACAAATGCTAGACAATTGCTTGGTGCATTAGACATGTCTATTTGGAAGATGAAAGTTACATCTATTAGAGAATCCTTGTCATAAGTACACTTACTTTGGATGTTCATTCTCTAAGTTAAAAACTCATGAATTTGGATGTTCTTGTTAGGAAAAGCGATCATAAATCAATTGCCTTGACCTCCCAATCTAGCATGTCTCGAATAATGCTTCTTCAAGCTTTGCTTTGTCCTCTTTGTCTTCACTAAGCGATGAACAGATCGAAGAGTTTCTGAAGAAGATTTGGCACTACTCTCTTCTCGGTTTAACAAAGCTTTGCAGAATGTGAGAATGAGAAAGAGAGTTGGTGGTGGCCCTCCAAGATGCTATGAGTGTGGTGACCTCAATCACATTAGATCAAATTGTCCTAAGCTTGCAGGTAAAACATCAAGGGAGGAGAAGGACAACGACAGAAGAAAAGAAAAGAAGAAGTTTTCACCAAGTGACAGAAAGAAAAAGAGCTTCATCAACAAAAAGGTTGTTCATCGGGTTCTTTCTGCTCTTGAACAAGTGAACTTAAGTGATGTGGATTCAGAGAGCAGTGAGGATGACACAATGGTTCCAAGCAAGCATGATTTGACAGGATTATGTCTCATGGCTAGAAGTGATGGAAGCTTCACCGAGGATGTGTGAGATCATGTAATGAAAAATTGGTTGAATGGTGAAATTGGCATTGTAAAGTGATTTTGGTTATGGCATGTGTGGTGCTTGTGCATGTGCTATGTTGAGATGATTATCATGCTGGTGATAGCATGATAGAGTTTTGCTTAATGCAATGCACTCGTGTGAGTGGTTGCATGGATTAATCTTGAGTCAAGTCGTGGACTTGTGCTCGGACGCGTTGTTTGTTACTTCATGTGCGAGTGTTGCTCGAGGCTGAACGTGGTCGATGACGGACCGGAACTAGGTTCATGGAGGCGAGGTTCGGGACTAGATTCGAGGAGGAATCGAGGTCTTGGTGGTCAAGGATGTCATGCGGGGCGTTAATTAGAGAACATGCACATGGAGGTTTGGTTAGTCACGTAATTACAGCGGTGGGCTGTATATACGTGCAAGAGTTGTTTTTGGCCACGTTGGGCCAAGTTGAGAAAGAGACGGACTCTTTCCATGTTGGAAGTGGAGTCGTAGTCAATCTCGTGAATTTGCTCTGTATAAATAGAGGGAGGTGTCCTCTGTTTATGTTGAGAGCGAGCGTTCAGGTTTTAGGGTTGTACTCTTTTGTTTGAGTACTATAACCAGATCAATAATAAAGATCCTTCTTATAAGTTCTTGGCTTCGACATAGTTGATCGATCGCTTGAAGTCTTGTTCATCATAGCAGACACGAAGTTCATCACGGAGTTTCGGTTCTTTGCAAAGGTATCATCTTGCGAAGGTAATATCTTTTGATCCGTAGATTCGATCGGATTGATTCTTCTTTTGTTCACTTCAGAATTGAGTCTAGTTTATACAGATAAAATTTCAAATCCATCCAACGGTTAGATCTTCAGTAATTTGTGGTCGCCCAGATTGGTGTCCTGCTCGCCCGTCTGTTCGCGTGGTCGCCCAGATTCAGTCATCTTGCGAAGGATATAACTTTAGATCCGTACATCCGATTGACCTGATTCTTTTTGTGTTAGTTGTGGAATTGAGTCTAGTTTCTACAGTTAAAATTTCACGTCAATCCAACGGCTGGATCTTCTGTAATTACTATTTTAGTAGACGTATATCGGTCTGCTCGCCCAGACTGCGCGCGTGGTCGCCCAACAGTGCGCGTGGTCGCCCAAACTGTCCTACTGCTCGCCCAAGTGCTCTACCTTCTCGCCCAACTATCCTACTGGTCGCCCAGGTGCTTTTCTGGTCGCCCAAGTGCCCAACCCGCCGCCGGTGTTCTCTTGATCGCCCAGTGATTTCTGGTGGCCTAAGTGCTAAGCCGTCGCCAAGTGCTCTCTTGATCGCCTGACTAGTCTCTTGGCCTCCCAACTGCGTGAGGTGGTCTTCTAACTTCATAAACTGGTCTTTAAGCAATTTGAGTTTAATTTGGGGTGTTTAAAAGTTCGAAAATTTGATTTTAGCTTCCGCGCAATCATTCACCCCCCTCTGATTGCTACATTAGTATATTTCGATCCTACAAGTGGTATCAGAGCAAGGTTTTTCTAATTAATCTTAACCGGTGATTAGAAACCGTAGCGATGGATAGGTATTCGACAAAACCTTGCGTCTTCGATGGTGTTGATTTTTAGTTTTGGAAAGCGAAGATGGGCGTACATCCAAGCTCGAGGGCTTTGCAATGCGGGAGAAGGTGTACAAGCCATATCAAGTTCACGAGAATGATCAAGTTAATGAAACCAATCGAGCCTGAGTTGAAGCAAGCAATGAGAGCACGAATTTGATCATCCAAGGATTAGGAAGAAGTGACTTGACCGTGTGATTCATCTCAAGTCTGCATATGAGGTATGGAAATCTCTTTGTGATTATCATGAGGGTTCTAATACTATCATAGAGGTTCGCCAAGATATATATAAGAAAGAATACATGCGATTTGAGATGAAGCACGGTGAGTCACTAGATGATTTCTTTGCGTTTCAATAAAATCCTTAGCAACTTACGTCTTTGTTGGAGTTTACTTTGATGAGGCTACTAATGCTAGACAATTGCTTGGTGCATTAGACATGTCTATTTGGGAGATGAAAGTTACATCCATTAGAGAATCAACTATCATGAGTGATCTTCTTGTAGATGTTCTTTTCTCTAAACTAAAAACTCATGAATTGGATGTTCTTGCTAGGAGGATGATTATAAATCAATTGCATTGACCTCTCAATCTAGCATGTCTCGAATAATGCTTCTTCAAGTTTTACCTTGTCTTTCTTGTCTTCACTAACCGATGAACAGGTGAGGAATTTCGAGAAGAAGACTTGGCGTCACTCTCTTCTCGTTTTAATAAAGCTTTGCGAGAATGTGAGAATGAGAAAGAGAGTTGGTGGTAACCCTCCAAGATGCTATGAGTGTGGTGATTTCAACCATATTCGTCCAAATTGTCCTAAACTTGCGGGAAAAGCATCAAGAGAGAGGACAATGACAAAAGAAAAGAGAAGAAGAAGTTCTCTCCAAGCAATAGAAAGAAGAAGAGCTTCATGAACAGCAAAGTTGTCCACAGAAGTTCTTTCCGCTCTTGAACAAGTCAATTTGAGTGATGTGGATTAGGAGAGCGGTGAAGATGATACAACAACTCCAAGCAAACATGAATTGGCGGGTTGTGTCTCATGGCTAGGAGTGATGTAAGCTTCACCGGGGACGATCATGACAATGATTGCAATGAGGTAGATCCTTCTTCACGATGATTTAGCTATTCATTTGCTCGTCTTGGAAAATTGCTTAACAAACGTGACAAGAAAATTAAGAAACATGATATTCTTGTGGAATCTTTGCATCTTTGAAATTGCTAGACTTAAATCTTTGATTCTGATGATGATGCTTGCAAATCATGTGACTTAATCTCTGATGAGCTTCTTGTGCTTAGGAAAGAACATGTTTCTTTGTTAGAACAAGTCAATCTTGAAAAGAAAGAAAATGTGAAACATGTTAAAAGCGTTAGGCGTTCAACTGTTGATTTGCATGATACAACTCATTGTTCTAAATGTGCTATCTTTGGAATTGAAGTTGCATGATGCAAATGCTAGGGTTTCTCAAATGACGGATGCTATGCTCACTCATGAAGTTCTCTCATACTCAACTTGTGCATAAGCAGAAAGGAAAAGTGGGCGTTCCATGTAATAACTGTTTAACTCTTTCTCGAAAGGTTGATTACTTGGAAAAATCTTTAGAACGATTCACTCTTGGAAAGAAAAACCTAAACATGATTTTGGATCAATCAAAAGTCGTTACTCATCACAAAGGTTTAGGTTTTGATTCTTATGCTCATTATAAGTCGCATGCTCCTCCGTTGTTAAGACACTTGAAAAAGGAAAACTTGAGATTGCAAATGAGCCTAAGAAAACGGTTTTCAAATCTGTTTGGTGTGTTATCTTCTACTATGATGGATGCAAATGTTACTACATTACTAAAGCTAAACATCATGTTAAGTATACTTGCACTCATTGTGGTAGAGATGGACACTTAGTAGATTTTTGCTTTAGACTAGCCAAACAGCAAAAGAAAGAGAAGACTAAGGCTAGGTCTAATTTCAGGAAGGCACATTTCACTCCTCATTTTGTGCCTAGGGTGATGCAAACATCTTTTGTTGCAAGAAATACAGGAAAGAGCAAATCTGATTTTGTGAACAAGCATCCTCATTTTGTGCCTAGGGTGATGCAAACACCTTTTGTTGCAGAAAACACGGGAAAGGGCAAATCTGACTTTGTGAACAGGCATACTCGTGTTGTGCCTACTCGTCGTGTGTCTCAGTACTAGATTCCTAAATGCTTTATTTCTAACCCCAGTACCGAGGCCTCGACATCTTCAAGTGCTCTGTAGGTTTTTCAGGAATGGGTTGGAGAACAGAAGCTTAGTGGATCTTAGTCTTTTGCAAGATGAGATCAAGACTTGGATGGTTCTCACCCTTGAGATGGTTTTCAAGAAGCATGTGCAATAATTCTTCATCTACTTTGTGAGCTATTTGATACACTCATATTCTTTACATTCACAGATATTTAATTGTGGCATGAGATGAAAAGATTGGTCATATGCTCATTTGTATCCCCTGGCATGTTCAATAATGTTATATCTTATATCATGCCTTTCACGCTTTGAATTCACTTATCATGATTCATGCTTATGCTTAATTGAACATACCATGATAACTCAAGCACATGTATATCATCATCTCCTCTCTGTTGATCTCATTGGTTATCCATTTGAGGGGGAGTTATTGGTTACTAATGAAAATTCCTTTCGGTTGCCTTTTTGGGAGGTTTGTTCTTTCAGTTTTTTTGTTTTTAAAATAGTTCCCTTCAAGTGACAATTTTGTAAAAGGTTTTTAAGATGGTTGTTTTGAGGGGGAGTTCTTTGAAGTTTTTGTAATATTGTGTAACATGTTTTTTATTTCGTGTGTTTCTTAAATGAAAAACAGTAAAAGTACTGAGCATTGTATTTCATACACATATGTCATTTGAAGCCATGTTTATCCTACAAGGGTCTTTGCAACTTTCTATGTATACATATATGGTGTAGTTTATGTCATGACTATTTAAATGGAATGACAACTTGAATTAAATCTTGTCATGGTTAAACTTTCTTGACTATCTTGATCCTGCTCAAAAAGTGCTAAATATGAAAGTTAAGTGCTAAAGATTAAAAAAATGATTGTTGATAAATGCAAGATCAAGGTTATGTCTTGTCGCACTTCTTCTTTCTGAGGCCTTATCATTGCACTATGATATGAACTTGGAAGAGGTTGTGTATGACCGAAACCATGAAACCTTAAGCTTGTGATTGCTTGGTATGGTTGAAAAGTAAGGTGATGGTGCATGTAATTCCTTGCAATTGTTATTGTTGCAATCAAAGTAATGAATCGAGTTTTTTTAAAAGCACAAATAAAGTGCACAAAAATTCAATGTATTCAGGCTTTAAGATTGTTGAGAAAGGGAGATCATGCCATGCAAAAATCGTTAATAGTACTTGATTTCTAGTTATGCTTACTCTACATTGTTTATGTGTAGATTTGAGGGTGCAAGTACTGTTGATAGCATGACTTGGTGATCAAGTTGTTACATTTATGCATGATTCATAATGCTCAGTACATATATAAAAAAAACATCAACATAAAGGGGGAGAATTTTCTCTTTTGCTCTCTTTTTGCATTCTTGATGAATCCATTGTCAAAGGGGGAGAAATTTTGGAATCAAAGGGAGAATTTTTTGTCACACATTGCACATTCACACACACATTTCTTCTTTCTGTTAGGGGGAGTCTTTCTTTTTGATAGGGGGAGATTTCTTTTTAGATAGGGGGAGATTTTTGTTCTTCTTTGTAGGGAGAGATTTCTCTTTCTGTCTTTTGGTCACTTTACTTCTTTTAAAAATGGTGTTGCCATTGTGAGGTGAATGCCAATGTTCGTTTCCAAATGGTGTTGCCAATGTTTTCATCAAGGGGGAGATTGTGAGATCATGTAATGAAAAATTGGTTGAATGGTGAAATTGGCATTGTAAAGTGATTTTGGTTATGGCATGTGTGGTGCTTGTGCATGTGCTATGTTGAGATGATTATCATGCTGGTGATAGCATGATAGAGTTTTGCTTAATGCAATGCACTCGTGTGAGTGGTTGCATGGATTAATCTTGAGTCAAGTCGTGGACTTGTGCTCGGACGCGTTGTTTGTTACTTCATGTGCAGGTGTTGCTCGAGGGCGAACGTGGTCGATGACGGGACCGGAACTAGGTTCATGGAGGAACTGAGGTTCGGGACTAGATTCAGGGAGGAATCGAGGTCTTGGTGGTCAAGGATGTCATGCGGGACGTTCGGCTAGAGAACATGCACATGGAGGCTGGTTAGTCACGTAATTACAGCAGGTGGGCTGTACATACGTGCAAGAGTTGTTTTTGGCCACGTTGGGCCAAGTTGAGAAAGAGACGGACTCTTTCCATGTTGGAAGTGGAGTCGTAGTCAATCTCTGTGAATTTGCTCTGTATAAATAGAGGGAGGTGTCCTCTGTTTATGTTGAGAGCGAGCGTTCAGGTTTTAGGGTTGTACTCTTTTGTTTGAGTACTATAACCAGATCAATAATAAAGATCCTTCTTACAAGTTCTTGGCTTCGACATAGTTGATCGATCGCTTGAAGTCTTGTTCATCATAGCAGACACGAAGTTCATCACGGAGTTTCGGTTCTTTGCAAAGGTATCATCTTGCGAAGGTAATATCTTTTGATCCGTAGATTCGATCGGATTGATTCTTCTTTTGTTCACTTTGGAATTGAGTCTAGTTTATACAGATAAAATTTCAAATCCATCCAACGGTTAGATCTTCGGTAATTTGTGGTCGCCCAGATTGGTGTCCTGCTCGCCCGTCTGTTCGCGTGGTCGCCCAGATTCAGTCATCTTGCGAAGGATATAACTTTAGATCCGTACATCCGATTGACCTGATTCTTTTTGTGTTAGTTGTAGAATTGAGTCTAGTTTCTACAGTTAAAATTTTACGTCAATCCAACGGCTGGATCTTCTGTAATTACTATTTTAGTAGACATATATCGGTCTGCTCGCCCAGACTGCGCGCGTGGTCGCCCAACAGTGCGCGTGGTCGCCCAAACTGTCCTACTGCTCGCCCAAGTGCTCTACCTGCTCGTCCAACTGTCCTACTGGTCGCCCAGGTGCTTTTCTGGTCGCCCAAGTGCCCAACCTCCGCCCAGTGTTCTCTTGATCGCCAGTGATTTCTGATGTCGCCCAAGTGCCCAAACTGGTCGCCCAAGTGCTCTACTGGTCGCCCAGACTAGTCTACTGGTCTCCCAACTGCGTGAGGTGGTCTTCTAACTTCATAAACTGGTCTTTAAGCAATTTGAGTTTAATTTGGGGTGTTTAAAAGTTTGAAAATTTGATTTTAGCTTCCGCGCAATCATTCACCCCCCCCTCTGATTGCTACATTAGTATATTTCGATCCTACAGGATGATCATGACAGCGACTTCAATGAGGTAGATCCTTCTTACGATGATTTAGCTATTGCTGTTGCTCGTCTTGGAAAATTGCTTAACAAATGCGACAAGAAAATTAAGAAACATGATGTTCTTGTGGAATCTTTGCATCTTTGAAATTGCTAGACTTAAATCTTTGATTCACGATGATGATGCTTGCAAATCATGTGACTTAATCTCAAATGAGCTTCTTGTGCTTAGGAAAGAACATGTTTCTTTGTTAGAACAAGTCAATCTTGAAAAGAAAGAAAATGTGAAACATGTTAAAAGCGTTAGTTGTTCAATGTTGATTTTGCATGATACAACTCATTGTTCTAAATGTGCTATCTTGGAATTGAAGTTGCATGATGCAAATGCTAGGGTTTCTCAAATGACGAGATGCTATGCTTACTCATGAAGTTCTCTCATGCTCAACTTGTCGCATAAGCGAGAAAGGAAAAGTGGGCGTTCCATGTAATAAGCTGTTTAACTCTTGCTCGAAAGGTTGATTACTTGGAAAAATCTTTAGAACGATTCACTCTTGGAAAGAAAAACCTAAACATGATTCTGGATCGGTCAAGGGTCGATTACTCATCACAAAGGTTTAGGTTTTGATTCTTATACTCATTATAAGTCACATGCTCCTCTTGTTATTAAGACACTTGAAAAGGAAAACTTGAGGCGCAAATGAGCCTAAGAAAATGATTTTTAAGTCTGCTTGGTATGCTATCTTCTACTATGATGATTTGCAAATGTTATACATTCCTAAAGCTAAACATCATGTTAAGTACACTTGCACTCATTGTGGTAAAGATGGACATTTAGTAGATTTTTGCTTTAGACTAGCCAAACAAAGAAAAGAAAGAGAAGACTAAGGCTAGGTCTAATTTCAGAAGGCACATTTTACTCCTCATTTTGTGCCTAGGGTGATGCAAACACTTTTGTTGCAAGAAACACGGAAAGGGCAAATCTGATTTTTGAACAAATGTACTCGTGTTATGCCTACTGTTGCGTGTGTCTCGATCTTGGATTCCTAAATGCTTTATTTCTAACCCCAAGATCTTGAGGCCTCGACATCTTCTACTTTTATGTAGGCTTCTCGTGCGAGGAAGGAGAACATTTGGCTAGTTGATTCCGGATGCTCACGCCACATGTCCGGTGATAAAATTGGTTCTCCTCCTCACTCGTGCATCTCGTCTTTGAAAGTGTTACTTTTGGAGATGCATCTTCTACTCTGTTGTGGCAAAAGGTACAGTAAAGGTAAACAACAAGTTCATGTTCAAGGATGTAGCTCTAGTTGAAAATCTGAAATACAACTTGTTATGCATTTCACAAATGATTGATGAAGACCTTGAAGTATGCTTTAAGAAAAGTGAATGCAAAGTTTTAGATGCTTGAGAGACCTTGTGTTTAAGATTTCACGCTTTGGAAGAGTTTTTAAGGCTGATTTTGATGTGTCACTTTCTTCTAAGCATAGGTGTCTAGTTGCCAATGTTTCTAAAGATTTATTCTTTTGGCATCGAAGACTTGGTCACGTTGGTTTTGATCATCTAACTCACGTTAGTGGCTTAGATCTCATTAAGTGGCTTGCCTAAGCTTAATGGCGATAGCAATTTAGTATGCTCTTCTTGTAGACATGGTAAGATGACTGCAGGTTCACATCTACCTCTTACCATGGTGATGACAAAGCGCTCGGGACAGCTACTACATCTTGACACGGTTGGACCTTCTCTAGTTCAATCCTTTGGAGGCAAATGGTATGTCTTGGTCATTGTTGATGATTATTCTAGATACTCTTGGGTTTATTTTATGGTATCTAAAGATGAGGCTTTTAGTCACTTTAGAAGTCTTGTTACTAGATTATCTGTTGATCACCCAGGAGCACTTAGAGCTATCAGAAGTGATAATGGAACTGAATTTAAAAATTCCTCGTTTGATCACTTGTGTGTTGAAAAAGGAATTGATCATCAATTTTCTTCACCTAGAGTGCCTCAACAAAATGGTGTAGTTGAAAGAAAGAACAGAACCTTGGTTGAGATGGCTAGAACTATGCTAGATGAACATCACACTCCTAGGAAGTTTTGGGCTGAAGCAATCTCAACTGCATGCTATGTTTCCAATAGAGTGTTTTTGAGATCGAAGTTAGGCAAGACTCCTTATGAGCTTCGTTTTGGTCATAGGCCTAGTGTATCTCATTTCAGAGTTTTTGGATGCAAATGTTTTGTCTTGAAATCTGGAAATCTTGATAAATTTGAAGCTAGAGCAACTGATGGCATCTTTCTTGGATATCCTGCTCATACACGTGGTTATCGTGCACTTGTTTTGGAGACTAACAAAATTGTAGAAACCTGTGAAATCACTTTCGATGAGGCTAGTCCAGGCACTAGTCCAATTGATGCAGGAACAGATGCATATATTCAGGGGGAGAGTATTTTTGTTGATGATGATGATGATGTTGAGGATGAAGTGTTAATTCCTATTGCACAACCAATTTGTACCTCTTTTCGCACCTACCACTACATCACCTACTGTGAGCATCCTCAAGCAACAACATCTTTTGTACATCTTGAAAGCGAAGAAGAAGAAGGAGAAGGTTAAAACTCTGACTCCTTTGCACATTCAAAGAAGACATCCACTGAACAAATGATTGGAGATTTAAATGAGAGAGTCACTCGAGCAGGTTTATTGCTCTGATTCTCATGCTCACTCTGCTTTTGTGGCTTCTTTTGAACCCAAAGATATATCTCATGCATTAATCAAGAATCTTGGATCAATGCCATGCATGAGGAATTAGAGAATTTTGAGCGTAACAAAGTTTGGAAGCTTGTTCCACATCCTCCTGATTTTAATATAATTGGAACTAGATGGGTTTTCAAAAATAAACAAAGTGAGGATGGTGTTGTGGTCAGGAATAAAGCTAGATTGGTTGCTCAAGGATTTTCTCAAGTTGAAGATTTAGATTTTGATGAAACCTTTGCTCCTGTTGCTAGAATTGAAGCCATTAGAATTCTTTTAGCATTTGCTGCATCTAAAGGTTTTAGATCTGTATCAAATGGATGTGAAAAGTGCTTTTCTTAATGGCTATATTAATGAAGAAGTATATGTTAAGCAACTTCACGGTTTGAAAATCCCAAATTTCGATCATGTGTTCAAATTGTCCAAAGCCTTGTATGGATTAAAACAAGCCCTAGAGCATGGTATGATAGGCTAAAACCTTTTACTTGAAAATGGGTTTACAATGGGAAAGGTTGACAAAACTCTCTTTTACTCAAGCAAGGCAATGATCAACTATTCGTCGGTTTATGTTGATGATATTATCTTTGGTGGTTCCTCTCATGTTTTAGTGTCTAAGTTTTGAAACCATGAGAAAGGAATTTGAGATGAGCATGATAGGTGAGTTGACTTACTTTTTGGGACTGCAAGTGAAACAAACGAAGGAAGGTACATTTGTTCATCAAAGTAAATACACAAAAGATTTGCTTAAGCCGCTTTGGGATGGAAAAGCGCAAACCGATCATGACACCCATGGGAGGCACTTGCACACTTGATCCGGATGAAGATGGTGAGATTGTTGATCAAAAGGAGTATAGAAGCATGATAGGCTCTCTGTTATATCTCCTTTGCATCAAGGCGGATATTCAATTTGCTGTGTGTTTGTGTGCGCGTTTTCAAGCTTCTCCACGTGTTTCACATCAACAAGTCATCAGCGGATCTTGAGGTATCTCCATGGTACTCAAGATTTTGGCATATGGCTTTCTGCTTCCTCATGCATTAGTTTAAGAGCATTCTCGATCTGATTTTAGAGGTTGTAGAATTGATAGAAAAAGCACATCTGGTTCATGTCTTTTCTTGGGTAATTCACTTATTGCATGGTCATCTAGAAAACAATCTTCTGTTGCACAATCAACTGCTGAATCTGAATATGTGGCTGCTGCTAGTTGTTGTTCTCAAATTCTTTGGATAGTAGCTACACTAAAAGATTATGGGGTTAATTTGGATAGTGTTCCTCTGTTGTGTGATAACACTAGTGCAATATGCATTGCTAAGAACCCTGTGCAACACTCTAGAACAAAACACATTGAGATCAGATTTCACTTTCTTAGAAATCATGTAGAAAAGGGAAATATTGTGCTTCATCATGTGGATACTGAATATCAATTGGCAGACATTTTCACAAAACCTTTGTCTTCCTCTCGTTTTGCTTTTATTCGGGGAGAACTTGGGATGGTTCATCCGATGGGATATTTTTGAGGGGGAGTTTTTTTGAAGTTTTTTTGTAACATGCTTTTTATTTTGTGTGTTTCTTAAATGAAAAACAAAAAATGAAAAACAATAAAAAGTCTTGAGCATTGTATTTCATACACATATGTCATTTGAAGCCATGTCTATGCTACAAGGTCTTTGCAACTTTCTGTTTATACATATATGGTGTAGTTTATGTCATGACTTTTAAATGGAATGACAACTTGAATTAAATCTTGTCATGGTTGAACTTTCTTGGCTATCTTGATCCTGCTCAAAAAGTATTAAATATGAAAGTTAAGTGCTAAAGCTCAAACAGTGATTGTTGATAAATGCAAGATCAAGGTTATGTACTGTCGCACTTCCTCTTTACGAGACTGCTTATCATTGCACTTTGATATGAACTTGGAAGAGGTTGTGTATGACCGAAACCATGAAACCTTAAGCTTGTGACTGCTTGGCATGGTTGAAAAGTAAGGCTGATGGTGCATGTAATTCCTTGCAATTGTTATTGTTGCAATCAATTATTGAATCAATTTTTCAAACACAAATAAAGTGCACAAAAATTTAATGTTGTCGGGTTTTAAGATTGTTGAGAAAGGAGATCATGCCATGCACAAAAAAACGTTAATAGTACTTGATTTCTAGTTATGCTTACTCTACATTGTTTATGTGTAGATTTGAGGTGCAAATCTTGTTGATAGCATGACTTGGTGATCAAGTTGTTCCATTTGTGCATGATTCATAATGCTCAGTACATAAAAAAAGGAAAACAACAACATAATTAGGGAGAAGTTTCTCTCTTGTTCTCTTTTTGTATTCTTGATGAATCCATTGTCAAAGGGGGAGAAATTTTGGAACCAAAAGGAGAAATTTTTGGTCACACATTGCACATTCACACACACATTTCTTCTTTCTGTTAGGGGGAGTTTTCTCTTTTTGATAGGGGGAGATTTCTTTTTAGATAAGGGGAGATTTTTGTTCTTCTTCTTTTGGTCACTTTACTTCTTTTGAAAATGGTGTTGCTATTGTAAGGTGAATGCCAATGTTCGTTTCCAAATGGTGTTGCCAATGTTTTCATTAAGGGGGAGATTGTGAGATCATGTGATGAAAAATTGGTTGAATGGTGAAATTGGCATTGTAAAGTGACTTTGGTTATAGCATGTGTGGTGCTTGTGCATGTGCTATGGTGATATGTTTATTATGCTGGTGATAGCATAATGGTTTTGCTTGATGCAATGCACTCGTGTGAGTGGTTGCATGGATTAACCTTGAGTCAAGTCGTGGACTTGTGCTCGGATTCGTTTTTTGTTCATTAATGTGCAGGTGTTGCTCGAGGGGACGTGGTCGATGACGGGACCGGAACTAGGTTCATGGAGGCGAGGTTCGGGACTAGGTTCGAGGAGGAACCGAGGTCTTGGTGGTCAAGGATGTCATGCGGGGCGTTAAGACTAGAGAGAACATGCACATGGAGGCTGGTTAGTCACGTATTTACAGCATGTGGGCTGTACATGCATGCAAGAGTTGTTTTTGGCCACGTTGGGCCAAGTTGAGATGTATACAGACTCTTTCCATGTTGCAAGTGGAGTTGTATTCTATCTCGTTAGGATTGCTCTGTATAAATAAGGGGAGGTGTCCCCTGTTTATTTTTGAGCGTTCAGGTTTTAGGGTTGTACTCTTGTGTTGGAGTACTTTAGACAAAAGAAATAAAGATCAATCTTCCAGAAAGCTAGTTGTTCTTTCGTGCATGCATGCATAAGATTGATCCGTGGCAACAAGCCCTCTCGGTGTTTTGTTCATCACAGCGATCCACGAAGTTCATCACGGAGTTCGGTTCTTTGCAAAGGTATTATCTTGCGAAGGTAATATCTTTTGATCCGCAAATCCGATCGAGTTGATTCTTATTGGGTTTGATTCGTATTTGAATCTAGTTTCTACAGTTAAAATTTCATGTCAATCCAACTGTTAGATCTTTGGCAATTCGTGGTCACCCATATTGCTAGCCTGGTCGCCCAGCTGTTAGATCGTGAATTGGTTTAGTCATCTTGCGAAAGTCATAACTTTTGATCTGTAGATCCGATCGATTTGATTCTTCTTTTGTTCACTTAAAAATTGAGTCTAGTTTATAAATTTAAAATTTCACATCAATCCAACGGTTAGATCTTCTGTAATTTGTGGTCGCCCAGATTGATGTCCTGCTCGCCCGACTGCTCGCGTGGTCGCCCGGATTTAGTCATCTTGCAAAGGATATAACTTTAGATCCGTATATCCGATTGACCTGATTCTTTTTGTGTTAGTTGCAGAATTGAGTTTAGTTTCTACAGTTAAAATTTTACATCAATCCAACGACTGGATCTTCCGTAATTACTATTTTAGTAGATATATATCGGTCTACTCGCCCAGACTGCGCACGTGGTCGCCCAACAGTGTCGTGGTCGCCCAACAGTGGCGTGGTCGTCCAACCTGTCCTACTGCTCGTCCAAGTGCCCAACCTGCTCGCCCAAGTGTCCTCTTGCCGCCCAAGTGCTCAAGCCGTCGCCAGGTGTCCTCTTGCTCGCCAAGTGCCCAAACCCAGTCGCCAGTGTTCTCTTCTTTCGCCCGGTGATTCTTGGTCGCCAAGTGCCCAAACTGGTCGCCAGTGTCTTCTTGGTCGCCCGGTGATTCTTGGTCACCCAAGTGCCCAAACTGGTCGCTCAAGTGTCTTACTGGTCGCCCAAGTGCTCTACTGGTCGCCCAGACTGGTCTACTGGTCTCCCAACTGCGTGAGGTGGTCTCCCAATTTCAGTAACTGGTCTTCTAACCCGTTAATCGGTCTTCAAGCAATTTGAGTTTAAATTGGGGTGTTTGAAAAGATCAAAATTTGATTTTAGCTTCCGCGCAATCATTCACCCCCTCTGATTGCTACATTAGTATATTTCGATCCTACAAAAGCTACGCACCTATAATAGTTCAAAGAATACAATATTATTTCTTGTCCTTCTTGTTTGGCCTTCGCCTTCTAATAGCCATGAAACTCTTGATTATATCATTTTCATCAACTTGGAAGAAAATATCTCGCTTAATAAACGTTTTCGGAAAATAAATGCAATGTTTCCGGAAAAGAGATGAAGCAGCAGCAGCCTTCTTTACTTCTCGTTTTGCAATATTTCCGGAAAAGAGATGATGTTTCCGGAAAAGAGATGCAATGTCTCCGTTCCTCTTCATAATTCAACAACTCTACAAACAAAAAAAGCAATGCATCAACAACCAACTTTCTAGTCTCTAGCAAAGTAGCAATTATATTTATTTCTACTTTATAAATCAACTAGCAGTCTTGCACTCAAATCACATGTAAGATTAATATACACTAATATAGCAATCAGAGGGAGGTGAATGATTGCGCGAAAGCTAAAACAAATTTTTATTGATTCGCAAATCACCCCTAAACAAATTATAAAAAATTGCTTCGGTTTCAGCAAAAACAGATTGACACATGTTAACTAAAATAGTAATTCCTAAAGATCTAACCATTGGATTGATGTGAAATTTTAACTGTAGAAACTAGATTCAATTTTGAAACTAACACAATAAGAATCAACTCAATCGGATTTACGGATCTAAAGTTATGACCTTCACAAGCTGATTATATAAGATAATGACGGTATTATGTACTGTATTGAGCCGAATCTACAGGGTATGCCGTGGCCCACCTGGCATACCCTGTAGATCCGCCCCTGTATGGCGAGTACAGCACGGTCTAAAACTTGGTCCGGTAAGAAGTGGGCTATGCCGGGCTGGCATGACACTGTAGTACGGACCGTGCCGAACCTGAGAACTGAGCACGATGGGCGGCATGGCACGGTGTCAGGCTGGATGACCCAGTGTATGAGAAAGAACCCCAGTATGAAGGTTAACGACCCGCAAAGTATGAACGTTATAGACACATCTAGTAGTATGAACGTTACCCTTGTCGCCGACACCTAAGAGAGACGGGCAAGAGGGAAGAGAAAGCTGAGAGAGATTGATTCTTGCACCTCGCACTTGTTTGTCTCAATCTCTCCCTCTCTCATCCATCTGTCTCAATCTTGATTACCTCTCTTCCTCACTCTCTCGTTGCTCCCTCTCGCTCTAAGAATAAATAATTTTTAGTTTTTTTCTATAATATTTGTGTCCACTGTTTCAACTCTATGTATCTCCAGTTTCTTTCTTCTCGTCGTAATAGTGCAAATGGGCTAGGTTTAGGTCGATACGGTACGAATCGCAAATGGCCGTGTCCGAATTCGCTGAAGGTGAGCTGGGTCGGCACGGCACGGCCCGGCGCCCACCTCTATACGGATGAGACTCACTTCTGTTTTGAAATCCAGCCCATGGATACTCGAGTATTTGGGTCTTCCATCATGCTGCGGCATGCATACCGGCAACTCTAGCTTCCTGTATACCGGCACCCCTTTTAGAGAGATTGTCTCGGACCTCCAAAATTAACCTACTTTATAGATGAAAGTACATCAAATACCTTAATATGTTTTCTTATTCCCCGTAATGCATAAAAGCACTACTCATTAATTAGTTCCATTGACAGTGTGGCGCTTGTAACATCCCAAAGTTCTAAAGAAAACCAGTTTAAATATTTCCAAACTAGCAGGGTGGCCCACGTATTTGTGTGGCTAGATTTTTTTTTCAAGTTTTTAGTATCAAATGATGTAATTTAGATGTTTGTGGATATATTTACGACATTGAAAATAACAATAGAAGCTTGAGGGAAAATGTAACTCAAAGAATGTAATTGATATTTGAGTTCGATGAAAGGAAATCATTGAGCATAGTAAGTAGTTGATGTTCTTAAAAAGGTAAGCACTCTCCATTATATATGGACTATGTACTTGCATGCCTCTATTCTCCTCCATTAGCTATACACTTTTTTCAAAATGTATGTATGCACATGCACCTATTTTATCTCAAAACAATACGTTGATTATATGTGCGGTGAATTATCTTATTAGTTTACATAATATTAGAGTATATTTCTCATGCATACACCGATGCACCATAAGAGACTTACATTGAACTTACAATCCCTCACGCGCCTACCTTGTCTTCTATCTTTCTCACCACTATAACTTTTCTATTTTAACCTCTAATAGCACATACAATTCTTGATCAATCCCTCTTAGTTGTTGCCATTCCAATACAATCTCTTAGCTCCTACTCATTTCACCATATAGTTGTCTTCTACTTCTCTCCAATTATTGCTTAACGCTAATCGTTGAGCATCAAACATGTATACATGTGCAACCATCATTGATCCTACCAGGAATACCAGTCATGCTCTCTCTTATCTCATTTTATTTAATATATTCTTTTTTATTTAAGGATTTTACTTTGAAATTGTGTGAAAATCAAATTTCAAATTTTCTTTTGTTTTCTATTTCGAATTTCAACTTTTTGTTAGAATTTATATGCAAAATCAATTGCTAATTTTTATTCCGATTTGTAGTTGTTTAGATTTTTTTTACTTTGGAATTTATATTGAAATCAAATTGCTAACCTTATTTAATTTTTTATCCCAAATTTCAGTTATTTTTGTTGGAAGTCATAACAAATCGGCCAATTGCTAATGTTTCTTTAATTTTTATTATGAATTATTTTGAAAGACTGAAATGACGATCAGAGGTGTTAGAATTATTTTGTTGGAACGTTGCATACGCTGTTAGAGAAGCACGCCCCATAGAAACGCGGTGTCGGAATTCTCCGGTGGCAACAACTACATCGCACACGGAACGGACCAGTGATTAATTCCACGTTCTGTGTTACTTAACTCAAATGCAGAATCCTGGGTAATCATATCGTATAACTAATGCAATAAAAATCAATTAGAGTGGCATCGCAAAGAGTAGTGTAAACAAACAAACAAACAAACATATAGCTAGCCCTCATAAGAAACAGTGCAGTGAGTTTAATATTTGGAGAAGAGCATAATGCCCTGACTGCTGGATTGGAGACGAGCATGGCTTCCCTTCTTCATTTCATTCTTTCCTACACACACTTTAATTTGGTGGAATTAAAATTGTTTCCTGCTCACGCTGCTTCTCTATCCTAGTGAATGAAGTATGGAATATTCACACAGGCGTGATTTACAACTTTGCTCAAAATTAATAGATTGTTAATCATTCCAAGTTACCAAAAAGAAAACGAAAATAGAAGAATTGATTTGATCAGCCGGAATGGATCGATCCCTTGCGTGCCCTGCCAAAAGGGAAAAGCAAGAATAAACGCAGGGGCATCTCTCTTGGCAATGGCAATCGATGGGGTGACCAGTTTAGGGAAGCAAGGTTGGCATCTCTCTTGCTTTGCCGGCCTTTCAAGAAATGTAGGCATCGCTAATATAGATACAAATCAAACACACTCTATTTCTTTCAACCCTGCTTGCTTGCCTGAATACAAGAAAAAGTTAAGAGAAACACACGCTAGCTGGTACGGAAGATATGGCCACAGTTCTAGACGCTTTCGCATCCTACCTCGTCGACCTGCTCATGCAGGCGGCACAAGATGAGGTCGGGATGCTGCTCGGAGTCTCCGGCAAGATCAACAAGATGGGTGCCAAGCTTCGGGACCTCAAGAACTTCCTCGCCGATGCCGACAGGAGGCGCATCACCGACCAAAGCGTGCAGGGGTGGGTGAGGGAGCTCAAGGACGCCATGTACGACGCCAGCGACATCCTAGATCTCTGCCAGCTCAAGGCCATGGAGCGTAGTCCATCCACGGTAGACATGGGGTGTTGCAACCCCTTGTTCTTCTGCCTGCGCAATCCCCTCTTCGCCCACGACATCGGCAACCGCATCAAGGCTCTCAACCAGAAGTTGGATAGCATCAAGGAGCGGAGTGCCACCTTCAGCTTCATGAACCTCGGTTCCATTGAGGATCATAGCAGCAGGGCACATTTCTCTCGCCGTGCTGCCAGGCGCCACGAAACGACAGGGGAGCCTGTTCGGTCGGATGTTGTCGGGGAGAAGATCGAAGAGGACACGAGGGAGCTGGTGCAGATGCTGATAGAAAAGGAGTGCAACAGCAATATCATGGTGGTCGCCGTCGTGGGCGTCGGCGGGATTGGCAAGACCACCCTCGCCCGGGAGGTCCTCAACCACAACACCATTAAGGACAAATTCGACAAGACGATATGGTTGAGCGTCAACCAAGACTTCGACAAGGCTGAGCTGCTCAGGACGGCCATCACCTTGGCCGGGGGAGACCACCATCGAGAGAAAGCAATTGAAGTGCTTAGGCAAACCCTTACTACTGCCTTGACAGGAAAGAAGGTCTTGCTGGTGATGGATGACATGTGGAACGAGAAAGCATGGGAGGGTGTGCTTGAGATGCCCTTGGGCAACGCTGTTGCTCCAGGCAGCCGAGTCCTTGTCACCACAAGAGATGAAAGAGTTGCCCGAGTGATGAAAGCCGTGCATCCCTACCACCGTGTCGACAAACTAGAGACCGAAGATGCCTGGTTATTGCTCAAGAAGCAGGTCCATTGGAATTAGTTGATACTTCCTTCCTCCTTTCTTGTTTTAACTTTTTATGGTTTTTGAGATATTTTTTATTGCTAACGAATAATAATTACAAAAGTAGGAAAGTTGGACCAAAAATTTCGTTTCTAGCTACGTTTAGTGTTAGCCTCCACGATGAACTGCTAGGGCTTAGTTAAGAGGTGTCCCTGTACATACACCTGTTCCGTATCTAATCTTCTCGACACATAGTCACTGTCCTTTTGGATTGTCCAAAGAGTGTAAAATACTCTTGATCCCCAATCACAAGTCTCTGTAAAAGACTCCACCTCACAGATATGTCAGGTCTTAAATGACAAAACGTTAGTAACAAAAATAAAAACCATACTTAGAGCAAGTACAATAACAAAGCCCGCTACTTACTCCATCTCTCATCCATATCAATTAGAGTAAGCAATAAAACCAGCTTGTACAATAACTATCTCTAAAGGTTATCTCAAGAGAAACATTAAAGCATTTAATTTGGACATTCAACACTAACTTTATCTTTGTAGCGATTGGCAAAACACTAACTTCAACAATAACAGTCGCTCGCATAGGCTCTAACACCGGCTTTTAACCAGCGTTAGCACCTATTTTCCTGTGCAATGTTGGCTACTAAATAAGAGTCGGTTCTCTTCTCTCTTCTCCTTTCTCACTCTTCCACGTAGGACATAGTTGACATGTACATGATGATGGGAAGCTGAGGTGGCCTTATTGTACTTGCTCGTTGGCTCTGTTTGTTGAGACTAAGACTTTTTGGCTTATAATTTAAAGCCAACTTTTAGACTTAAACAACATAAAAGCAATCAGCTTTGATACGTGGTAGAATTGGGTATGTAATTTTACTCTAACTCCAGTGACGTTAGTTTAAGGCCAACCATCAATTAGCCCCAAAAGCACCTCTCTGATTGGACGGTGTACTATAAAAGTATTTTTAATGAAAAGCTATTAATATAATTTTTATATAGCCAATTAAGATAGTTTAAAACTGTCGGCGGTCAAGGCAGGGATTCTAACACTTCTTCTCGCACGGAGGGAGCAGTATCATCTGAATCAAGCTAACAATCTTTTTTATTATTATTAATTTCACTAGCTAGTTACTCCCAAAGTACCTCTGGATGCATGCTCATATATAACTCCTCTAGCTAGCTGTGCAATACAATCACTTGTTTAATTACATGTAGTATTATTAATTTTATTCTGCTTGAGTGCACACCTTAATCTGTCACACTTTTCTTGTGCCGGTATTAATAACGCTTCTAAATTTCACGGTGTCAAGTAGTGAAATCGTAAAAGGAGATCGACCGATCAAGATGACTGTATGTTCGCACTTCTACAATTCACTTGCACATTCTTTCCTCGACAAGCTGATTAGCAATTTTTCTCTAGGAAAAAATTAATTAGCAGCTAAATAGAATCAGTGTACTAGCCGTTACCAAAACGTCCTGTATTAACTCTTATCAGTAAACTGCTTGCAGGTAGTCTCTAGTGAGAAAGATGAACCTGATATTGATGATACGCTAAAGGACATTGGATTGCAAATCATAGCAAAATGTGGCGGTTTGCCACTTGCTGTCAAAGTAATGGGAGGACTCTCATGCCAGAGGGAGAAACGACGAAGTGATTGGGAGAAGGTTCTGAATGATTTCACACAATCAGTACCTGAAGACCTAAACTATGCGGTATACTTAAGCTACAAAGATTTGCCTCCCTATCTGAAGCAGTGCTTTCTGCACTACTCCCTTCTCCCTAAAAATAGAGAGGTCTTTGATGATACAGTTATTAGCATGTGGATTAGTGAAGGATTTCTTCATGGAAACTCAGAAGATTTAGAAGAATTAGGAAGGGAGTGCTATAAGGAGTTAATATTGAGGAACCTTATAGAGCCAGATCCAGAGTACGCTGATCAATGTGTTTGCAACATGCACGATGTTGTTCGATCATTTGCTCATTATGTTGCCAGAGACGAAGCACTAGTAGGCGTAGCTCACAATGGTGGAACAAACATTATCGATAAACTTAGTTCACAAAAGATTCTTCGGTTGTCTCTAGAAAGCAAGGGATTGGAGTCAGATGAGTTAGAGTGGAGTTGTTTACATGCACAGACATCACTGAGAACACTAATATCATTTGGCCATATGAAGATTAAGCCTAGCGATTCATTGATTACTTTATCAAGTCTACGGACTCTACATGTAGAATCTGCAAACTATGCTGCATTGGTCCAATCTTTGCATCAACTCAAGCACCTGAGGTATTTGGGACTAGAAGAAACTGACGTATCTAGTTTACCAGAAAACATCGGCAAGATGAGATTCATGCAGCACATTAGCCTTTATGGTTGTAAAAGTTTGGTGAAACTTCCTGATAGCATTGTGAGGCTAGGGCAGCTGAGGTGTCTAAACCTTGTTGACACAAGTATAAACAGTACACCTAGAGGGTTCGGAGGTCTAACAAATTTGAGGAAACTCTGTGGGTTTCCAGCCCACATGGATGGTGATTGGTGTAGTTTGGAAGAGTTGGGGCCTCTTCCCCAGCTTAGGGCTCTTGGTTTAAAAAATCTGGAGAATGTATCTGCTACCTCGTCTGCCGCAAAGGCTAGGCTTGGTGAAAAGGTGCATCTTACCGATTTATTCTTACGCTGCACCAGTAGGCTGGGAGATGATGGGTTGATAAAAAAGGAAGAAGGCGTCGCTGAGGAAGAGCAGCGGCAGATCGAGGTGGTGTTTGATGAGCTCTGCCCACCGCCCTGCTTAGAAAATCTTGGCATCATTGGATATTTTGGTCGTCGTCTCCCAGGGTGGATGGCATCAACAGCAGTGGCGCCCCTCAAGAGCTTGAGGATTTTAATGATGGAGGACCTGGCCTGCTGCACCCAACTACCTGATGGTTTATGCCAGCTCCCCTGTTTGCAGCATTTAGAGATCAACCTCGCTCCAGCCATCAAGCGTGTTGGGCCTGAATTCATTTAGCTCTACTGTCAGCATAGTCGTCATCCATCATTCCAGGCGGCCGCTGCATTTCCGAGACTGCATGAGATGCTCTTAACAGGAATGGTGGAATGGGAGGAGTGGGAGTGGGAGCCAGAGCAAGTAAATGTGCAAGCCATGCCTGTCTTGGAATTGCTTACGCTCAAGTGCTGCAAGCTGAGGCGTGTTCCTCCGGGCCTCGCCTCCCATGCAAGGGCTTTGAAAAAACTATACATATATAGGGTCCAGCACCTCAACTCCCTGAGGAACTTTGCTTCTGTTGTTGAGCTTGATGTGCGATGCAACCCCGACCTAGAGATGATCGCTAATCTCCCCAAATTACAAAAGCTTTTCATTGTGAACTGCCCAAAGCTCAAGGTATTGGACGATGTCCCTGCACTCCAGAGGCTCCAACTGGAGAACTACGACATGGAAATGCTCCCGGAATACATGCGAGACATAAAGCCAAGGCATCTGCTGCTGGACTGCAGCCTAGAGCTACTCTCCTCCATAGCCGCGGGACGATCTGGCTCTGAGTGGGGCAAGTTCCGCCTTATGGAGCATGTCAAGGCCTATGCAGGCGATAGAGACAATAAAAGGAAATGGTATGTGCAGTATACAAGAGATCCCTCCGGCAACTTGGAGACAAATATCATTGTCAGCTCTTCTCGATCTGTAGGTAAGCTAATACTAATGCTCCGTCTTCATTTGTTCGGTTACTCTTTTTAGTTTGATTTATTTGTTTCGTCTTATTCCTTCATCAGTAATAATTCCTTTCTTCATCATTAATCGAGTATGCTAGGGTCTGAATGTATTTCCTACTTTACCTCCTTTTTTTGAAAGAGATATTTCCAACCTTTGTTTTATTTCGCTTGACTGTGTTGTTTCAGGGGATGAAGAGGACATTCGAGGAATAACAGCGGAATGCAAAAGAAGATGGTTTCCCATGTTTGCACAAATTAAGCGGCGACTCCGTCATTCTCTTTCCTACTTCAGTTCAACCTGCCAGATGATCCAGAGTTTCTTCGCACGTATTTTAAATTATTGGTACGTAATACTACTAGCCCTTTGTACTCTAAGTGTTGCTATTTTCAACTTTCTCGTGGAATATGACAGTTTCCTTCATTTCTGATTCGTGGTTTTGATCTATCGTAAATGAAGTTCAAAAGACGTTACTAACGTGAAAAATGCATAACGTTGATAACTGTTAGTTATGAAGTTGCATTGAGAATTGAATTAGATGTAATATTCACCTTGTAATGAAAGTGCTTCAACTCATGCACGCCCCTTTTATATTGGAAATTGCTAGTTCATTTGCTACACTTTACATGCACGCAGGTGGAAGCCGGCACTGTTTCATTAGTGTATGGATGCAGTGAAGCCCTGACAATTGACAATGGAATGGCGCTGCAACCAAAAAAATGTCTAGCATTCTGATTTTGATCACCTCTTTGAATATGGAAGACAAGCCTTTTCTCTCAAGAAAAAGATCATCGAAATTATTTGTGATTATGTATTGTGAACAAGATTGGCAACTATTTGTGATTTATGTTGTACCACGACATATAGGTACTGCATGCAATTTTTACCGCTTGGTTCTTTCATCAAAGAAAACAGACATGAGAGGTGTTTCCATGCTTTTATTTTTTTACAATTACATAAATATTAAATCATAAATGAAGGGTAGCTGGTGATTATTTATCCATTCGCTTGCTTCAAGATTTGTACAACTTGTATTATGACGAAAAGCATTGAAGCACTAGTCGACAGGTATTTGATGTCTGCAGTCCAGGCTTGCACCTTGCTAATTATCTGTGCAATAAGCCTCACTTCAATATCCAGGTATATTAACATTGAAATGGTTAAGCAAGTAAAAAGTTGTAGTTAATGATTAGGTATTCTACCGAGACAAATTTGCTGAAGCCTTGTGATGTTGAGACGGTACAATCAGCCAAGCATTATCCGCTGCGACAGCATTATCTATGGCGCATGGCCATTGCAAATTTGCAATATCAAGTTCCTATATTGACCCTCGCCGCCGACCACCGCCCAAATTGACCCCAACCGCACCACGCCTGCATCCAACCCAGCCACGGCACCCTCTGAAGCACCCTCTGCGTCTTCCCTCCAGATCCCAGGCCTCTCGGACCTCCTCCTCTCCTGGAGCTCCGATATATGATGAGGACGAGATGGTCAAGGAGACTCCAGATCCACCGGCTTCACCGCAGTGCTCGCAGGTTCAGCCGGAGTCAAGTCCCTGGACACCTACGAGATCCGCCGGGCCAGTCGCTGCAGGTTGTGCGCAAAGGGCCACTTCAATTCTCCCTACGGCTCTGGCCATGGTCACTGTCCTAACAAATTAAGGATCCTCTCCGGGAGTTGAGAAATACAACAAGATCGATCTTGCTGGAAGATCATCCGCCGAGCGCATTGAATCCTCAGCTCCGCTCGACTGCTCTCAGAGCGCCCAGTTCCGTTCAACAGAGCCCACTTGCTTTTGGTGATGCTTAATTAGGGAAAACAGACCATGTGGAGACATGGCGGCCGTCTGTATTTTTCAGCATTACGGTGGGACATATCAGTTAGTGAGTCTAAATTCTTAGACAGACAGCCAGTTTGTACAATCAAATTTATAATTTTATTTTTATTTTGAATTTCAGCTGTTTCTGTGTTGTAAATGACACAAACTCTTTTTTTTTTAATATAGACCATTATAATCTGGACTTACTACGATCAACGATAGATATCCTTCTTTTTTCCTCTGATTAATATGAAAATTTCTAGCATTGAGATCAATGTTTATGTTGGAATTTGTATACAAATCCAACTGCTAATTTTTATTTTGAATTTAAGTTTTCTTTTGATGTTCGTATGTAAACCAGATTATTAATTACCTTTTATTTTTATTCTGATTTTTGTTTTTATTGTAATTTACATAGATTGGTTCTTTTAATCATATGAAAATCAAATTTCTAATCTTATTTTATTTTTATTCTCAATTTCAATTATTTCTATATTGTACATGACACAAATTTTTCTTTTTGTTTAGGCTGTTATAATCTAGCCCCATCACGATCAGTAGCAATATAGTTCTTTCTTTTTTCCTCCAATTAATATGATAGTTTTAAGTCTTGAGAGCAAATATGATAGCTTATTTTATCTCTATTTTGATATTATAATAGATAGATGCTGCTGCAACTGGCTTCTTTTCTGGATGGATCCAGTGACAGTAGCCCTTGTGGCGAAGCCTTGGACACGTTGTACTTTTTAGACATGCTTGTGGGACCACTGCCTAAACTCTGGTACAGATCCATAATATAGTATGACAATGAAGTTCAATGGTTTTATAGATTTGATTGGCCAAAAAAAAGTTAATTTTTTTTAAATTTTATAGCATGGTAATGAGTCAATTCTTAATCTGTCATAAAAATTTTAGATCGTGATCACACTCGAGAAAATTTAGAAAAATCTAACAAGTTTACTGTCCCAATTATATCCATTCGGTTTTTGATTTTTTAAAGATAACAAATGAAGTTAAATTATTTTTAAAATTTTTCTGTATGATCCTACGCTACTAAGTATAGTATCATAAAATTTTCAGATCATTATCAAGCTTGTATAATTTTATAAAAATCTGACAATATTTCTGCATAAATTTTAAAATGTCTAAAAAATTTAGTTTTTCAACAAATTTTCATGTAAGATGACTTTCTTAAGGGTTATTGGACTAATTCTGGTCAAATCCGGCCCTAAAACATCAAAATCTGGATTCAAAACCCAAAATTTCGTCGAAATTACTGAAATTACTGTAGCAAATTCAAATTTTTTCAGAATTTCAAATTCGGCACTCCAGAATTCGTCCAGTCCCGAAATCCGAAATTTCGACGAATTTCGTCTAAATTTTAATCACATCACCAGGCATGGCTGATATTCGGTGCAGACTACAGCAGGAAGTTTACATCATGCTGACGCGCAGGCAATGAAAAGGGGTCGAGATTCTTCCACAGGATAGAGGCAGGCATACGCGTAGGCCATGCCATCACGAGGGCAGGCACAGATAAAGCTGGAGACTACCTCCGCCTAGGGTGTAACATCCAAAAAATTTAAATAAGAAAAATAAAAATATGAAAATTTAAAAAATAAAATTAATAAAAATTTTATTAAAATTCAGAGAATGAATTAAAATATTATCTTCACCTCAATATCTTGAAATCTAACCTTAATCAAAGGATGAGCTGCAAAATAAAACTTGAAATCAATCAAAATATAAAAATGAGTTGAAAGTAAAATTTACTTTGAAATTTCATTTAATCTGTAATTTTCTTGAATTTTAATTCTTAAGAAAATATTTTATTACATTGATTTCAGTTTCTCCTTAACACAAAATGCAAAATATAATGAGGAACTAAATCTTAAACCTTTACTTTTATTTATTGATGCTTTTTTCTAAATTTTTCTGAATTTTATTGACTTTTCCTGAATTTTCTTGATTTTTCTATAATGGAGAAATGCTTTTAGATAAACTCAAATAATGGATAAAGAGATGAATAAAAATGTTTTCATAATAAAATAAATAAAATTTTATTTAAACAGGATAACTCAGAGACTCATTGATAAATTTTAAAAGGTCATGTCATAGCATTTATGCATGAAATAAAAGCTATTTAATGAATCTTGACTAACAACACTGAACTTGTCAGATTTAAACAAAACTAATCCGACCTTATCTTGATCTCAAAATTTTATATTATCTTCTGGAGCAACAAATACATCTAAATTAAAAATATCAAAAATTAATAAATTATTTTATAATATCTAAAAATTCAAAACTAGAAAGATTAAAAATCTAGTAATCTAAATGTCAGAATTTTATTAAATTAAATATAAAATATATAAATCTTAAGATTTTCCTAAAAGATCATATGATCAAGGGAACTCTTATAAAAAGTTTAAAAAGTTTTGAGAAGATTTAAATTCTCTGATAAATCTAAAATAGAAAATAGAAATCTGTGCACAATACCTTATCAGAATTTTTATAAAATATGTGAATAATATTTTCGTCTGAAATTTCTATAGTATGAAGATAACTGGCAAATCATCACGCTGTAAATTCCACATTAAATTGGCGACATGATTTCTAACTTATTCAATGAACTCATCCTAGCCCTGATCACTGAAATTGCTTGAGGTCACCACGCCATTCACTGCAACGGCTGGTAGGTGGGGTCAGCAGAGACCTGGGTCCCATTTGGCAGTCACCTAAGGTCCTTCGACCCCGTAGAGACCCACGCCATTTCTTCTTTCCGCGGCCGTTAGGAAGAAAATCGCTAAAAAAATCGACGTCGAACAAGTTCAATTAGCGCGTTGATTTTCCATAAAAATCGGTCAATTTTTGAAAACAACAAATCGTCACATCCAGTACGTCAATAATCTCTAAGAAGATTTTTCTTGACGCTGAACGTAGAAAGCGTTATCACAATGATTAACAAAGATCCTTATCCGGCCACTAGTCCTATGTGTGGAAAACTAATGAGAATTTGAAGTAGACAAGCTCCATAGCAGAGCTGCCAGAGCATATCCCTTCTACAGCAAGGCTTAATTTCGCTATGCATCCTAGTTCACCAAAAAAAAGTGTACCATTGTTTGGAAAATTGTGTTGATGATTTCTAACACCAAAAGGCTTTCTCAAGTAAACTGCAAACTATTATGGACTCTAATAATTACTTTCCTTCTGCACAGAACCTGATCAGGTTTCTGAACTGTGGAAGGTACTCACTACCAATCAACTAAAGGAGGACTAAGTTGTAAAAACCAGGGATCGGATCATATCAGACTACAATAATAAAGAAAGCTACTTATTTTATAGCGACCGGATTCAACTAGTACGTTGGAATTATTGGCTGCATCAATCAACAATGCTGAATTACTGGCTCATCATAACATTTACACGGTACCCAGGAGACAGATTTCATGCCTAAATGTCAAACTGGAAAATGGTTGCTGTACAAATCATTGAATAACGCATTGATATACAAATTTTGATATACAAATCGTTGAATAACGCATTGAGCACTAGATGTGTGGCTGGATGGATCGATCATTGAATAACGCATGAGCACATACGGATGGGCATTTTAAATTACGATTAAGATCCATGGGAACGACTATAATTTGCGTAACAATTTCGTTTCTTTTTTGCATCACAAATTTTGTAGTGTACATGTACGCATAGAAAAAAATGGTCCCAAATTATATATAGACATGTGATCGATGCAGTCACGGAGATATTTTACATGCAGAAAACCCATGATGGTCCTTGCAAAGACACACACAAAAAAAAGGAAAGAAAAGACCGATAGAGTTATTTAACGACTTAAACCTCGTTAAATATATATGCAAGCAAGCACCGTCCTCTGGTTTCAACTCTTAGAGAAGCTGAGCAAGGCGCAACCTTTTCTCCAACCCAAGGCAAGTAGATCATTTTGGCTCCCTCCCCCCGTCTATGTTGCTACCTATCCCTTTGTTTTTGCAACCCATGAACATCCCTTTGTTACGCATAATGCTATCCCTTTGTTTTTGCAACCACGCATGCATATATAGCCCTGCATGTCTTCTTGTTAGCAATGCTACCCTTTTCTTGTAAAAAATTGCTCCCAGGAGGAGGGAGACTTCAAAAAAACAAACACCAAATTTCGCAATAAGTGATTTGTTGAAAAATCTTCTCAGACTTCATGGCGTTTGCACCATGCCACAGTAATTCTAGAATCAAGGTAGTTGATCTTTGATGTTTCTAGTGCTGGCGTCTTCAAATCCTCTTTTATCTTCTTATCCATCTCCATTTTCTCTATCTTTGGTTTCAGTCTGAGAGATCTTTTAAAACGCTTCAGGGGCCAATTTTCTCTTTGACTTCCCATCTTTATCATTGCCTAGAGGCTTTTCTTTCTTCACTTTGCCCAAGTCTACTGACCTGTGACCTGTGCCTAATTTCAGAATTTTATAAAAATGTACAAGTTTGATCATATTTTGAAAAAATTATGATACCATCTTTAGCACTTTAGGATCATATGGAAAAATCTCCAAAAGAATTGAACTTCATTTGTTATCTTTGAAAAATTAGAAGCCTAAAATGGTGAGCATTGAACTCAAACCGTGACCTCTCGGTTCATAGCAAGCGCCATAAGCCACTAGGCCATCTCATCTTCTTGACATGGTATCAAGGTTTTAGTTTTTTATAGCCTCAAAAGACTATTTGGCAGGGGTTGAGAAGAGCTGAAATTTCGGTTTTCCCGCCTTGAAAAATACCGGATTTTAAATTTGGTTTTTGAATTTCGTCTAAAATTTCGGATTTCAGTCACCTCTGAGATGGAGACTACAAACGAAATTTCAAACCCTGAGATAGCAAGGCCTCCATTAATTAATATTTGCGGCCCGATCGAGCTGGATCAGCAATTGATATGACACTACTTGTGCAAATTAACAAAAAGACTAACCAAGACCGCATTAGAAGTAAGAACAGACTGGCAAATGGATCGGCAAGCTTAGATGCTCGATCCATGTGGATGCGCGGGAAGCTCACGTGTTCATGTGCTTGCTTGCGTTAATAATAATTTGGATTGCAAAAATTTTACAGTAAATTTTGCGAAAATAATATTACTTCTACAGGTTTTCCACTATACGTTCTTGCCATTTTGAAGCACAATTATATAGCCTATATGTAGTATATACGGAATGCACATTTTCTCTATATTTGTTGGCTGAAGGGATCATTGAATAAGGCAAGCACACGAACAGATGGACATTTTTAATTAGCATTAAGATCAATGGGAACGACTTTAATTAACGTCAAAAATTTTATAGTGTCCACGTCTAAAAAAAAGGGTCCCGAATTATATATAGACATGTGATGCAGTCACGGAGATATTAACGAAGCTAAACCTCGTTAAATATGCAAGCACGGTCCTCTGGTTTCATCTGTTAGAGCAGCTGAGCAAGACGCATCCTTCTCTCCAAACCAAGGTAAGTGCCTAATTTTGCTAGCTACAGCTCGCCTATTTCTTCTTAATTGTTTCTCATCTACACGAGCTTCTCAGTTTCGGATGCACCTAGCTCTGCCTTTCTTGTTGTTAGCAATTAATGCTAGATAGCTTTTTCTTCTATTAAAAAAAGGCTACTAGTGGTAAATTGATTAGTAGTATTGTTCTTTCCTTATTGACATGTAATTCGATTTTTAGCCTTGGTAGAATCTATCGTTACAGCAAGAAGCAAACCAGTTGAAGCAATGCCGGCGGTCCTGGATGCTTTTGCATCGTACGTCCAAAACATGCTGACGGAGATGGCGAACGAAGAGGTCGGGATGCTGCTCGGAGTCTGCGGCGAGATCGACAAGATGGGCGCCAAGCTTGGGGACTTCAAGAACTTCCTCGCTGATGCCGAGAGGATGCGCATCACCGACCAGAGCGTGCAGGGGTGGGTGAGGGAGCTCAAGAGCGCCATGTACGACGCCACCGACATCCTCGATCTTTGCCAGCTTGAGGCCATGGAGCGTGGTCCATCTGCGGTAGACATGAGGTGCTGCAACCCCTTGCTCTTCTGCCTGCAGAATCCCCTCTTCGCCCACGACATCGGCAACCGTATCAAGGCTCTCAACCAGAAGCTGGATAGCATCAAGGAGAGGAGTGCCCCCTTCAGCTTCGTCAACCTCGGTTCCTACGAGGATCATAGCAGCAGGGCACGTTCCTCTCGCCCAGCTGCTAGGTACCGGGAGACGTCGGGGGAGATCGACCGGTCAGGTGTGGTCGGGGAGAGGATCGAAGAGGACACGAGAAAGCTGGTGGAGATGCTAGCAGCAAAGGAGTGCAACAACAACTTCATGGTGGTCGCCATCGTGGGCGTCGGTGGGATCGGCAAGACCACCCTCGCTCGGGAGGTCTTCAACAACAACACCATTGAGGACAAGTTCGACAAGAGGATATGGTTGAGCGTCAACCAGGACTTCGAGAATGTTGAGCTGCTCAGGACGGCCATCACCCAGGCTGGGGGGGACCACCGTGGCGAGACGGCAACGGCCGTGCTTGGGCCAACCCTTACTGCTGCCTTGGCAGGGAAGAAGGTTTTGCTGGTGATGGATGACGTGTGGAACGAGCAAGGAGAAGGAGCATGGGAGGGTGTGCTTCGAAGGCCCTTGGGCAACGCTGCTGCTTCAGGTAGCCGAGTCGTCGTCACCACAAGGGACGAAAGAGTTGCCCGATGGATGAAAGCGGTGCATCCCTACCATCATGTTGACAAACTAGGTACCGAAGATGCCTGGTCATTGCTTAAGAACCAGGTACGTTGGATTTAATTAGTGCTCCCTTGTTCTTTTTATACTTGACGTTTTTTTTTACTTTTTATTGTCTTTGAGATATTTTTTATTGCTAATAAATAACAATTACAAAACTAGGAATGTTGGGCCAAAAATTCCGACTTTAGCAATGTATAGTGTTATAGCCTAAGGATGAATTGCTAGGGCTTAATTAAGCAGCTCTTTTATAGTAGATTAAAATCAATATAAACCATCCATTCCTTTGTATCTAATGGTTGAAATCAATTTAGATCTAGTTATACTACCACCTGTAGTATTAGTAGTAAAATTCAGACATGGGTAAAAGGGTAAAAAAATTCTGTCATACTATTTGGTCTCTACGGTAAAACTCGTCCTGTGATCGTGATGAATGGATAAGAAACCTCTGAAGATCACCAGGTATTCGGTGAATCAAAAACTGTGAATGAATTTCTATCGGGGATTGGATAATTTCCATAAAGACCATTATACCCTGGCAGCCGGTTTTTGGCCGACCATACTTCTCCTTGGATGGTATCCCCAAGGAAGATCCTCTGACGGACTAGTCAGTGGGTCCGCCCCGACCATTCTCATGCTCGTCCCCGAGTATGTGCCTTAGCTCCCTGAGCATGTTTGCTCGGGTGTGCGCAGCGGTCGGTCAGAGTTAAAGGAGAGTCCCGAGCATGTGCAGCAATCCATGCTCGGTCTATAAAGACAACGTGGCAATAATTACATTGCGGTTTAAGAGACCGTTAGGCCATGATCTAAGCTCATCACGTCCACGACGCAGCATGGCGGAAATCAAGGGAGGCAGTTACGGCCACGTTCAGGCACAGTAATGGTGTGTTATTCAATTGTAACTGCTGCGGTCACCTATAAATACCCCCGATGTAGATTAGACAAGGGGACAAGTTGACAGGCTGACAAGCAACGCATGTAGAGAGATACGCACAACATATTCGCAAGCATCTTGTAAGCATCCAAGCAGTAGAAAGATCACCAGACGTAGGGTTATTATCTCGATCGTGAGAAGCCCGAACCAGTATATAATCTCTTGTCCATCGCCCTTTTAAGCACGATCCTCTTACGGCATTCCTCGGACGCAAACTCTTCGCGGAAAAGGGGGCCCTGGTTGATCCCTCATTCAGCAAGTAAGCTCAGCGGGGGATCCGTTTCCGAAACATCGACAGCTGGCGCCGTCCATGGGGACCAACTGAGTGCTTTCATGAAGAAACCCTTAAGATGCTGAATTCTCAAGATGGTCAAGACCTTTGCGTCTTCAATGACGTTGAGGATGATGACATGTACTACGCTGATGAAGACGTGGTTGGTATGGCTGATCCAGAAGGTCACACTAAGCCCGGGAGTCCTTCCCCAGCTACAGCAGTGTGAGAGCATTTCCTCCGCTCGCAGCATAATTCCCTCACTGATGAGGAAGAATGTGATAGTCTCTACGATGGTTTGGAAATTCCTGATCACTTCGAGCCCGACCACGAGACCACGTCGTGAGGAGACACCATGATGTCGCCTTCGCGGTCCCAGTACTCCTGCGACGTCAATATGGCGGGAGGAGAAGAAGATCCCAAGGTCGAATCCTCGGAGGCTGCTCGTCGTCGTCGATACGAGGCAGCCATGAGCCATTTGGAGACGTCCCTGAACAGAACCCTGGCGAGCATCCGTCGCCAAGCTCATGAAAAGACGGGTGCTAGGGCTGAAGCCTCGGCTCACAACAGTTCTCATGAGCACCGCTCCATGGAGCACGTGCGTGACCATCGGCCAAGATCACCCCCACCCGTTCCCCAGAGAGTTGAACAGTTGCAGGCCATGGCGACGGTAGTGCGCGACCTTCGAAATTTTCCTAGTCAGGTGGACCTGGAGGCAATGGGCGCGGTTGTAGCCGAAAATCTGGAGAAGCTCGCCGCTGACATGAAGCTTCCGGGGTCCCCTTGCAACAAGGAAGCCCGGAGCATTTCCCAGGACAATAGACACCATACCCCTGTTCGCTCCCGTCATGGCAACTCCCGAAGCCCTGCTCGGGGTGGTCGCAGGAAGCATGATCGGTACTGCGAGGACGTTCGGAGCAGTTCCCGTACAAACTCGCGGGGTTAAAGGTATGCTCGTTCTAGTCATGGGCATACCGAGTACTCGACCTCGGAGCGGTCCCTGCCGTGTTGATATGGAGAGGTATTCTCTCGCCTTGGTCCTCGTGTGAGGGGCCATCGCGGTCACCACGCTCGGAGGGGTCATCACGACAGCTCGGCCTTCGGGTGTCGAGCTTTCTCAGCATCCCTCCGTGACATCTCATGGCCGAGCAAGTTCAAGCCCGGTCACATCAAAAGATTCAATGGGACTCAAAATCCAGATGAGTTCCTCTCGATTTACTCCACTGCAATTTTGGCAGCTGGAGGGGATGAGAGAGTTATGACCAACTTCCTCCCCACGGTCTTAGATGGAGCCTCTAGGACGTGGCTCTTCAACCAAAAGGAGAGGTCGATCCGCTCGTGGAGGCAGCTCAATGAGGTGCTCCGGGCAAACTTTCAGAGCTGCTATATTTGCCTAGGCAAGGAGCGCGACCTCGAGCGCTTGATTCAGACTGAGGGAGAGTCCTTGAGACACTTTGTCCAGAGATTTATCAAGGTAAGGAATTCCATACCGAGCATTTCAGATGAAGCAGTTGTTCGAGCTTTCAAGTTTGGGGTTCAAGACGTCCGCTTCACGCAAGATCTGGAGATTCATCTAGACCTAATGGCCAACAAGTTTTTCCGTATGGCTGACCGTTATGCGAATGCCAACGAGGCAATCCAGTGTTAGAAGATGCTGGATGAAGGTAAGCTGCCGCCTCAGCCGGACCTAGAAGGCTCCACAAGCAAAAAACATACAGGCTCTGTGGAGAAAAAGATTAAGAAGAAGAAGAGATCGTCTACGCCAAGCATGGTGGCGGCCATTGAGCATCATCCGTCAAGGGCTCCACCGTCACAGCAGCGCGGGAGAGGAAGGGGCCGGCCACCTCAGCGACTCAATGAACAAAGCCGCAACGACCAAGTTCACGACGTCCAAGATCGCAGTGGCCAAGGTATGTCGTCGAATGATCACTTTTGTCCACTTCATCAGGCATACAGGCACGACCTTCGCAACTGTCGAACCTGGGCATTCCACTTGGAGAAGTTCTACAGTGGCAAAGGCCCTATGCCCACACTCCCAGAGAAGGGAGAGAGTAGCAAGAGCAAGGGCAAGGGGCCCACAGATGAAGACGATGAAGACATGGAGTACCAGGAGCCCCATAATCACATCACGGTTATATTCGGCGGCTCCTCAGCCTACATGTCCTGTAGGGATCTAAAAGAGGCAGCACGGGAAGTACACCACATCACTCAAGGCAGCCCCCCGTGCAGCAGCTCAGGTGGTCCGAGCTGTCCATTACTTTCTCCAAGGATGATTGTCCCCTTGGAATGACCAAGCCTCAGAAACTTCCCTTGGTCGTGAATCCGACCATCAGCAATACTACGGTGGGGCGGGTCCTCATTGATGGTGGGAGTTCCTTGGACCTCATATCCGCCAAGGTCCTGGACGAGATGCAAGTTCCTTGGTCCAAGATCAAGAGCATAGCGGTCCCTTTCTTCGGGATCGTTCCGGGCACCTCGGTCAAGCCTCTTGGCTAGATCATCTTGTCCGTCACGTTCGGGAGTCCGAGCAACTTCCGAACAAAGATGATCACCTTTGAAGTTGTCGACTTCGAATCAGCCTACAATGCCATCCTCGGTAGGTCGGCTCTTTCCAAGTTCATGGCCGTCACGCATCATGCATACCAATGCTTGAAGGTTCCCGGCCCGCACGGCATGATTACCGTAAGGGGGAACCAAAGGGCAGCCTTGAATTGTGATGAAAAGTCACTTTACATAGTCGGGCAGTTGTCCCAGCGCGGCCCTGACCAAGGGCCGAGGAATTCTCGGCCAAAAGTTGCCCTCCAGCTAGGAGGAGAAACCAAGGCGGTCCCGCTAAGCAGCGCGGATCCGGCTAAGGTCGTGCATTTGGGATCTTCCTTAGATCCCAAATAGGAACTCAAGCTCATTACTTTCCTCTGGAGGAACGCGAACGTGTTCGCTTGGGAGCCGTCTGACATGCCCGGAGTCCCAAGAGAAGTAATCGAGCACAGGCTAGCTGTTCGGCCTAATAAGAAACCTGTGTGGCAGAGGCTCAGGCGTTTTTCCCCAGAAAAACAAGCAATCATCCAGGAAGAACTTGACAAGCTCCTCAAGGCTGGCTTCGTCCGGGAAGTAGAGCATTCGAAATGGCTGGTGAATCCGGTTATCGTCAAGAAGAAAGGCGGCAAGTGGTGCATGTGTGTCGACCATACCATCTTGAATGCCGCTTGTCACAACATCCCGCTGCCATGCATAGACCAGTTGGTCGATGCAACAGCGGAGTCCCAGGTGATGAGCTTTTTGAACGCATACTCGGGCTACCACCAGATCAGCATATCCCCTGAAGATGAAGAGAAGACTTCCTTCATTACCCCGTTCAGCACGTTCTGCTATACGACCATGTCTTTCGATCTTAGAAACACTGGAGCAACCTTTCAGCACCTGATGCAGAAGACCTTCTCGGATCAAATAGGCCAAAATCTGGAGGTCTATGTGGACGACATTGTGGTCAAAAATAAGCTCGCCTCAGGTCATGTATCCGACCTTGAGGAAATCTTTTGTAACCTCAACAGGCATCGAATAAAACTTAATCTTGAAAAGTGTGTCTTTGGGGTAAGGGTGGGCAAAGTGTTTGGCTACATGATCGGCCCATAGGGCATCGGGGCTAACCCAGAAAAGATTGAGGCCATCGAAAGGATGCGACCTCCCAGTTGCGTAAAGGAGGTCCAAGCTTTGACTGGACGCATGGTGGTTCTAAGTCGCTTCATTTCCCAGTTAAGCGAGCGTGAGTTGCCTTTCTTCAAGGCGCTCCGCAAGCATGATGGTTTCACATGGACAGAAGAGGCAAACCGCTCCTTCGAGGAGCTAAAACAGTATCTATCCAGCCCACCTGTCTTAACCACACCAAGGTTGGGGGAAGCACTTTTGCTATATCTAGCGGCAACCTCGCAAGCCGTAAGCGCGGTGTTAACATTCGAAAGAGATGGGGTGCAGCGACCAATTTACTATGTCAGTGAGGTCTTGCACGGGCCAAAGGAGTGATACCCTGAGGTCCAGAAGCTCTTGTACTCGCTGTTCATGGCCTCAAGAAAGCTGCACCACTATTTTCAAGCCCATATGGTTGTGGTTCCGACCAACTTTCCACTCAGGGAGATCCTAAGAAATCAAGAAGTTGGTGGTCGAATAGCAAAACGGGCTATGGAGCTCGCCGAGTTTGATATCCACTTCTCGGCTCGCACAACGATCAAATCCCAAATCTTGGCAGACTTTGTAGCGGAATGGATGAATCCGGTGCCACCCGCTACCGAGCTCGACAGATCTAGGGAAGGTTGTTAGACTATGTACTTTGACAGGTCGTGAGCCTACGAGCGCTCGGGGGCTGGAGTCGTGCTGGTAGCCCCCTAGGGAGATCAACTCTAGTACTCCATTCAATTACACTTTGCCACGACCAAATGCGGCGGAGTATGAAGGCCTCCTAGCTGGGCTACGAGCATGCAAAGCGCTCGGAGTCCAGCGACTAACTATAAGAGGCGATTCGCGGTTGGTCGTCAACCAGGTTAATAAGGAGTATCAGTGTTCCGATAGCTCAATGGCGCTTTACCTGGTTGAAGTAAGGAAGATGGAGAAGCACTTTAGGAATTTCAAAGTGCTTTACATCCCCAGGAAGGACAATTCCCTAGCCGACCATCTTTCAAAGGTCGGTTCTTCCCAAATGCCCGCTCTAGCGGGAGTGCTCGTTGAGCACTTATACAAGCCCTCCATTCCCTCTATAGAGGAGGCATCGAAGACGTGTGGTAACGTCTCCCTCCTTGAGCACGGTGTAAATTAGATGATGCCATTCATCCAATATCTTGCATACGGGACACTGCCCGAGGAAGAAGCTGAGCATTCCCGGCTTATAAGGCGATCCACTCCCTACAAGTGGATCGAGGGCGCCTTGTACTGCAAAGGAGCACTGGGAGTCCTCTCCAAGTGTGTATCTCAAGAAGAGGGCAAATTCCTTCTTAGGGATATCCATGAAGGAGTGTGCGAGCTCACTCGTCTTTCAGGATGCTCATGAGCAAAGCCTTCTGATTGGGTTACTATTGGCCAACGGCCTTAGTCGATGCTCGATCGATCATGACGACTTGCCGGGCTTGCCAGTTTCATGCTCGCAAAGCACATCAGCCGGCGTACGTGCTTCAAACTATCCCTCTATCATGGCCATTCTCGACCTGGGGAGCCGATATACTCGGACCTTTCCCCCGAGGTCGGAATGGCTGCAAATTCTTGCTCGTAGCCATCGACACTTTCACTAAGTGGATTGAAGCTGAACCCGTGTCAACCATTTTGGCTCAAGCAGCCATGAAGTTCTTTCGCAGTAACGTGGTGACGCGTTTTGGGGTTCCTAATCGCCTCATCAAGGATAACGACACTCAGTTCACCAGTGAACTATTCCAAGCCTACTGTGAAGACATCGGAACAAAGGTCTGCTTTGCCTCTGTGGCGTATCCGCAAAGCAATGGAGCAGCCGAACGAGCAAATGGGCAAATTATCCAACGGATCAAGAAGAGGGTTTTCAGAAACCTCAGTCAGCATGGTCAATCGTGGGTGGACGAGCTTCCTTCCATCCTTTGGTCAGTTCGCACTACAGCAAGCTGGGCTACGGGTGAAACCCCTTTTCAGCTCGTCTATAGTGCAGAGGCCATATTGCCCGCTGAAATAGTGCTGGGTTCTCCAAGAGTGCACTTGGTCGACAGCGTTGACCAGGAGCTTGAGCATCTCCTTGACCTAGACCTTGCTGAGGAGACATGCAAACGGGCTTTGCTGCGATCCGCGGTTTACCTACAGGCTCTTCGTAGGCACACGGGTAAGTCGGTCTGACCAAGGACCTTACAAGTTGGCGACCTAGTCCTACGGCGAGTTCGGGTCTTGTCAAAGGCCAACAAGCTGTCCCCTAGATGGGAGGATCCATTCACGGTCGTCTCGATGGCATGCCTAGGGGCTGTCCGCTTAGCGATGGAGGATGGTCGAGTGCTTGCCAGCTCTTGGAATATCGATCAACTTCGTAAGTTCTTTGTCTAGTTTTCATCTATTGCGTATTTTACGTAAGGCTCAGTCGATTTCTCTTTCTATAAAATTCAGTTCTTTTGCCCCCGTCATTTCCATTCTTTTTCAAGATGTTGTGAATGTCTTTGAGGTCCCTGCTCGTTGGTAAGTCGACCTAGTCTCACACAAGGGCACACTCTCCTCCTCACGATCTTGATGATGGGATAAACACGTGCGGGCAGGAACATACGCTTCAATCAGCCTATTCTAAGGTTCGGCTAACGCGCACGAGAACGCACAAAGTGCCACGACCAGCACCGAATCACCAAACCTCGCTGCCAGAGGTCGCAGTCTTCATAAGCCGATTGTTGTCCGCAGTAGTCCTTCACTGCAAGTTCATAATCGCATACAGACACCCTCTCGAATGGTCCAGGGTCTTAGCTCGATTTGCGCATGTCTAGTCGTTGAGTGCTTTGTCGAGCAACCGCACATTCTTCCTCGTCAAAACTATGCTCGCAACTTAGGGGCATGGGGTTGAGACATTCAGGAAGTCAAGGCCGTGTGCGTTTCTTTCTCCTGACCTGCCTCATGCTCGCAACTCGGAGAATTAGCGGTTAGGTCATTAAGGGAAAGGCACGCAGTTTTCTAACTCTCCTGTGAATGAGCTCGTGCTCGCAACTTAGGCGCACGACCTTCATTCATAGCGGGGGCTTAGTAGGGACGAACTACCGTGTTTTTCTAAAAACGCGTGCTCTTGTTTCGTTTGCCTTTTGTTCGTATCCTTTTCGTCCGCTCGCCTTGTTTTGTCTGTTTTGTGCAGGAACTCATTGAAGGAAAAATTGCCAAAGATACAAGGCAAAAGTCATAAAAAGGCGAGTCACAGGGCAGAAGTTATTTTTTCATTCAAGCATCAACAAAATTACATAAAGTCAAAAGTCCTAGACAAGGAGCTATTTCCTGAGCTTTGCTTCTCTGAGCGTCAAAAGTTTCTCCTTCATCTCATCAAGCTTAGATTCAAGGTCGGGGACCCGCCGTTGAGCTTCGCGTCCTTCGCGAGCCTCTTGGCGGAGTCGCTTCATCTCCTCCTTGTCTTGGTCAGCGAGTTCGGAGGCCTCCCATGCAGATCGGCTCAGCTCATCCACCTTCGTTTCCAAGACTTGAGAGCATTGCTGTTCTTGCTCGAGCTCGCACATCCGCTCTCTGTTCCTAGTGGCATTTTCTTCAGCCTGATGCTACTTTATCTGGATCTCCTGGTCCCAAGCTTTAAGGTCGGCCAGTTTTTACTAAAGCTTCATTATCTTGGCATCGTGCTCGACAGAGAGCTTGGCCACGACCTCAGGAGGTACTGTCGCCGACTTGAAATCCACCATGGTTTGTTGGAGCACCTGCGAATAAGAAGGTCTTAAGTTTTTGATCGAAGAAAGTTTTAGAAATGAGGTACCCTTACTCAATGGAGACGATCACGGAGATTTTCCTGGAAGTCTTTGGTGATGTCTTCCTCCCGAAGGTCCACGAGATCTCCCGCGGGGGACTTCGGCGAGGAGGCTTCATCTTCTTCCCGAGAATGCGTTTCGCTCGGGGCCCTCTTATCGTCCTCCCAAGCAGGAGTTTCGCTCGAGGGCTTAGTATCTTCTTCCCAAGCAAGCAGTTCACTCGGGGGAGCGGGGTCTTCTTCCTCTTCCCGAGCATCCAATATGCTCAGGAGCGCCAAGTACGCGTCCTCGAGAGTTGGTCCCTCTAGGGCAAGAGGCTCCGCGGCCTGCTGGTCGGTGTCAACGGTGAGGTCTTCCGCCATCACGAGGACGACCGCCTCGGCCATCACAAGGTCCACAGTGAGGACGAGCTGCCTCTCTGTTGCACGGTCGAGGATTTCATCAGTCATAGCCCCAAAATCCAAAAAGCCCTTACGAGCTATCATGCCCACGTCAATAGAGTGGGGTTAGCTCGTTCAAGCAAAACAAAAGGAAGGAAAGAAAGGAGAAAAGGCGAAGAGGAAAAAATCACCTTGGTTAAGTTCCCCGCTGTCATCTTTGATGGTTTGGGCCGCCACCACAGCCACGAGCTCGGATTTCTTTGCAGCAGCGCGGCTGATCCTCACCATGAAAGGGTCGACATCCTCCATGTCGACCCCTCCAGAGTTTTCATCCTCTTCCTCGGGCACCAAGTCTTTGTCCTCTTCCTCGGACTCTCTTTAGAAAGCCCGAAGTGGCTCAAGCAAGCTTGGCTTCGAGCGTAGTGATCTCGCTCTTCAGCGCCTTGCGCTCGGCATCCTTCGCCTGCTCCGCGAGCTGTTGCAAGCGAGCCATCAGACCCGATTTTCTCTCGAAGTATCCCTTCATCCAGGCCTTCAAGTCACTTACCTTTATTCTATCGGCGTACTCCAAGTGCAGCCGGGGAGGACTCTTGGTCGAAGTTGCCCGCCTCTTCAATGGCCGGGCAGGAGGTGGTGGCGGTAGAACTTGTCGCTTGCCCCTCGCCTTCTTGGTCTTGGCGGCGGGGATAGCTCCCCCTTGGTCGCGCGACAGCAGCTTAAGATCGGCCACCGTGGCTTCCTGGGTGAGGTCTTGCCACTCAGAGATCTTGAAGAAGGGGTGTTCCCTTCTCCTTAGCGGGGACACCCAGTTCTTAAGGTAATCCCGAGTGATGTCGCGGCCAGTGAGCCCCATGTTAGTAAGCTCGCTGATCGTCATCAGCGTCCGCTCTTTCTTGGCTTGCACGAGTGGGCGCGGGGTCTTGACGGCCAGAGTTGTTGCTCCGGAGTAGTGGAGAGAGCTTTCCTCCGCCTTCTTCAAGTAGAACCAATGGTCGGCCCAGCCCGCCACTAAGTCCTTGAGCATGAAGACAGGGTACTCATATGGTCGGTTGGGCCGGAGGCGAAAATATATGGAACCAACAGGTGAAGCCCAGTCGGTGTGAAACAAGGAGTAGAAATAGAAGAAAAAGCTCGCCGTGGGCATGGTACCCACGTATCCCTCGCAAAGATGCGAGAAGATGGCTTGAACCAAAATGGAGTTAGGGTTCAAGTTGATGATCTCGCAATCGCATTGAGCGAGTACGGATTCAAGGACTCATTCTCGAGCATTCTAAGCCCGTTGACGGTATAGAGATCGTAGGAGACGATCTCGTCATTGTGCGGCATGGGTGCTCCTTCACCATTAGCGACGCGCCAGGTGCTCGCATCAAGATAACCAAGGTCCTCGAGTATCTGCAGCCTCTCCTTGTTGATTTTGCTTGGACCAAACTTAGCCATGAGAAAGGTTGAAGAGGAGAGCGCAGGAATGAAAAAGTTTAGGGCTTGGAAGATTTTGAGGCTTGATTGCGAGATAAGAATGAAGGATTCCTCAGTACTATTCCCACCAGTATATATAGGCGGAGAAGTCGAATGAGCCGAAAACTGCTCCCGCCTGTTCGTAAACCGACGCGCGGTGGCGCAATCTTTGAAACTGCCCAATAAAGGTGCGGTTCCCAAAAAAACTATCAAAACCGCTCCCACAAGGCTTCGTGAGGAAGGAACTATCACGACCTTTTGGTTTCTTTTCCCGAGTTTCCCCTGGGCGGGTCTCGAGCCAGATGCTCGGTCCTCGCCAGGGCATGCTCGTCCATGAGCAAGCATTGCTCGGATGCTGCAGTAGTGTTCCGCTGCAAGGTTCCAATCCCTCCTCTAAATCTGTGGGCTCAAGGGGAAGGGCCCACCAAGTAGATTTCCACTTGAGCCTCGTGGGATAGCTGTCGGGGATTGGATAATTTCCATAAAGACCGTTATACCCTGGCAGCCGGTTTTTGGCCGACCATGCTTCTCCTTGGATGGTATCCCCAAGGAAGATCCTCTGACGGACTAGCCAGTGGGTCCACCCCAACCATACTCATGCGCGTCCCCGAGCATGTGCCTTAGCTCCCCGAGCATGTTTGCTCGGGTGTGCGTAAAAGTCGGCCAGAGTTAAAGGAGAGTCCCGAGCATGTCCAGCAGGCCGTGCTCGGTCCATAAAGATGACGTGGCGATAATTATGCTGTGGTTTAAGGGACCGTTAGGCCATGATCTAAGCCCATCACGTCCACGACGCATCATGGCGGAAATCAAGGGAGGCAGTTACGGCCACTTTCGGGCACAGTAATGGCGTGTTATTCGATTGTAACTGCTGCGGTCGCCTATAAATACCCCCGCTGTAGATTAGGGGGCACAAGCTGATAGGCTGATAAGCAACACACGTAGAGAGATATGCACAACATATTTGCAAGCATCTTGTAAGCATCCAAGCAGTAGAAAGATCACTGGACGTAGGGTTATTATCTCGATCGTGAGAGGCCCGAACCAATATAAAATCTCTTGTCCATCGCCCTTTTAAGCACGATCCTCTTACGGCATTCCTCTGACGCAAACTCTTCGCGGAAAAGGGGGCCCTGGTTGATCCCTCATTTAACAAGTAAGCTCGGCGAGGGATCCGTTTCCCAAACGTTAACAATTTCAAAAAGTCTAAAATACCCCTAATGAATGGATGGGAAAAGTCTAAAATACCCTTGAGAAATGGACGGTTAGATTTGATTTATACTACCACTACTTACTAGCTATATTATTGAAGGAACAAGTTGGCCTAGAGGGGATGAATAGGCAACTTTTCAAATTTTTAGACTTAATTATAGAATGGTTATCTTGCTTAAGTAAGTAGCTAACAAATACAAGATGATAGAATGAAGAGCACAAGCAATAAAGAACAACAGAAAGTAACACAAAGACAGGAATAAGTACAGGAGACACAGATATTTATCCGTGGTTCAGAGCCACTCTCCTACTCCACGTTAGAGCACTTCTCTCGAAGTATAGCTCCTCCAAAGCTAGTTGCAATAGCTTTGGTCTCCACTCAGGTAACTCTTTCACCACTCCGGTGAGGTGAGTTCCAAACCTCTCACAATCAAAGTTTCTTTCCACAAGCTCCTTTGGACATGTCGCACCTACACTGCCTCCAAGTTGTCTAGGACCACTAAGATCCTAGAGTAATAGACTATGCACTAGCCCTGTCTCTTGGTTCACTCAGCACAACACAACTAGACTAAGCTTGGAGCTAAAACACTTAGAAAGTGTTAAGTTTTAAAGTTTGAAGGTGAAGCACAATCTCCTTGGTGGAATGAGAGCTCTAAGGTTGCTAAAATGTCAAGGAGATCATCAAGTTCTATGGTAGATGGCTCAGGAAATGCTTATATAGGCATTTGGGCTGAATATAGCCGTTACACCTACCACAGTGACTATTGAAACGTGTCAGACAGTCAAAAATCAGGATTACACGTTTGCAACGGACTTAGAAAAATAATCTAGCGATACTGGTTTTGTTACTCCGGACCAATCAAGATTATTTGCACCGGACTGAAAATTTTGGTTCGTCGTACATAGGATGTTTAGACGTTTTAGTCCGGCGAAAAGATGTGAATTTGACATGTGCGCCGGACCAAAAAATTTGGTCCGCCGTAGAAGGATTTCACTAGAGTTTACAGCAACGGACTTTTTGAGATGATACATGAGTTTAATCAAGAGGAATGCTTTTGCACCGGACTGAATTTTGTGTCAGCGGAATTTGGTCGGGTGTGAATGGTGTGCGCTCGGTTTGTTTCAAACAAAGGATTCTTTCACCACGGACTTAAGGAATAAAGGGTCCAGCATAAATAGCTTGCACTGGACTAGAATTTTAATAGAAACTTTTGGTCCGTAGTGAATTGAATGTGCTCGGTTAGGATTCTGTCTGAGTATGTTGTGGTGCCGGACTAAAAATGGAATGGTCCGGCGAAAATAAATTTTGGCTAAATTTGCGCCGGACTTGAGGAATGAGCAATGAAGTTTTAGTCCGGGGAAACACTTAGACTTTGTATAGGGGGAAGGATTGATTCAAGGAACAGAATGACTAAAGAATTTTAACTCCAAGCAATCTAATCTAGTCTTAGCCTTATGAACCAAAATTCTAACTTGTGCCCTTTATAGTACGGCCAAACAAAAATAAGTCCTAGCTACTTAGCTTAAATCATCTCCCAAGCCAGAATTAAAAATAAAGATCCTTAATCTTGACCGTTTAGATGACTTCTTTGATGCTTCATCCAACATTCTTCATAGTTTAGAGCTTATTGACTCAGTCATCAACACCAAAACCATATAAATAAATATGAGATAAAAATTAGGGGGCCTAGATGCTATCAATTATCCACTGAAAAATTTCTATAATTAAGAGGTCTATATGCATATCCATGTCTGATTCGAAAAGCACTTCTGCTTTATGATTTAGAGAGATGCTTCTATGCATTTCATTCTGTTTGAGGCCAATTAGTGCACACTTCTCTTGTGTACTAATTGCCACGATACGTACAGTCCATTCATATGGAGCCAGTATTAATTATGCTTCTAAATTTCACGGTGTCAAATAGTGAAATGGTAAAAGGAGATCCACCAATCAAGACGTCTGTATGTTCACAATTCTACCATAGTACCATTCACTTGCACATTCTTTCCTCGATGAACTGATTAGCAAATTTCCTCTAAAAAAAGCTAATTAGCAAATAAAAAAGAATCGGGGTACTAGCTAATTACCAACATATATGTTCCGTATTAACTCTTATCTGTTTAAACTGCTTGCAGGTAGTCTCAAGTGAGAAAGATGAACCTGATATTGATGACACGCTGAAGGACATTGGATTGCAAATCATAGCAAAATGTGATGGTTTGCCACTTGCTGTCAAAGTAATGGGAGGACTCTTATGCAAGAGGGACAAACGGCGCGCTGATTGGGAGAAGGTTCTAAATGATTCCACGTGGTCAGTATCTGGAATGCCCCAAGAGCTAAACCACGCAATATACTTAAGCTACGAAGATTTGTCTCCCTGTCTGAAGCAGTGCTTTCTGCACTACTCCCTTCTCCCTAAAAATACAGTGTTCCCTGTTTATACAGTTATTAGCATGTGGATTAGTGAAGGATTTCTTTATGAAAACTCAGGCGAATTTGAAGAATTAGGAAGCGAGTGTTATAAGGAGTTAATATTGAGGAACCTTTTAGAGCCAGATACCAAGTACGCTGATCAATGGGTTTGCAACATGCATGATGTTGTTCGCTCATTTGCTCAGTATGTTGCCAGAGACGAAGCACTAGTAGCTCAAAATGCTGAAACTGACATTATCAGTAAACTTCATTCACAAAATATTCTTCGGTTGTCTCTAGAAAGCAAGGGATTGGAGTCAGATGAGTTCGAGTGGAGTTCTTTACATGCACAGAAATCACTGAGAACACTAATATCAATTGGCCACATGAAGATTAAGCCTGTTGATTCATTGCTTACTTTAACAAGTCTACGGATTCTATATATAGAATCTGCAAACTTTGCTGTGTTGGTTGAATCTTTGTATCAACTCAAGCACCTGAGGTATTTGGCACTAAGAGAAACTGATGTATCTAGATTACCAGACATCGGCAAGATGAAATTCCTGCAGCACATTGACCTTTATGGTTGTAAAAGTTTGGTAAAACTTCCTGATAGCATTGTAAGGCTAGGGCAGCTGAGGTGTCTAAACCTTCTTGACACAAGTATAAACAATACACCTAGAGGGTTCGGAGGTCTAACAAATTTGAGGATTCTAATTGGGTTTCCAGCCCACCTGGATGGTGATTGGTGTAGTTTGGAAGATTTGAGGCCTCTTTCCCAGCTCAGGGTTCTTGGTTTAAAAAATCTGGAGAATGTATCTGCTGCCTCGTCTGCCGCAAAGGCCAAGCTTGGTGAAAAGGTGCATCTTACCTTTTTATTCTTATTCTGCACCAGTAGGCTAGGAGATGATGGGTTGGTCAAAAAGGAAGAAGGCATTGCTGAGGAAGAGCAGCGGCAAATCGAGGTGGTGTTTGATGAGCTCTGCCCACCACCCTGCTTAGATTACCTTGACATCTTTGGATATTTTGGTCGCCATCTCCCAAGGTGGATGATGTCCACAGCAGCAGCGCCCTTCAAGAGCTTGAGGATTCTAACGATGAGGGACCTGGCCTACTGCGTCCAACTCCCTGATAGTTTGTGCCAGCTCCCCTGTTTGCAGGACTTACATATTGACCGCGCTCCAGCCATCAAGCGTGTTGGGCCTGAATTCCTTCAGCTCTACCGTCACCATAGCCATCACCCATCATCTCAGGCGGCTGCTGCGTTTCCAAGATTGCATGAGATGCACTTAGTAGGAATGGTGGAATGGGAGGAGTGGGAGTGGGAGAATGAACAAGTAAAAGTGCAAGGCATGCCTGTCTTGGAGGAGCTTTACCTCCAGCGTTGCAAATTGAGGCATGTTCCTCCAGGCCTCAGCTCCCATGCTAGGGCTTTGAAAAAACTATGCATATCTAAGGTCCAGCACCTCAACTCCCTAGAGAACTTTGCTTCCGTTGTTGAGCTTGAAGTGTTTAACAACCCCGACCTAGAGAGGATCACTAATCTCCCCAAATTGCAAAAGCTTTTCATTGTGAATTGCCCAAAGCTCAAGGTACTGGAGGATGTCCCTACACTCCAGAGGCTCCAACTGGAGGACTACGACATGGAAACGTTCCCGGAATACATGCGAGATATAAAGCCAAGGCATCTGCTGCTGGATTGCAGCCTAGAGCTACTCTCCTCCATAGCCGCGGGAGGATCTGGCCCTGAGTGGGGCAAGTTCCGCCTTATGGAGCATGTCAAGGCCTATGCAGGCGATGGAGACAATCAAAGGAAATGGTACGTGCAGTATACAAGAGATCCCTCCTGCAACTTAGAAACAAATATCATTAAAGGCTCTTCTTGATCTGCAGGTAAACTAATATTACTGCTCCGTCTTCATTTGTCCAGTTACTCTTTTTAGTTTGATTTCTTTGTTTCGTCTTATTGCTTCACCAGTAGTTCCTTTCTTCATCATTAATTCAGTATGCTAGGGTCTGAATGTATTTCCTACTTTACCTCTTTTCTTGAAAGAGATATTTGCAAATTGCAACCTTTTGTTATTTTGCTTGACTGTGTTGTTTCAGAGATGAAGAGGACATTCGAGGAATAACAGCGGAATGCAAAAGAAGATTTTTTTCCACGTTTGCATAAATTAAGTGGCGACTCCGTCGTTCTCTTTCTTACTTCAGTTCAACCTGCCAGATGATCCAGAGTTTCTTCGCACGTATTTTAAATTCTTGGTACGCAATACTAATAGCCATTTTTACTCTAAGTGTTGCAATCTTCTATTTTCTCGTGGAATGACAGTTTCCTTCATTTCTGATTCGTGGTTTTGATCTATGATAAATGATGTTCAAAAGATGTTACTAACGTCAAAAATGCATAATGTTGATAACTGTTACTAGTTATGAAGTTGCATTGAGAATTGAAGTAGATGCAATTCTGCTTGTAATGAAAGTGCTTCAACTCATGCATGTCCCTTTTATATTGTTAATTGCTAGTTCATTAGCTATACTTCACATGCACGCAGGTGGAAGCCGGCACTGCTTCATTAGTGTATGGATGCAGTGAAGCCCTGACAAGTGACAATGGAATCGAGCCATGAAGCCACGGTTAAGTCGGCGCTGCAACCAAAAAAAATGTGCATGGAAGACAAGACTTTTCTCTCAAGAAAAAGATCATCGGAATTACTTGTGCATATGTATTGTGAACATGATTAGCAACTATTTGTGATTTATATTGTAGCACGATCGATAGCTGCTGCAATTTTTACCGCTCGGTTCTTTCAGCAAAGAAAACAGAGATTTGATATCTGCAGTCCAGGCTTGAACCTTGCTAACTATCTGTGTAATAAGCCTCACATCAATATCCAGGTATACTAACATTGAAATGGTTAAGCAAGTAAAAAGTTGTAGTTAATGATTAGGTATTCTACCAAGACAAATTTGGTGAAGCCTTGTGATGTTGATATCGCGACGGTACAAACTACCAACTAACCGTTGCGACAGCAGTATCTATGATGCATGCCATTGCAATATCAAGTTCCTATGCATGCAACCCCAACCCCACCACGCATGCATCCAACCCAGCTACGGCACCCTCTGCGTCTTCCAAATCCGCCGGCTCGGACCTCCTGGAGCTCCGATGATGAGGACGAGATGGTCAAGGAGACTCCAGATCCGCCGGCTTCACCGCAGTGCTCGCAGGTTCAGCCGGAGTCCAGGGTCCCACTGGCTCTTTTCTTGATGGATCCAGTGACAGTAGCCCATGTGGCGAAGCCTTGGACACGTCTGTACTTTTTAGACATGCTTGTGGGACCACTGCCTAAACTCTTGTACAGATCCATATGCAGTACACATGCTAGCATTATGTGATGAGGTGCTATTGCCGGCAATTCTCGGCTTTTACATAACACCTACCCAGTGTGAGAGTAACCGCATGTAAGTTTAGTGAACTAGTGGGTAGTTCAGAGTCTAGTTAGTGGCTGGGTGACTTGGGTGTTGACTTGCATTTTGTTCTTTCTCAAATGGTAGCTAGGGATAAAAACAAAACGAAAACTGTCGGTAAATGCCTGTTCTATTTCTATTTCCACATTTTTTGCCGGTAACCAAAACGAAATCAGAAACCCTAGAAACGGATAGAGAAACAGATAGTGACATTAACGAATACGGAATGGAACAGAGCAGATACGGAAACGAAAGCGCAAAATTTCATCCAGGTATGTTCCTTGTTGCAACACCATAAAAATTTGCAAATTCTTTAATTGAGCATTTAATTCAGATTTTATGATTTTTTTCTAATTTTTATAATTTACTTAATGATTTTTTTGATATTTTAAGATTTAAATAAATAATTTATTTGAGTAAAAAAATAATCTTGCTGGAAATACTTTTCCTAAGTTCAAAATGTTATAAAATATTTTTGAGAATTTTTGTAGAATTTTGTTAACTCTATTCAATATTTTCTATAAAGCAATATATATTTTTGGTTTTATTTAAATTAGAAAATAGAATTTCCTGTTTCATTTATACGGAGTTTTTGTTTCCATTGGAATTGGTTCTCCTGTTTCTGTTTCCGGCAAAAAATTTCCGTTTCCATTTCCGTACCAATATTTTTCGCTTCGCTTCCGAAAAAACCTTCATTTTCGCTTTTTCTCAAACGATCGAAAATACCGCTGCTTTTCAACCCTAATATTGGTATCACATCGCATGGGTTTAGTGGAAGTATTTTTTTTCTTTTTAGCATGCAAGAGGAAAATGCGTTGTGCATCTATTACCAAAAGAGTTTGTAGGATTTGGCAGGGGATCGAATAACTGAAAGAATGATTGAGGGTATCATGCCTTCAACCAGTCTTAAAAGAAACTGCTATAGTTTGGCGCTTCTATAAAAAGCTGCCTTAAACAGAGGAGAGGGGCTTAAGATTCTGGTAGTCATATGTCTCAAGCTTAACAAAAAGCAGACCACAAACTTGTTATATATGGTTTACCAGGATGCCTTGCTTTCCTTCTGATGAGGATTGTCAATAGATTCATGCTAGCATCAAATAGGGTACCACGTGGAGACGATGGGTCGGTCTGTATTTTTCAGCATTATGGTGGGACATACCAGTTAGTGAGTCTAGATTTGTAGGCAGACAACCAACCTGTACGGGTCCATGGAACATGTGTTTGTTGTCAAATGCGTCGGTAATATGTGCAGTTATCCTGTAAAGTGTTGACAGTAAAAATTTGCTGCTGAGCAATCGGTTAATATGCTGTAACGACCCCTATTTTTACATACAATGCAAAAATAGAAATCTCATGTGCATATAGTACAAGTCCCTGGATCTGTAGCTAGTACGCACATTATAACATTTGGAATCACAACCATACATTATATTAATTAAGCGGAAACTAATAAACACACAAATCTTACAACTCAGAGAATATAGCAGCAAAACAAGCAAGGCCTTGTAGTGTGCCCATCCATCCCGCAGGCAACTGACGAGGCATAAAATCCCTAGAAAAGATTGCTACAACGAAGATCCCGCATCCTGCGACGAAAACAAACCTTCGGAGCTTCGCTAACTTTACACCTAAAAACAACAAATTAAGCAAGGGTGAGTACTTTCGTACGCTGCAAGACTTAAGGGTGGTATTTGCAAATGTAAAAATGCAGGCCAAGTCAAAGGAGGCTACTAAGTTAATTTGCATAAAGCGAAATTGAATTGTAAATCAAGTTATTTGCAAACGGAATTTATAAAAACAAGTTTGATTGATAACAAATAAGTAAAGCATAAGTAACACTCACAGTCCTCCATGACGTGAGCGACGAATAATCCAAATCCTGAAATCCACAGGTTCAAACCAAAACCCATTTTCAGAAAATACTAAAGTCTAGCATTGGAATGACTTCACCAAGTGCCCATGTCCGCGGGCGGGGCTAATCGATTAGATTTATACTCTGCAGAGGTGTACAACTTTACCCACAAGTCATGACCTTTTCTTTTTGCCGCATGCTTCCCGCCCCTCTTTGGTGGGCGGCCAGAATGTTTATGATGAAAACCTTTACATTACCTAGGTTAACTTTGCACCAGCACCGGGACGTTAAACCCTCGCCATAGAAATAGAAACACTCCCCCAAAACATGGTTCCTTTCACACAACTCCCAACACACTATTTCTATTCTATGGCAAGGCGTACACCGTTGTATTGGCAAGCGTGGCTCCCAACACCTCGGTGAGGGCACCCCGTCGAGCAAACCTTAAAAAGGAGAGCCCGTACTACTCTGGCCTTCCAAAATGCAAAGTTAAACTAGATAATTTAATTGGTTTAAGGCTGCCTCATATTAGCACTTGTGGTTGCACAGAATTTTTGGATCAATAACATCCCATTGCTCGGTCCTTAATCTGACACGGGCGATACTCAACCCTACACTACGTGCAATTCCCTTTGCACACCCGACTATTGCCAATAATCGCCCGCATCAAAACCATAGTTTTATTTTGGGGTTTTTAATCAAAATACCAGCAACCAACAATGACATTTCCAATGTTTTCAGGAAACAATTTTGATCTGATCATCAACCTTGTTGATTCTAAAGCATGACTAAGCATGAATAATATGCAAACGTATATACCCATGGTGACATTAAGTAATGCCTATCCTTAATCTAGGGTTATCAAGGTTCACATGTCATACATATAAAGGGAGATTTCTTTAGACAACAGGTGTCGGTGTACTTTGCACCGGGGTACCCTCTCCGCCACAGATTAGTGGGCCCAAAAAGTGGCCCGGCCCATGTGGTGGCCTAGTGAGCAGGTGGGCGATCATTCCCTGCTCGCCGAGCGGTAAGCCCACGTGGCGGCCTGGCGGGCAGGTGGGCGATCACGCCCTGCCCGCCGGGCGGAAAGCCCATGTGGCGGCCTGGCGGGTAGGTGGGCGATCACGCCACCTGGTCGGCGGGAAGCCCACGTGTCGGCTGACGGGCAGGTGGGAGATCACGCCCTGCCTACCGGGCGGGAGGCCCAAGTGGCGGCCTGGCGGGCAGGTGGGCGATCACTCCCTACCCGTCGGGCGGTAAGCCCACTGGCAGCCTGGCGGGCAGGTGGGCGATCACTCCCTGCTCGTCGGGCGGTAAGCCCATGTGGTGGCCTGGTGGGCAGGTGGGCGATCACGCCCTGCCCGCCGGGCAGGAAGCCCACGTGGCGGCCTGGCGAGCAGGTGGGCGATCACGCCCTACCCACTGGGCGGTAAGCCCATGTGGCGGCTTGGCAAGCGAGCGGGCGATCGGGCCCCACTCATCAGGCCACGAAGGCAACCAAAGAAATGAGGAGAAGGCTTCACCTCAAAGTCTCCTTCCCTTGGCACCCTGACAAGCACCCTGTGTCAGGGTCATTGATTGCGAAGAATTCTGCTATCGACACGACGACGGCCCATCCCTCTGACACCTCTTACCAAACCCGTCACAGGAGCGTCATATCTTGGGCGGACCGGGCGAAGCCACGCAGCGGCATTAAATGGGGATTGAAGGACAAGGCTACAGTGATGGGTGTAATAAATGAGTCATGGGTCGATGTAAGACTAGAATGATGGGTGTATTTAATGAGTTGTAGATCAGTATAGCATCACCTTCTCACCTACCCGAGCCAACCCCGTCTATATAAGGGTGCTCTGGTGCATGGAGAAAAGGGGCCGAGGCCGAAGAAGGAGAGCAACCAGAAGAACCATTGTAATCGCACTCATATTTCCTCATCAAAGATCTAGCAGGACGTAGGGCTGTTACCCGTGCTGAAGGCCTGAACCTAGGTACATCACCGTGTCCATTGATTTGTTGATCCCCGGGACCCATTGGGTGAGAGCCATTAGGGTTTCCAGCCACGAAGATGCCCTCTACCGAACCATACCCTCCATCCTGGGAGTGGTCAACCCTGTTCGTTGACAGGGTCCTATCAGGCAAAATACGCTGACAACAGGTGTATCTATCAGAACCACAAAATAGCAAATTTACAGGAAGTAAACGCATGCATAAATTGGTTTAATAAAACAAAAGAAAATTAAATACTGGGATCAATATGATCAAAGGGGTGCTTGCCTTGCTTAATCACCGTTTACAACGAAGACGGGATCGAAGCTGACGGAGGCGATGATGGAATTGGAGACGTTGGGTTCTACACGTCGATCAACGGAAACATAGCAAATAATAAACTTCAATAAGGGCAAAAAGAAAATAGACAGCAAAACAAATAAAAACTCATCACAAGAAACAGGGATTGCTCTTTATGAATTTATTAATTTTATTTTACGAATTCAAGATGCAAAAAAAAATTTTGGATTAATAGAATTAAACATTAGTCTTTGTTGTATAATGCATGTATGTGAATAGCATTCATTTCTTAATTAACATTGCATAAGAATTTGTTTTGGGAAAGCTGGAATGGTTATGATAAGTTACTGATAATATCTTTGTTCTTTTTAAGAAGGTTCTGATGATACAAATAACTTAATTACAGATTTCTTTATTATTACCGAGTGCGTTTATTCAAATTATCAAGTTTAGAAATCATAGTACTTAAGGTTATTCTGCTAACTAGATTTATATACAATACATAATAAAATGAGATTATCTTTTCATAATAAGGTAGTCTATACTTTGGAGAGTACTACTAAGCTAATTTCATAAGTTTTAGGATTTAGACGAGACATTATATTTATCGCTGAAAAGCTTTCATGGCATTATAAAGGTTACATTTACGAAATCGGCAAGAAAGTGAAACGCAGGGTTAACACTTAAGGATATTGGTCTAACAGGATTTATATGAAAAGCCAGCTATAAATAGAATATTTTTCTAGAATACAGTAGTTCATATATAAAATAGTGTTTCTATGCTAATGTTGCCAAAATTCGCATTTAGACGAGTTATTTTATCTGCAGTTGAAGAAGTCTAAATGATCATATTGATAACCTTAAATCGGCCAAGATTCAAATTTAATTTCCAACTACACTACACATGATCCTTGATTCATTTTTCAGGTGTTAGCTGGAAGTAATCCTAGAAATGTTTTAAAGTTGGTTTGGCCTTATTTTAACTTTAATTGCAATAGATTACCTATTTACTTATTGTTACAATTTACACTTCCTTTCATCAAGAGAATGTAAATTGAGTTTGATTTTAAATATTTATGCATACATGGGTCCTTGCTGTTTTTGGGGACTTATACAAATTGTTTCATCATTTTATGAGCTATTATGTTTTTATTTTTCTTAATGGCCACATTAAGGTTTACTAGTGATTATAGAACAAATAATTTAAACTGGGTTCAACATTTAAATATTTTTGTATATTTGAGTTTATTATGGTCCCAGGGGTACATGAAAATTTATTTAATGATTTTAGGAATTATATTTCCCATGTGTGCAATAGAGTCCATAATAGTGCATTTATCTTATTTCAAATTTTAATAATTGTTCTATGATTCAAAAATTTAATGTTTATGTGGATTTAAATTAATATTGGTCTATTCATCATTTTAAAAGTTTATTTTATTATTTTATGCCCTACTGTGTATAATTTTGTATTAAAGACCATAATAGGGTTATAATCAATGTTTAATTCAAACAATTATACTTTAAAAATTATGCCAGAATTTTGGGCTGTTAAGAAAAATCGAGTAGAAATTGAAAACCGTTTTCACTGAACTGAAGACGTTTTTCTCGATTTGGCGCGTGAGCTTTTGGGCACAGCCACAGCACTAAAAGGTGGGGCCCAGCGGCCAGTGAGCGCGAAGCAGAGTAGGGCCAGGGCAGGTCACCGGCGGCGAGGGCGCGACAAAGCCGGCCGGCCAGGACTTCGGGGAGCTCCAGAGCACTCTTGCGCGCAGGATTGAGGGGTTTGATTTCGCCGGTGATGGCCGGAGATGCCTCGCCACTGAGAGGGGCGGTGGCTCCATGGCCGAACGGCGAGGAAAAGAAATTAGGAGTTCTCGGTTTTGAACATCACTAGATTAAGCATCAGGGAGTACCAGAGACTTCGTTTTGACTGTTTATTCGGCCGAAAGTTAATTGGAGAGCTCCGCCACCGATCACCGGCGTTGCGGAAGAAGAATGGCGCGGCGACGGTGCTGTGCGAGTGAAGAACTGAAAATGAGAGTTGGTTTAGAGCTTGAAAATGCAGTAGGGTGCTACGGATTCAAGAATGGCTTGACCAAATTGATTTGATCGAAGTTCCCCCTTTTCGGGTTTCTGCGGCAGAAGGCGAAGACGAGGGAGACTGGCTGAAGAGTTCAGTTCAATGAGTGGTCAAGAGGATAGAGGACTTCCTGGCGACGCTAACCCGGTGTATATATATATAGGCACTAGACAACAAAGTCACAGGATGTGAACGGGAGAAGAAATGGCGAAGCTTCGCTGTTCTTGCGACGCGACGAGGGAAGGCAGTGCTTAATTGCGGCGACGTGGCTCCGGTACGGTGCGATATGGCGGTGAGGCTTCGTGGCAGCAATCGACGACTTGGGCGGCGCTGCAAGGACGCGGAGCAGTTGGCGAAGGCGCAAGAAACTCTGCCGATCGGAGTAGGAGGTGAAGTCGGTTCGCTCGGTCGACAGGAGAAGGAAGAAAGGAAGCCAGAGGAACACTGAGTCTGACCAGTGGGGATGAGGCCCACAGGCAGTGAGAGCAAGCCCGGGTCTTCTCGCGTCAACAACTGGGTCAGCACAGCTCATGGGTCCCGCCTGTCGGTGAGAAAGGGGAGACTAAATATTTTGGCTGGAAATTCTTTGAACAAATTTGCATTAAAATAGCCATCAAACCACCGCCTAATTTGTCAAGGATTTTTGAGTAAGTTATCCAGTTAATTTTCTACCTCCAGTAAAAGTTTTGGGTCATAAAGTTCTACAGGTAATTAATTAAAATTCTGACATTAATGACTGCTCACAATTGTCTTTTCGGATTTTGATTTAATTAAGGGTCTGAATTATATTATTTATTTTTAAACTTTTATATGAGTTTAAAATAATAAAATAGTTCTTAAATATAATTTACAAGTTAAAATATTATGTATTTCATTTACAATAATTCTGGCATTCCATTATTCAGATTTTTCTTGTTTCTGTTTTTGAATTTTTATCCTCATTATATGACTTGATAAATTTCTGAGATTTTTACTGGGAGTAGGTAACACATTGAGGTTACTAGGGTAATTGTTATCAGGCCGAGATAAAGTCTACAGTTTTTCATTAAATCTGACATTGCACTGTTTTTAGTCAAAGCAATGTCTTTTCAATAATTAAGTCTCATTTTTGTTCATAAAAATTTAATTGTGGCCAAAATGATTTTTCTACAGGCCTAGGGTTTAGGTGGCAACTTTTCCAAATTTTTACTTTTACCTTTTCACCATTATCCATTCCTTAATTCCATTTGCTAGATTTTTCATGCAAAGCATAAATCCAAAGAAATCCAAATAAAAATAAATAATGCCAAGAAAACTCAGAAATAATTATATCCAAATTCAAAATATTTATTTGTACTTTATTAGAATTTTTGGGATGTTACATATGCATAACTCAATTGGGAGCCTCGTATTGATAAAAGGTAAATGCTTTGATTAAGAAATGCTGGTTGTCCTCGAGTGGATTTACAATTCTGTTACTCAAGTCTATAGTTCTGTTCAGTGACTGTTTATTTATTCTGACATTCTGATGCTTCAATTCATCCCTCTATCACCTGGCTTATTTGTTGTATTATGCTGTTTGCGTTGCAGTCTGGAGCTCCAAACCCTTCCCCAAATCCATCACCCAACCCAAGTCCAAAGCCCACACCAAACCCCGCACCATCTGGTGGAGGTAGGGGTGAAAACGGAGCGGATAATATCCGGACCGTATCTGTATTCGGTATCCGTTTTTAGAGAAATGGCAAAAGAATCTGATATCCGACGGATACGGATAATTATCCGGATCGGAGCAAACGGATACGGAGCGGATATGGGGGAGGTGATATCCGACGGATACGGAGCGGATACGGATATCCGGTATCCGGATATCCGTATAGTCAGCAGTCTCCAGCCTCGGGCGGGCCTCGAGAGCGAGCTGGGATGGGCCCGAGGCCCAACACTTTAACGGAAACATAAGGTAAGATTCGTTACCTTATGTTTGTTTTGAACACTATTCTATAAGTTTTGTTATGTTTGTGGATTATGTACTCTAAATCCTAATATTCGTGTTGAAAATTGTGTTTTGCGCTTGCATATTATCCGACTAAATATTCGGTTTCGTTTCCGTTTTCGATCCGACTCCGATTACTATCCATTTTATTATTATCCGATACCGATTTAATATCCGATCCGTTTTTAAATTATCCGTATCCGTATCCGCATCCGGGTGAAAAAAATGTGAGCGGATATGGGAAATGTCACTATCCGACCGAATCCGCTCCGTTTTCATCCCTAGGTGGAGGCAAGTGGTGTGTTGCCAAGGCCGGTGCGAGCCTGCAGAACAACATCAACTACGCCTGTGGCTACGTGGACTGTAAGCCGATATATACAGAGCGGTGGTGCATGCTTTGATCCGAACAACGTGCAGTCCCATGCTGCGTATGTGATGAATGCCTTCTACCAGGCCAATGGCCACCACGACTATGACTGCGACTTCAAGGGCAGCGACGTGGTCACCTCCAATAAGCACAATAGCACAACTTCCTACACTTTCCGAATAACAATTTTATCTTTCATGGATGCTTTTGAATCTGGCACTGCGTCATTTTGTATTGGAACTCCCTGATCATGGCGTTGTTGTTGTGGTGCTTGTGTCTGTGGCAGGCTACGGGAGCTGCAAGTACGTCTCCTGACGGGACGCAGCAAGCCACGGCAGTGCAGGGGCGCCAGCCTCGAGTCCACCTCCAGGCTCGAGCCACGGCAGCGCTGGAGAGTTGATGACGATACTGCCGGGCTTGCGCCACATTCTTCTCTACTCTTGTCTGACAGCCATGTTTCTTTCTAGTTAGGAGAGCTACCAGTAAGATTATCATTATCCCTCCTTAGCACAGGGGGAGTAAATTAAAATGGCGTATCCCATTTTCTATTATGCATCTCGTCGTGTTACATTTTGTTTGTTTTTGCTGTGTACGTAGTAGTATGTTGATGGTTCCGAAACATTGTATTACATTCTATTTGGAAATGAAAGCGAAAACAAAAAGACAGAAACGAGGCTCTCTTCGTTTCATTCTTTTCATTGTTATGCTCTGGTACGTTGTCATGTTGGTGGCCACAGATTCTGAAGTCGACGGGTAACAAGTTTTTTGAGTTCACCATGGAGAATGATCTTGTGTTATGTTAATTTCGGTTAATTCCTGCGCAAGGAAAAAAAATGGGAAAGCAGATGTTGCCTCAAGTCATACAGATAAGGCTCGCTTCTGTTTCGAAATCCAGCCCATGGATCCTCGAGTAGTAGGATGATCTTCCATCAGGCTGCGGCAGCGGCACGCATATCGGCAACTCTAGCTTCCTGTATACTGGCACCCCTTTTAGAGAGATTGTCTCGGACCCTACTTTATACTCCATACACTAACCTACTTTATAGATGAAAGATACATCAAATTTTTTTTTTGATAAAGGAAGATTTTATTGCTTTCAAGAGCCTTACATCGAGAAGAAACAAGTCCTTGAAACCTCTCCCGGCCTCTGCTTAGCAAGAAGCACACAGCCGAAAAAAAACAAAAAATGACACACACCCTCTAAATACAATCAATCCTAAAATTAGACCGCCATCCAAGAGTCTGGAGAAGAAATCCGTCACACCGCACCAACCGTCACAGAGCTTCGATCCAAAATAGTTCGCAAGTCCGGCTTCTGCAGCACAACCCAAGTACATAGCCAATGGGACGTAGCAAAAATAACCTGCAAAGGGGAGATGTTTGATTTCCGTTCAAAGATGATATCATTCCTGTGTAACCAAAGGGACCAACACAAGGTTGCAGCACCTAGTAACACAATATTTTTAAAATCCTTCGCAAAAGAATCAAGCCAACGCCCAAACATATTGGCAACACTATCAGGTCGGTCAATACCAAAAGCTAGATACAGAAAACCCCACACCATACGCGCAAAACGACAATGAAAGAACAAATGCCTAATTGTCTCCATTTTGTGACAAAAACAATATGTTGGACTTCCCTACCAATTACGTTTTGCCAAATTGTCTTTGGTGAGAATAACCCCTCTCCTAAGATACCACAAAAATACTTTGATTTTAAGAGGGACCTTTAACTTCCATAGTCGCAAATTTAAGTTAGGAACAGCACGTTTAATCAACGCCAAATAATGAGATTTCACTGAGAACTGTCCAGATTGACGTAAAATCCAACGAAATTCATCATTACACTGTGTCAGCTGTAGATTGGTAACGCGAAGAAGCAGTTCATTCCACGCCACCAACTTAGATCCAATCAATGAACGCCTCCAGGTTATGTTAGGTTGTGGGGTTGCAAAAACTTCAGCAATAGTGATGTATTTCTCCCGAGTGATACTATATAACCCAGGGTATTGGTCTTTTAAGGCATTGGTTCCCAGCCAAAAGGGAAAAGCAAGAATAAACGCAGGGGCATCTCTCTTGCTTGGCAATGGCGATCGATGCGGTGACCAGGCCAGGGAAGCAACGTCGGCATCTCTCTTGCTTTGCCGGCCTTTCAAGAAATGTAGGCATCGCTAATATAAATACAAATCGAACACACTTTCTTTCAACCCTGCTTGCTTGCCTGAATACAAGAAAAAGTTAGAGAAACACACACTAGCTAGCACGGAAGATATGGCCATAGTTCTAGAACATTTCGCATCCTACCTCGCCGACCTGCTCAAGCAGGTGGCAGAAGATGAGGCCAGGATGCTGCTCGGAGTCTCCAGCGAGATCGACAAGATGGGCTCCAAGCTTCGGGACCTCAAGAACTTCCTCGCCGATGCCGAGAGGAGGCGCATCACCGACCAGAGCGTGCAGGGGTGGGTGAGGGAGCTCAAGGACGCCATGTATGACGCCAGCGACATCCTCGATCTCTGCCAGCTCAAGGCCATGGAGCGTGGTCCATCCGTAGTAGACATGGGGTGCTGCAACCCCTTGCTCTTCTGCTTGCGCAATCCCCTCTTCGCCCACGACATCGGCAAAAGCATCAAGGCTCTCAACAAGAAGCTAGATAGCATCAAGGAGCGGAGTGCCGCCTTCAGCTTCATCAACCTCGGTTCCTATGAGGATCATAGCAGCAGGGCGCATTCCTCTCGCCCTGATGCCAAGCGCCGCGAGACGTCGGGAGAGCTCGACCAGTCGGGCGTGGTCGGGGAGAAGATCGAAGAGGACACGAGAAAGCTGGTGGATATGCTGACAGCAAAGGAGGGCAACAGAAACATCATGGTGGTCGCCATCGTGGGCGTCGGCGGGATCGGCAAGACCACCCTCGCCCGGAAGGTGTTCAACCACGACACCATAAAGGACAAGTTCGACAAGACGATATGGTTGAGCATCAACCAGGACTGGGACAAGGCTGAGCTGCTCAGGACAGCCATCACCCAGGCCAGGGGAGACCACCGTTACGAGAAAGCAACGTCCGTGCTTGAGCCAACCCTTACTGCTACCCTGACGGGGAAGAAGGTCTTGCTGGTGATGGATGATGTGTGGAACGAGAAAGCATGGGAGGGTGTGCTTGAAATGCCTTTGCTGAATGCTGCTGCTCCAGGCAGTCAAGTCCTCGTCACCACAAGAGATGAAAGGGTTGCCCGAGGGATGAAAGCTGTGCATCCGTACCACCATGTCGACAAACTAGACAGCGAAGATGCCTGGTCATTGCTCAAGAAGCAGGTCCGTTGGAATTAATTGACACTTCCTTTCTTCTTCTTTTGTTTTCACTTTTTATGGTTTTTGGGATATTTTTTATTGCTAATAAATAATAATTACAAAAGTAGGAAAGTTGGGCCAAAAATTCCGATTCTAGCTAAGTTTAGTGTTAGGGCCTATTTGGTAGAGCTCTAGATCCCAGCTTTACCTGAGATCTGAAACTTGTAGGCTAAAATAAAGTGAATTAAGTTTATATTTTTGGTCTAAAATGTAAACAAGATGGTCTATCTAAATATTCTTAATGTATTCACAGCTTTAGCTTTACGGATCTAGTGGAGCTACGAATACCCAACTCCACCAGATCCACGGTCACTGTCCTTTTGGATTGTCCAAGGAGTGTACTTAAACCTTCAAACTTACAAATTTTAGGTCTTCTTTTCTCAATTGATCTGTTAGCTTTCCAGCTCAGAAAGTTAGGTCGTCCATTTGTGCCGTCGTTCTGACCAAAGCAATTTGGGCAGACCATGTTTTTGTTTGGTCTAACTGTACCCCATCTCATACCTCCACCTCCAGTAATAACAAGAAACATACCATTGAATCTTTTTTTTAAGTGCAATAGTTGTGCCACAAAGGTATAGTTGACAGAGCTAAGCTTTAAACGTAACATACCTAGCTTTGAAATATTTTGGGTGCAAGATCGGTTACCTAGGCTCTATTTATTTAGGTTTAGACTTCTGAGATTATAGATTAAAACTAACTTTTTGACTTAAACAGCTTAAAAGTTAATGGCTTTTGTACGTAATAGAGGTGGGTAATTTTACATAATTTTAGTGTTATTAGTCTAAAATCAACCACTAATAAGCCAAAAAATCCTCTCTCCAGTGGCTTTTAGCTTTTAGTTATATAGAGACTTATGACTTTTAAAAAGCCCAGATAAAAGGCTACTCGTTTGTTTAGCTGTAATTTTTTGTCTTTTAAGCTGGTAAAAAAGCCGAAACAAACAGGGTCCTAGACTATTGACTTCCTCTTTGCTCTCCGCGTGTGCCACACTGAGCTTGCCCAGACGCTCTATGCAGTCGGCTGGTTCGCCATCGGATCAGCGTCCTGCAGTCGTTCCTGGTCAGAGTGGCAAGCCACCTGTCCTCCATCCGTTAAAGGCCCCAAAAAAATGTGTAATTATGTTTAGATTCTTTTAACTGTTTTTTTACGAAAAGGACATTTCAGTTCAGCAAAATCATGAATTCTTCATGAGGATCCAGATAAATACAAAAAAGAGCGGAATTACATTTATATCATTTCAACCGTTTTCGCGTGTTTTCTTGATTTGCTCGCGTGAAGGAGCAGTGATCACGGCATAGCATGCCGCGGTCATTCATTTAGTATATCTTATGCTTGGGAGAATTGGAGCGCTCCTAGGCCTCCAAGTACCTTTTTTTTCGAAAGAGCTCTCTAGGAATTACAAAATCGCGAATAGATCCTTCCACGGTTATTTTGCAAATAAACTCCGTGGTTCCACAAATTCGACTTGGGCGCTTGTTCTTTAAACCCAAAAGATTTAAAATTACGTTTAGGTCCGGTTATTTTACGAAAAGATCCCGTGGTTCCGTAAAATCGACACGGGCCCCAGTTTTTTAAACCCGGAATATTTAAAATTATGTTTAGGTCCTTCTACCTTCTTTGCAAAAAAACCAGACCAAAATTTGCGCAGCGTGACGTAGCGTGCTGCACTGCCTAGTACTCTGGATCCCCGATCAAAGTCTTCGTAAAAGACTCCACCTCACAGATATGTCAGGTCTTAAATGGCAAAAAGTTAGTAACAAAAAAAACACCATACTTAGAGCAGGTGCAATAACAAAACCAGCTACTTACTCTATCTCTCATTCATGTTATCTAGAGTAAGTAATAAAACCAGCTTGTATAATAACTATCTCTAACTGTTGTCTCTAAAGAAATACTAAAGCATTTAATTTGGACATTCAACACTAACTTCATCTTTGTGGCTATTGGTAAAACACTAATTTCAACACTAACAGTCGCTCATGTAGGCTTCAACACTGGCTTTTAGCCGGCGTTAGCACCTATTTTCCTATGTGATGCTGGCTACTAATTTAAAGCCGATTCTCTTCTCTTTTCTCACTCTTCCACATAGGATAAAGCTGACATATACGTGCTAATAGAAAGCTGAGGTGGCCTTATTGTATTTGTTCATTGGCTCTGTTTGTTGAGGCTTAATTAGACTTTTTGGCTTATAATTTAAAGCCAACTTTCAGACTCGAACAACTTAAAAACAATCAGCTTTTATACATGGTAGAGGTGGGGCTACCTATTTGCTGGCTACTAATAAAGGCTAGGTAAAAAGCTATCAATTTGTTTAGATTTTAGCATTTTACCTTTTAAGCTGGTGAAAAACCCAACCAAACAAGACCTTAGATGTTGAGCTATGGCTTGTGGGTCTCCCAAAGGGGACATCCTTTTTCTTCCGTCCACAGTGGGACAAGGTGTTGGACATCATCCTTCCTAGTTTTCCAATTCCCCTTCCAACTGTCTTACTTCTGTGATTTCCTAATTATTATTTGTTGTTAATAAAAAATTCAGCTCTGATACGACTTAGACTTATTTTTTACGACTTTACATTAAGATGCACTAATATATTACTCCCTCTGGTCATAAACAGTCATTGTTTTGGACATCGACATACGCGGTCTCCAAAACACAATGTTGACCACTAATTTCTATCATAATATATTTATAAAACCTAATAAAATTATAATACTATGAAAGTACTTTTTGAGAAAAATCTACACATGATTTTCATGTTTCCAATTTAAATATTTAAACACATATTGATAGTCAAAATTTTGAAAGTTTGACTGCACCTATATCCAAAATGACAATTATTTATGATTGGACGGAGTGTTATAAAAGTATTTTTAACAAAAATCTATTAATATAATTTTTTATAGGCCAATTAAGATATTTTAAAACCATTGGCGGTCAAGGCAGGGATTCTAACACTTATTCTTAGCACGGAGGGAGCAGTAACATCTGAATCAAGCAAATAATCTTTGTTTTTATTTATTAACAGCACTAGCTAGTTACTCCCAAAGTACCTCTGGACGCATGCTCATAACTCCTCTAGCTAGCTGTGCAATACAATCACTTGTTTAACATGTAGTATTATTAATTTTATTCTGCTTTGTGTTTTAGGAGCATCGATCCTGTTTGAGTGCACACCTTAATCTGTCGCACACTTTTTTGTGCACACTTTTCTTGTGTTTAGCTCTATCACGGTGCCGGTATTAATTACGCTTCTAAGGGCATGTTGAGGGGGCTGTGTTTCAGTTTTGCTTCAGCTTTAGGCTAAAAGCTTCTCCAAACAGCATGGCTGCAAAGCAGCTGGGAAACTAAACCACAATAGAAACACATTCAAAAGCTGCAGCTGCTGGGGAGGAGCTTTTCAGCTGTGGTTTTGCTTGACCACCTCCCACCTCGGTCGCTCTTCCTTCTCGACCTCTACCACCCCGCCTTGCCGCCTCCACATCACTTCCCTATTTGGACGCCGCTGTACTTCGCTATGTTACTATCTCCCCGCTCAGTTGGGCCGTAAAAGCTACAGCTGCAACAGCCATTTTACTAAACAGCATAACAAGAAAAGTCACAGCCACCAGCTACAGCTGCTTTACAGCCTAGCAAACCAAAAACAGCTTTTCAGTCCAGCCGCAGCTCCCCCAAACAGACCCTAAATTTCACTGTGCCAGTATTAATTACGCTTCTAAATTTCATGTTTGTATGTTCGTACTTCTACAATTCACTTGCACATTCTTTCCTCGACAAGCTGATTAGCAATTTTTCTCTAGAAAAAAACTAATTAGCAAATAAAAAGAATCGGCGTACTAGCCGTTACCAACACGTCCCGTATTAACTCTATTGGTTTAAACCTCTTGCAGGTAGTCTCAAGTGAGATCGATGAACACGAGATTGATGACACGCTAAAGGACATTGGATTGCAAATCATAGCAAAATGTGGTGGTTTGCCACTTGCTGTCAAAGTAATGGGAGGACTCCTACGCCAGAGGGAGAAACGACGAAGTGATTGGAACAAGGTTCTGAATGATGCCGTATGGTCAGTATCTCAAATGCCCGAAGAGCTAAACTATGCGGTATACTTAAGCTACGAAGATTTGTCTTCCTGTCTGAAGCAGTGCTTTCTGCACTACTCCCTTCTCCCTAAAAATACAGTGTTCGATGTTGATATAGTTATTAGCATGTGGATTAGTGAAGGATTTCTTCATGGAAACTCACACGAATTAGAGGAATTAGGAAGCGAGTGCTATAAGGAGTTAATATTGAGGAACCTTATAGAGCCAGATACGTGGTACGCTGATCAGTGGGTTTGCAACATGCATGATGTTGTTCGCTCATTTGCTCAGTATGTTGCCAGAGACGAAGCACTAGTAGCTCAAAATGGTGAAGCTAACATTATCGGTAAACCTAGTTCAAAAAAGATTCTTCGGTTGTCTCTAGAAAGGAAGGGGTTGGAGTCAGATGAGTTAGAGTGGAGTTCTTTACTTGCACAGACATCACTGAGAACACTAATATCAGTTGGCCATTTGAAGATTAAGCCTGGTGATTCATTGATTACTTTATCAAGTCTACGGACTCTACATGTAGACTCTGCAAACTTTGATGCATTGGTTGAATCTTTGTATCAACTCAAGCACTTGAGGTATTTGGCACTAAGAGAAACTGATGTATCTAGATTACCAGAAAACATCGGCAAGATGAGATTCATGCAGCACATTAGCCTTTATGGTTGTAAAAGTTTGGTTAAACTTCCTGATAGCATTGTGAGGCTAGGGCAGCTGAGGTTTCTAAGCCTTACTGACACAAGTATAAACAGCACACCTAGAGGTTTCAGAGGTCTAATAAATTTGAGGAAACTCTATGGGTTTCCAGCCCACATGGATGGTGATTGGTGTAGTTTGGAAGAGTTGGGGCCTCTTTCCCAGCTCAGGCATCTTTCATTAAAGAATTTGAAGAATGTATTTGCTGCCTCGTCTGCCTCAAAGGCCAAGCTTGGTGAAAAGGTGCATCTTACTGATTTATTCTTATTCTGCACCAGTAGGCTGGGAGATGATGGGTTGGTCGAAAAAAAAGAAGGCGTCACTGAGGAAGAGCAACGGCTAATCGAGGTGGTGTTTGATGAGCTCTGCCCACCGCCCTGCTTAGATAATCTTGACATCTCTGGATATTTTGGTCGTCGTCTCCCAGGGTGGATGATGTCCACATCAACGACGCCCCTCAAGAGCTTGAGGATTCTAACGATGGATCACCTGGCCTGCTGCACCCAACTCCCTGATGGTTTGTGCCAGCTCCCCTATTTGCAGTTCTTACAAATCGACCACGCTCCAGCCATCAAGCGTGTTGGGCCTGAATTCCTACAGCTCTTCCATCACCACAGTCATCATCCATCATCACAGGCAGCTATTGCGTTTCCGAGACTGCACGAAATGCGCTTAATAGGAATGGTGGAATGGGAGGAGTGGGAGTGGGAGCCTGAGCAACTAAATGTGCAAGCCATGCCTGTCTTGGAGGTGCTTATGCGCTGCAAGAAATGCGCTGCAAGCTAAGGCGTGTTCCTCCGGGCCTTGTGTCACATGCAGGGGCTTTGAAAGATCTATACATACACCAGGTCCAGCACCTCAACTCCCTGGAGAACTTTGCTTCCGTTGTTGAATTAGAAGTGTTTCACAACCACGACCTAGAGAGGATCACTAATCTCTCCAAATTGCAAAAGCTTGTCATTGTGCACTGCCCAAAGCTCAAGGTACTGGAGGGTGTCCCTGCACTCCAGAAACTCGTGCTGGAGGACTATGACATGGAAACGCTCCCGGAATACATGCGAGCTGTAAAGCTAAGGCATCTGCAGCTGGACTGCAGCTTAGAGCTACTCACTTCCTTAGCCGCGGGACGATCTGGCCCTGAGTGGGACAAGTTGCGGCATATTCAGCATGTCAAGGCTTATGCAAACGATGGAGACAATCAAAGGAAATGGTACGTGCAGTACACAAGAGATCCCTCCGTCAACTTGGAGACAAATATCATTGTCAGCTCTTCTCGATCTGCAGGTAAACTAATACTATTACTTCGTCTTAATATGTTCGGTTACTCTTTTTAGTTTGATTTCTTTGTTTTGTCTTATTCCTTCGTCACTAATTCAGTATGCTAGGGTCTGAATGTATTTCCTATTTGACCTCCTTTTTTTGAAAGAGATATTTCCAACTTTTTTTTTGGCTTCGCTTGACTGTGTTGTTTTGGGATGAAGAGGAATAGGACATACGAGGAATAACGGCAGAATGCAAATTAAGAAGATTGTTTCCCACGCTTCCACAAATTAAGCGGCGACTTCGTCATTCTCTTTCTTACTTCAGTTCAACCTGCCAAATCTACAACCAGATGATCCGGAGTTTCTTCATAGGTATTTTAAATTCTTGATACGTAAAACCTACCAGTCCTTTGTACTCTTAAGTGTAGCTATCTTCAACTTTCGCGTAGAATATAACAGTTTCCTTCATTTCTGATTCATGGTTTTGATCTATGATAGGAAATTGCTATACTATACTGCTTCATTCAGTGTATGGATGCAGTGAAGCCCCCTGACAACTGACAATGGAATGGAGCCATGAAACCACGGTTAATTCGGCGCTGAAACAAAAAAAAATGTCTCGCATTTTGATTTTGGTCACCTCTTTTGTTATGGAAGACAAGCCTTTTCTCCTGAGAAAAAGATCATTGAAATTATTTGTGATTATATATTGTGAACATGATTAGCAACTATTTGTGATTTATATTGCTGTACCACGAGAAGTGCTGCTATTTTTACCGTTTGGTTCTTTTATCAAAGAAAACAGAGATTGGCAATACAGCAGTGCTTTGTCATGACACGTGGGCTTAAGAATGTTTTCACAGCGATTTGTTACAATTTTTTTCCAACAACTCGCATGAACCAAAGGTAAAAAAAGGACTTCATCACAGACTCACAGTACAAAACAATATCAAAGAGCATATTTTGCATCCACATAACTAAAAACTCCTAGTATCCTTCTGTTGAATTGTAAAAAAAGAAAATGAGGATCTCTACCTCCCTTGTTCCCCAGAAGAAATTTATCAGTATTGAAACTGGGGATTTCCAGAACCAGAGAAGGAAATGGCCCACTCTTCTTTAGGAACTAACTATTTGAATAGCTAACAAGTCTTGAGAAGACAGGTGAGGTGATTCTCCAAGTCAGCTTAACGAACATCTGGGCATTAGGAAATAGCTAAACCAAAGCTCATAGGCCATAGCCCTCTTCCAGACAATAAGGAATTAAGGACAACTAAAACAACGTGGTAATATCAGCCGAACAGATCGGAACAAATTGCGTCCCCTAACCCTAAAACTTCCCCAAAACCAGGGATTTGCCTTGGAATATATATGTTTAACTTTAGACAGACGGTCAAAAAAAATTAAATAATACATTGTGAGCACCTGAATACCTATGAGAAGATGGTTGATTAGTGATGCCATAGTAGTAGACCTCAAGAAAATAACTGTAGTCTCTGTTTTTTGTGGAGAACCAACTGATCAGACACGTCGATACCATGCTATCTACACCCCTCAGGGGCAATAGATCAATTGATGAATTTTCTAAAAAGAACTGAGCTCAAAAATGAATTCAATACCAATGTACGTAATTGATAACAGCTGGAAAAAACAAAGGTAAGAGGTAAAATAAATTGAAGTAATTTGAAGAAACTTTCCCTCACCTGTGCTAGAAAAAGCCAGAGTTTGCTTAGCAACTTGTTCAGCCACTCTACCTGTAAAAAACCAAACATTGGGGAGGAATATTAATCATTCAGGTCAAACAAATAATAACAAACATGGAAAGTTTGTATCCCATATGAGCTAATAGAGTGGAATAGATCTGGAGGTTCAGAAGATAATGTCAAAAGATCAAATAAGGCAAGACGGAAGCCTGGCCTTCTGGCTACATACAAAAATATCAATAAAAACAGCCCACTTAGCCTGTATGATTCTCTCTCTTAGCACTTCCTAAATTCATTTCATTCCAGTGTATGTGCAGCAAAGCACAATATGCAGGCTCCAAATGGGATTCTTCGAGAAGAACTGTTCAAAAATTTTATGAAGATATGTTCAACAAAACAATGGGAAGCCACCATCTCGGGTGTTTTCAGCAGTTAATAGCTAATGCTACTATTAGCACAGAAGACACTGCAATACACTATTTCAGCATTTGCATACAACACAATGCTGAGACTATAGTATATATTTGGGAATGGTTTCCTTTAAAGAAGATAAAAACATTGCTCCAGCACAATACAGGAGATGCAAATGATAGCTCAGAGAAAATGTTAATTTTTTGGAACAACATAGGCGTAATTGCTGCTGACATGTTCAAATTGCGGAAATGATACCGATCCATGAAAATTGTAACCATATAGTTTTTCCTGATCATCTCTACTGAGAGAGCTAAGGACCTTGATATCAGTAGCCTGCTGAAGATACATAATTAGAATTCGCTAAACCAAAAAATCCATGCAACATACAGCAGATATTATCCTTGAGATATTTTTGGATTGCTGAGACTATTCAGTATCATCAGCGCAAATATAAAGCGAAGCGCTGTGTTGCAACCTGAACTTGTTAGATGCCCGGTGAAGCATGGGTGATGTGGAGTAATCATGTTACAGTGAAAGCAGCAAGCAAGCAACTCACCTCACTAAACCATCCTAAATCCGATGGGACCACAAGCAGAGCAGTTGATACGCAGTCGAAATAAATATCCAGCCAGAATATAATGCTTAAAGAACCCAGCGTAATCAAACGTATATACTGTACGTAGTAATAGCAGTAGAGATTGCAAGAAATTTAATGTGTGCACCAGAAGTGACCTGCAGAGCGAGCGAGCGAGCGATGAGGACAGGGGAGGTTGGTCAGGTGAGGGGAGGTCACCTTGACGACGCATTTCCTGGCTTGGCGCTGCACCGAGCTGCTCCAGTAGGCCATGAACGCCACCTCCACCACCAGCCCCATGACCATCCCCGAGATGAGGCCAGGCCCATCTCCCCGCCCGCAAAAGCTTGGATCGCTACTGGTAGTTCCTTGCTACCACATGAAGCATTAATTTCGAGCCGCGCGAGGAGATGTAGCAAGGCAGTGCCGGGGAAGAAGACGCGGGAGATCGATTAGGCTGGGTACCCTTAATTTATCTGGGGTTAGGAAATGTGAACACATGATTTTCTCCTTGGGAGCCCAACACCGGCCGGATTTGGCCAGCCAGGCGTGGAAGAAGGGCGGAGAAGAAGTTGGGGAGCGGTGGGGTGGAAGAAACGGTGGGGAAAAAGCCGAACACTGGCTGGATCTGGCCAGGAGGGGGTGGAAGAAGCGGTGGAGAAGAAGCCGAGGGGACCGGCTGTCAGGCCCCAGGGATACCCAACAGGAAACTCCAAATCGCAAGCAACAAACAAGAACGAAATCAAACAAGAACTGGGAAAATGGATTGATAAACTAGGAAAGTTTGAACTGGGGAAAGTAAACATTCGGAAACTCCAAGACAGAAATCGCATCTAATTCTGTTACATCCAGGCTTTTATAGCCGCACTTCCACCTCAAGTAAAAGGAAAACAACCAAACACAGTAATTGACAATTACTCTTTACTATTCTCTGTAATTACTACGATATGTCTCCACCCTTGGATGTGAACAGGAAACCTCATCAACAACGCACTGCCGTTGATTCTTCATAAAATGCCCTGGCCTTTAGATCAACCAAACTAGTCTTCTCTTGCTTTCATCTGAGCCCGTCGTGACCTTCTTCTAGAATAGATAACTTGGGGTCTGACAATTCCCCCCATAAGCTCCTTGCCCTCAAGGATGGAAACCTGGAAAGACCTTAGCGATGAAATCAGCGTCTTCCCAGGTAGAGATCTCAGGAGACAAATTCGCCCATTGCACTCTCCATTGTATTACTGGCTTGTTGTCTCTGGGTATCATCCTCCTCTCAACAACTGCGATTGGCTCAGTTAGAATATTTCCACTGTCATCAACTAGCGGCAAATCCTTGCTTGGAACAGCCTTCGGTCCAACATGTTTCTTCAATTGGCTGATGTGGAACACAGGATGGATCTGGCAACCTTCAGGTAATAGCAATTTATACGCCACCTTGCCAATCTTCTCAATAACTCGATATGGACCATAGTATTTAGAATGCAGTTTCAAGTTCTTGTGCAGACCGAGTGCATTGTGTCGGTAGGGCTGTACCTTGAGGTAAATCATATCGCCCACTCCCAGTTCTCTCTCAGTTCTATGCTTGTCAGCAAAGTGTTTCATCCTGGAACTTGCTCTCTCCAGATTTGCTTTAACTGCTTCCGACACCATCTGCCAATTTTTGATCCACCTTGTTGTTTCTTCAGATGTATTTTCAAACAAAATATTCTCCATAATCATTGGGGGTTTCATACCATACAAAGCTTGGAATGGTGTCATCTTTAATGAAGTGTGGAATGTGGTATTGTACCACCATTCAGCTTGAGTTAACCATGAGTGCCATTTCCTTGGACTAGCAAATGCCATACACCTCAAGTACCCTTCAAGGCATTGATTCACTCTCTCAGTTTGGCCATCGGTTTGGGGGTGGTATGCACTACTAAGCCGAATCTGCACTCCCAAAGCTTTAAACAGTTCTGTCCATAAAGTACTTGTGAAGATTCTATCCCTGTCAGTAATTATCGCAGTAGGCAGTCCATGCAAACGGTAAACATTATCCAAAAAGAGTTTGGCAATCTCCTGGACAGTATAGGGATGCTTCAGAGAGAGGAAATGGGCATATTTAGTAAATCTGTCAACCACTACCATCACCACATCCATACCTTCTGACTTTGGCAATCCCTCCACAAAATCCATGGTTATATGTGCCCAAGCCATATCTGGTATTGGCAAGGTTTGCAACAACCCCGGGTATGGTAGATGCTCTGACTTGTTCTTCTGACAAACAGCACAATTTCTAACAAAATCTGAGATCATTGCTTTCATTCTCGGCCAATAGAATAGCAACTTTGCCCTTTGATACGTAGCCCGTTCACCTGAGTGACCACCCAATGCTGAATTGTGAAAAGATTGCATCAATTGCTCCCGCAAGTTTGAACTGGAACCCACATAAATTCTTCCCTTGTATCTCAATATACCTTTGTTCAATGTATACTGTGGTACACTAGCAGCATTGATTCTTAATTTGGTCTCCAACTCCTTACAGACAAGGTCATTTTTGTAACTCTCAGCTACTTCATTGATCCACTCCGGTATTGCTACTGTAACTGCAAGGACTTCAGCCGGATAAACAACCCTTGATAGCGCATCAGCAGCTCTGTTTTCTTTCCCTTTCTGTATTCAATCTTGTAATGGTACCCCAACAACTTAACTAACAACTTATGCTGAACCCCATCAATCAGTTTTTGTTCTGATAAGTATTTGAGGCTTTCTTGATCAGTCCTGATGATTAAGGTTGATCCCACCAAATAATGTTTCCATCTCTTCAGAGCTTCAATTATAGCAAGTGCTTCTTTATCATAGATAGACAGTGCCAAGGCTTTGGGTCCAATTGCTTTACTCATATATGAAATGGGTCTTCCAGCTTGCATCAACACGGCCCCCAATCCGTTCCCACTCGCATCTGTTTCCAGGACAAATGGCTGAGAAAAGTCCGGTAGTGCAAGAACAGGGGCGTTGATAAGTGCTTCCTTTATCTCCTCAAATGCTTTTGATTGTTCTTCTTCCCACCGAAATGCATCTTTCTTAAGGGAATCAAACAAAGGTCTGCAAATCATCCCAAAATTCTTGATGAATCTCCTGTAATAACCTGCCAACCCCAGAAATCCTCTCAATTGAGTCACATTTGTAGGTATTGGCCACTCCTGTACAGCCTTTATCTTATCTGGGTTAGTTGCTACCCCATTCCTGCTGATAGTGTGTCCTAAATACTCCACTTGAGACTGCCCAAAGACACATTTACTCCTTTTTGCATAAAGTTTGTTCTGCCTCAAAATTTCCAGGACTTGCTTGAGATGGTCTACATGTTCTGTCATTGTCCGGCTGTAAATGAGTATGTCATCGAAAAATACCAATACAAACTTCCTTAAAAGCTTAGCCAATAATCTGTTCATTAAGGCTTGAAAAGTGGCCGGAGCGTTTGTTAACCCAAAAGGCATCACCGTGAATTCATAATGTCCTGTATGTGTGCTAAAAGCTGTTTTGCAAATATCTTCAGACTTCATCCTAATTTGGTGGTACCCAGATCTGAGGTCTATCTTTGAAAAGTACTCCGCTCCATGCAATTCATCCAAGAGGTCTTCAATTACCGGAATTGGATATTTATTCTTTATAGTGTTGGAGTTCAACTGTCTGTAATCTATGCAGAGCCTCCAAGCCCCATCTTTCTTCCTGACTAAAATCGCTGGAGAGGAGTAGGGACTGACACTTGGTCTAATCACTTGTGACTTCAGCAATCCTTCAATCAATTCTTCCATAGCATTCTTCTTATGAAAGGGAAGTCGACATGGTCTAGCATTCACTATTTTTGAGTCTGGGAGTACTGGGATTGCATGGTCACAGTCCCGAGCTGGGGGTAATTCAGAAGGTTCCACAAAAATGTCGGCATACTGCTCTAGCACTTCCTTGATTTCAGCATTGTCCCCTGTTCCTTTCTTGTCATTACTGAGAATAGCCTTTGCATACAATATTGCTCCCATCACTCCTTGGTCCATCCATTTCATCAGCTTAGATTCATTTATAACACAATTCCCTTTAGGAATGGTTTCATCATTGAAAGTGATCATTTTCTTCCCATCTTTGTTAACACAAAGCTCTCTAGTTTTGAGATTTATACTTACGGGACTATGATGATAAATCCAGTCGGCTCCAAAAATTATGTCATATCCTTTCAATGCCAAAACCCTGAAATCAGTATAGAATATCTCACCTTGTATCACATATCTGCACCCTTTACACAGTGAACTGCTCTCCATCTTCGACCCATCAGCCACTGTTACTTGTATGGGAGCACCATTGCTAATTTCACATTCTGATTTCACTGCTAAGGCTGGAGTTATAAAGGTTGCGGAGCTTCCACTATCAATTAATGCCACAGCAGTAGTTTTCCCCATTTGAACTCTCAGAGTAAAAGTGGTTACCACAGAATGAGTGCCTGACAGCTCTTGTATACTCATTTGATTGATTTCTCCTTCTTCCACCTTGTGCATCGGACTTCCTGGAGGGGTGGTATATTCTGCTTCCAAACCTTCCTCTTTTTCTTCTCCTTCATCTTCAACCATCACTAGGTGTAATTGCTTTTGGAGTTTACACACCTTACCATGACCTGGCACCCAGGGTTCATGACATTTAAAGCATTTTCCTCCCATCCATTTGTTGCCTTCAGTGGTTTTACTCAGTTCATTATCCTCTTTCTTGTGGCCTGTACCTTCAGTCTTCTTGCTATTGTTTCCAGTGTGTGCATATTTGTTAGTGGTTCCTGGAACCCAAGTGGACTGCCTCCTGAAGATAGTTCCACCATCATAATTTCTTGCATGTGAGTAGGCCTCCACTAATGTTTCTGGTTTAAGAGATTTCAAGGGAATTTTTATGTGACTCTTCAACCCAGAAATAAAGTATTCCAAAAAGAATTCTTCTGTAAGGTTTGGATTGTTCCTCTTGACTAGATTCATTAACCCATCAAACTTGTCAATGTAGGTCTCAATTGACCCTACTTGACTCAGCCCTCTGAAGTTATCAATTACTTCAATTGTTGTTTCCATAGCAAACCTTTTGCAGATCATTTCACAGAGTTGCTGCCAAGTAATTGCATTAGTATCAATCTTGTTACTATTTATCCACTGGTCAGCTCTACCAGTCATATAAATTTCAGCAATTGCCACTTTCTGCTCTTCAGGGGTCTTAGCCAATTCAAAACACTTTTCAGCCTTCCTGATCCATGCTTCCGGATTTTCACCCTCAAATTTTGGAAACTCAACTTTGGGACCCTTAGCGAAATTGGTGTGGTAAGACTGCCTGTTTTCTTGTTGCATTACAGTTCCTTCACTAGCTCTTGGCATTGTATTAACTCCCTGACAGTCAGTTCTGATATGTGGTATTGTATTAAGGACTGGAGGGCAATAGCTACTGGATGATCTATAAGGTGGCACAAAAGGTGGAGTAGAAACTGTAAACTGAGGTGCAAATGTTCCACTTACTAACAGTGATGGATAAACGCTAACCCCAAAGGTCCCTGGAACAGTGCTATCAATTCCCCTTCCCACTCCTATTGTCACAACCGGGTGATTGGTGTTGCAGTAAGGAATGCGAAATGGTATTGGAGAAGTAACATTCATACCATGACCAACTGGATAATTAGGAGCATAAGAATACCCAGTACCTGGGGTGCCATAAGCATTAACTCCTGACGATGAAATTCTTTCCCCGACTTGCCTGCTTGTTTCAGCTTCATTTTCCAACATAGCCAATGTACTATTAACCTCCTTACTTCCCGATCTATCAAGCAAGGTATTCAACATCTCCATTACCTGATCTATCTTCGAGGAGTTTCCCTTTAGCTGAATCTCAAACTGGTCCATTCGTTCTTTAACAGCAACAGAACCCTCTTCCATATGGCTTTGCAGATCTCCCACTGCCTTCTTCACGTCATCGACTTCAGCAACCAGGTTCGATACAATATCCTCCTCCGATTGCTTTCCCGTCTTAGGCATTTCCACAATCTGCAGCAACAATAGGGATTTTACGAGGAACTCAGTTCCCAACCTATTCCGCTTCAACAGAGGCAAAACCCACAATCTGCCGAGGAATCAACCGGCTCTGATACCAAATGTCAGGCCCCAGGGATACCCAACAGGAAACTCCAAATCGCAAGCAACAAACAAGAACGAAATCAAACAAGAACTGGGAAAATGGATTGATAAACTAGGAAAGTTTGAACTGGGGAAAGTAAACATTCGGAAACTCCAAGACAGAAATCGCATCTAATTCTGTTACATCTAGGCTTTTATAGCCGCACTTCCACCTCAAGTAAAAGGAAAACAACCAAACACAGTAATTGACAATTACTCTTTACTATTCTCTGTAATTACTACGATATGTCTCCACCCTTGGATGTGAACAGGGAACCTCATCAACAACGCACGGCCGTTGATTCTTCATAAAACGCCTTGGCCTTTAAATCAACCACCAGTCTTCTCTCGATTTCATCTGAGCCCGTCGTGACCTTCTTCTAGAATAGATAACTTGGGGTCTGACACCGGCGGCAACAGTGGCGGCGTTTTTTTGGCGACGCAGAGCAAAGGAGGGCGATGACGGGGAAAACGAGAGCGCCCTCTCGAGGACTTCGCGGGGGAGGATTTCTTCGCGAAGCACTCTCTGTGCTCGGGAGCGAGATTTGTGGGCATTTCTGTGAATTTGTATCCAGCGAAAAATAGTTTAAACGATGTCAAAAAAATTTAAAATTATTTGTGGAGACTCCAGACACATCAGTAATATTACTACAAAAATTTCAGATGATTATCGAATCTAAAATTTTTTAAAAATTCAAACATGTTGAACTTGGCGGCGGGGGGCTTTGGTGATGGTCCAGAAATGGTTTGTATGAATTCTGTGTTAAAAAAACAGAGCTGCCGCAGCTTGGGCTTTGGTCAGGTGACCCATGTAGACACTGAAAGGATATTCCTTGCACTCAGCCGAGGGGAAAAGGAGATATATTGGGCTTAAATAGGCCGAAAATTTAGGCTCGACTCGTTCAATCTCGTGTCACGGGACAACGGTTGCTGTTGGTTTATGGACCAGTACGTGGTCTTGTTTAGAAGGTTGTAGTTTTTTTTTTTTTTGAGAAACGGTTTTTTTGTTGGGCTGCATGACTGAACGGCTGGACTAAAGATGTTTAGTATTTGATAACCTAACTTTTAGATTGGCTGTCTGGCTATTTTGAGTTGGGAAATGTCTGGAATGCCCATGAATCAAATGATGGTCTGTTTGATGTTGTTTGAAGGATATAGGAGTGGTTTTTTTTGCACTTGACATATAAATATAAATATAATCTAAACGTGACACATAGTATATTATTAATTTCCAAGCATAATATAACAGCATCAGGACAGAATTCTCATCTTGTTGATGCGTCTGAAATGGTTTGGGCTAGTGCAACTCGTCTGTCCCGACCAATGGATATATAGTTTGGTATGAATACGACTAATCGCACTGGTGTACAGAACCGTGCAGAGATTTGATATCTGCAGTCCAGGCTTGCACCTTGCCAACTATCAAGATGAACATGGGATATCGGACTGCGGGCAATACGACACATTGCCCGCATAGCCCGCCAAACTTTATACAGACTAATGCGGCAGCCTGCCAATCTTTATGGCAATCGACGGCACCCACAACCCGCTGCCAACAATCAATAAAATAAGGTAATTACATAATGTTATTGCCGGCATACGATGGAGACAAACTTAAGAACGGGTTGCAACGTAATCAAGATACATCTGGATGTTACACATGGATGTACAACTATATTAATTACACACAGAAAATCAGCAGAACAACTTTACACCGATATCTATCAAGTTTACCTGGCGAAACAGTACCACACCCTAAATCTCCGATCCTTGTTTGCACTTTGCAGTACAGCCTTGGCACCTTACTTCTGGGTCTAAGATTCAATCTCCTCCGAGAGCCGCAAGGTGGCCGACGCCGACGCCTTCGTGAGTGCGAGCGAGTTCCGTTCGATTTGAGCGGGGGGTTTTGGGTGCGAAATGTTAACGTGCTGATGCTGGGCTGTGCGTTCTGTAGGAGGGGGACAAGAATGGCGCCACCGTACCGGCATGAAGGAGGCCACGGTGGTGGATTTGGGGGAGGAGGATTGGCTCCCCCAATCATAAATATCTTCTTCCACAAATAAATTACTCCATCTTAAATATTTTTGTCACATTAATTATAATACATATATTATATTGTTATCAAATTAATCGTCACAAGTATATATCGCAAATATGAACTAACAGTAAGTTTGATGCTCGATCCGAGTGTGTAAATATTAGCCCGTGCTATATATGTGGGTGCGTGGGAAGCTCATGTGTGCTTGCTTGCGTTAATAATCGATGTTGCTTTGCATGATCCACTGGCTGAACGGAATCGATCGTTAATCGGATGTCATCTAGAACGCAAGAATTTTCTAGTAACTTCCGGGAAAATAGTATAATTTCTGCTGGTTTTTCACTGTATGCTCCTGCCATTTTGAAGCACAATTATATAGGTCCACCACCCATCTCTGTCACTGTTCTTTAATAACCCACCTTTGTCACTGCTCTTTAATTACTCACCTTTGCCACTGTTAGTGCTCTTTGTAAATAAACTTTTTATTGCAAATTAAGTTTCCGTTACAACGCACAGCCACATAGCTAGTATATAAATAAAAGAGAAGTATGGCAAGAAAGCAAAATAAAATGAAGGTACCTTGCTAATGTAAAGGAATCCAAAAACACACAAATATGTGTGTTTCAAAATAGTGGCAAAGGTAGATAATTTTGATAAAGTAACGCGGGAAGAAACTCTTTCTTTATAATAGAGATATGAATTTCAATTACACAAGACTGTATTTACTACTATATCTATCTCAACTTCAGCCTGGTCCTTTTAATTTACCTTTTATTTTTACCTTGACTTCACCGCTGATGGTAAAAAAGTTTCAAAAAAGTTAGACATGAAATGTTCCTTCATTTAATGAAAACAGTGTTGCCTGACCAGCTTGAGGTCCGTGCAAGTCAAGTCTGCCTGCAGTCTGCACCCTCCGGCCCACAAGCCAGTCACTCAATCACCCTCATCTCTTCCCCACGGGGAGCTCCGCCGCTGTTTTCGCTGCCTCGTCAGACTCCCACCGCCGTTGTCAAGTCCGGGCAGCAACGCCGAAAATCTCCTCGCGTTCTCACGTGACTTCTGCTTCGCTGAGTTCACGGTGAGATATGCAGTGACACCACATCAGTGACGCCAGCACAATCGACCACGTACGCCACATCAGTGACGCCGGCCATATATACTCAGTTAAGGTTCTGCCCCCGGCCATGCTTGAGCCAGCCTTTGACCCCGTAGAGACCCACGCCATTTCTTCTTTAATTCCACGGCCTCCAGGAAGAAAATCGATCAAAACAATCGACCATCAAACAAGTTCAACTAGCGCGTTGATTTTCCGTAGAAATCTGTCGATTTTTGAAAACAACAAAACGTCACATCCAGTACGTCAATAATCTCTACGAAGATTTTTCACGGCCCTTTCTTCTTTGTAAATTTTTCACCTCTAGTTCATAGAATAGAGAAAAAGCAAGCAAGATGAGAAAAGAGAAAAGATAGCTTCATTATAAATAACTTCTCATATAGTGATATTTATCTTCGTGTGCCTGTGATTTTTCTAAAAAGGTTTTTCACGGCCCTTTCTTCTTTCCACGGCCGCTAGGACCGTCAAACAACAACTAGCGCGTTGATTTTCCATTGACCGATTTTTGAAAACAATAAATCGTCACATCCAGTACGTCAATAATCTCTAAAAAGATTTTTCTTGACACTGAATGTAGAAAGCGTTATCACAATGCATTAACAAAGATATATCATGTCAAATCCTTATCCGCCTACTAGTCCTATGTGTGGAAAACCAATGAGAATTTGAACTAGTCCTATTAGCCACAAGCTCCATAGCAGTGGTCGTGACTATCTAGAGTGGTCGTGTTCTTAAGGAGGTCACAACTAGAGAAGGTCACAGCCTAGAAAGATCATGACTTGAAGAGTGATCGTGGCCTGAGGAGGTTACCACCAAAGGAGGTCATAGCCTAGGAAGGTCGTAACTTGAAGGGTGGTCGTGGCCTAAAGTGGTCACAACCTAGATGATCCAAGGGGGAACCTTAGATGTTTGACAAATCAATGATCCTTGTAATGTGCATACTAGCCACTAATCATGAGACTAGTATAGTGTGCAAATGAGATCTTCTTGGTATTCCATGCCGGAAGGGGGGATCTCGACATTGAATAATGCATGTACACGTACAAATGGACATTTTTAATTACCATTAAGGTCAATGGGTGGCAACGATATCTGTTAAAAGAATATTTTTGGCAATGAATATTATCACAAACATATTTACGTAACATATAGCAGATGGTTAATTTAATGACTTAATGGTGTTCTACACCAAACGATAGATATTTACATGCATCGGTGATGCTAGAATTGTAAAACAGTTTCAAGGCATGAAAATTCGTAGAATGAACTTACCTTGTGATTCAAGCTAGCGTCTTAATAGATTGTTTATTTTATTCTATATTTTCATAATCGTTTATAATTTACTTGTATAACTAATTTTGATATACAAATCACTTTGAACACATATTTATGTGATTTTTTGCCTTTCTATTAGCGAGGTACCTTCGTTGTGTTTTGCTTTTTTGCTATACCTCTCTTTTATTCATGTATAAATTTTAATTTGGTAAGACTATATTTGCTATGTCTATATAAATTCAACTTAGTCTTTTTAGTTCACCCTCTATTTTTTTTCCCTGATTTCGCCGGTGGACTGACCTTTCCGACAGCCAGAAGGACTCCCGTAAAAAAATTATGATAGATACAGACTTTGACACCATTGATCACATCGATCACAGTGAGTCCTAGGTAGAGAATAGCAAGGCATGCATATGCACTACATGTGGCAAGCATGCTTGCATTGTATACTTTGTTTTGTTTTGTTTTTATTTACTTGGACCGATATGATGCGAGCGCATTTGCAATATGTTTCATTAATGCATGCTTGCATTGGCTCGATCAATTGATTTAATTTGCAGGGCTTAGTAATTAATTAACTGGGGCGTGAGCAAGGACGAAAGCTGGCAGTGGCCAAAACCTGGAGAAAACACCCAGCCAGTCCTCCTCCGGTCATGAGCAAACTCATTTCAGCTCCTTGATTGTATCTAGCTCCCTGCATGTCTTCTTGTTAGCCATGCTATGTTCCTGCCATGCATTCCGAAGCATAATTATATAGCTGCAGCACTTATATGCAGAACATGCGGATTCATGCATGATCATTTTCGCTAGATGTGTGGCTGGATGGATCGATCATTGAATAACGCATGAGCACATACGGATGGGCATTTTAAATTACGATTAAGATCCATGGGAACGACTATAATTTGCGTAACAATTTCGTTTCTTTTTTGCATCACAAATTTTGTAGTGTACATGTACGCATAGAAAAAAATGGTCCCAAATTATATATAGACATGTGATCGATGCAGTCACGGAGATATTTTACATGCAGAAAACCCATGATGGTCCTTGCAAAGACACACACAAAAAAAAGGAAAGAAAAGACCGATAGAGTTATTTAACGACTTAAACCTCGTTAAATATATATGCAAGCAAGCACCGTCCTCTGGTTTCACCGCTAACATAGAGCAGCTGAGCAAGACCGCATCTAGTGCAAGTGCCCAATTTCGGCTCCCTCCCCCCGTCTAGTGCAAGTTAAGAATCGAGTGCAAATTAACAATCAGCTAGCCAGAAAATTAACAAGTTAAGAATTCTTGTTCCTTCTTATTAGATGTGGGCATAGGGTTGAGTTTTTGGGACCAACCCGTCTAGTGCAAGTTAACAATCGAGTGCAAATTAACAATCAGCTAGCCAGCAAGGTCTCGATCCATTAACTAATATTTGAGACATGTCATGCAGGCAGTACAACGATCGAGTTAAACCTATGCAAGCAAGCACCGTCCTCTGGTTTCACCTCTAATATAGAGCAGCTGAGCAAGACCGCATATCCTTCTCTCCAAACCAAGGTAAGTTTGGCTCCCTCCCCCCGTCTATGTTGCTAGCTACAGCTTCCCTGTTTCTTCTTAATTGTTTCTCATCAATATATACGAGCTTCTCATGTGGTTAAAGCTCTGTCTGTCCGGCTTTGCAATTTTGCATGTACCTGCAGCTCTGCCTTTCTTCTTGTCAGCAATTAATGCTAGCTAGCATTTTATTGATATGTAATTCGATTTTTAGCCTTGGTAGAATCTGTAGTCGAAACTAATTATGATATTGGAGATGATGTTTAATCGAAACTAATGATAATATTCGATTTTTAGCCTTGGTAGAATCTGTGTAGTAGATACCAGAAGCAATGGCGGCGGTCCTAGATGCTTTTGCATCATATGTCCATAACATGCTGACGGAGATGGCCAAAGAAGAGGTGGGCATGCTGCTCGGAGTCTCCGGCAAGATCGACAGCCTGGGCATCAAGCTTGGGGACCTCAAGAACTTCCTCGCCGATGCCGAGAGGAGGCGCATCACCGACGAGAGCGTGCAGGGGTGGGTGAGGGAGCTCAAGGATGCCATGTACGACGCCACCGACATCCTCGACCTCTGCCAGCTCAAGGGCCTCAAGGCCATGGAGCGTGGTCCATCGGCGATAGACATGGGGTGCTGCAACCCCTTGATCTTCTGCCTGCGGAATCCCCTCTTCGCCCACGACATCGGCAACCGCATCAAGGCTCTTAACCAGAAGATGGATAGCATCAAGGAGCGGAGTGCTTCTTTCAGCTTCATCAACCTCAGTTCCTTCTAGGATCATAGCAGTAGGGCGAATTCCTCTCGCCCTGCTGCCAGGCGCCGGGAGACGACGGGGGAGCTTGTTCGGTCAGGTATTGTCGGGGAGAAGATCGAAGAGGACACGAGGGAGCTGGTGCAGATGCTGACAGAAAAGGAGTGCAACAGCAACATCATGGTGGTCGCCATCGTGGGCGCTGGCGGGATCGGCAAGACCACCCTCGCTCGGGAGGTCTTCAACCACGACACCATTAAGGACAGGTTCGACAAGACGATATGGTTGAGTGTCAACCAAGACTTTGACAAGGCCGCGCTTCTCAGGATGGCCATCACCTTGGTCGGGGGAGACCACCGTGGAGAGAAAGCAATGGAAGTGCTTAGGCAAACCCTTACTGCTGCCTTGACAGGGAAGAAGGTCTTGCTGGTGATGGATGATGTGTGGAACGAGCAAGGAGAAGGAGCATGGAAGGGTGTGCTTGAAACACCTTTGCTGAACGCTGCTCCAGGCAGTCGAGTCGTCATTACCACAAGAGACGAAAGAGTTGCCCGAGGGATGAAAGCTGTTTATCCCTACCACCATGTCCACAAACTAGGGACCAAAGATGCCTGGTCATTGCTCAAGAAGCAGGTCCGTTGGAATTAACTGATATTGCCGACGTTTTGTTTTACTTTTTATGGTTTTCGAGATATTTTTTATTGCAAATAAATAATAGTTACAAAAGCTCAAAAAGTAGGAAAGTTGAGCCAAAAATTCCGATTCTAGCTATGTATAAACTGCCTCCAACAACGTCTATATGCGTACACCTGATCCGATCATTGTCCTTTTGATCCCCAATCAGATGTTGCCGCACGTTTCAGTGGAAGACCTCACAAACATGTCATGTCTTAAAAGGCTAAAAGTTAGCAACGAAGAACACTATATTTAGATCATGTTTTTTTGAGCTTTCATTCTAGAATAAAAGTCAAAAAATCAAATACTAAACAAAGTGGTAGCTTTTTAAATGGGTTTTTCTTTTAAAAGCCATAAGCCTCTATCTATCTGTACCTATACTAATTAGGTAATCTAAGGAAACTCCCACGTTAATCAGAAAGAATTGGCCATCTATTTGTTGGGTCTAAGTTATAATGGTTTAGATTAAAAGAAAGAGTCCATGTCAACTACAATATAAGTTAAGAAAAATTCGGGATAAAAAATTAAAGAAATTACCAATCTGACTTCCATACTATTTTCAAAGTAATTCCATAAATAAATAAAATTTAAAATAATAATTAAATAAAATTAGCAAATTAAAATGATGAGTCTATCTTAAGTACAAGCCAAATTAAGTAAACTAAAATTTAGATTAAAAAATGAAGAAAAATTAGCGATCTGACTTCCATGTGATTTCCAAAGTAAATATATAAATATAAAAATGGCAACGTATCTGGTGCAAATGACTATTCAGTGCTAAAATGTTAACATCCATCGTGGGCCATCCGATCTAGCATGTGCAGCTTGGATTGAGAGTGGTGGAACCCCTTGTCACTTAAATAGTTTTGCGAAAACCCCCCTCTATTTCTCTCCTCATTCCATGAGGGGCTTCATAATTAAACAAAATTAACAAATTTAAACAATGAGTCTATCTTAATTACAAGCCAAATTAAGTAAAATTCAAAATAAAAATAAAATAATCAATTAGATTTTCGTACAAATTTCAAAGTAAACCCCAAAAATAAATTCAAAATAGTAATAAATAAAAATATAAATTTTCGATGAATTCCAACCTAAAACTAAAAAATCCACCCCACGTAAGAAAAATATATGTAAACTCTGAATAATAATTACTCAATCCATTCAACTTTATAGGGTTCCCTTGGCACTAAGAACAAGATAAATAACTAATATTTAGAATAATAATTAAAAAGCAAATTAAAACAATGAGTCTATCTCAAGTTCAAGGCCAATTAAGTAAAATTTGGAATAAAAATAAAATAAATAATTTGATTTTCATACAAACTCTAAAGTAAACCCTAAAAATAAATTCAAAATAGTAATAAATAAAAATATAAATTTTCATATGAATTTCAGCCTAAAACAAAAAAAATCAACCCTAGGTATAATAAAAAAAAGCGAAGTTGGAATAATAATTACCAACCCTATCCAAGTTTATAGGGTATATTTTCTCTTGTCACATAGACTAAGATGATATTGCAAATGATTATTCAATGATATTGCACAATCTTAGCCATTTATTTGTTGGGCCCGAGTTATAACGGTTTAGATTAAAAGATCCCACATTAACTACAAAGATTTGGCCATCTATTTATTGGGCACAAGTTATAATGGTTTACATTAAAAGAAAGAGTTCATGTCAAGTATAATATAAATTAAGAAAAATAGGAATAAAAATTAAAGAAATTAGCAATCTGAATTCCATACGATTTTAAAGTAAATCTATAAATAAATAAAATTCAAAATAATAATTAAATAAAATTAGCAAATTAAAACGATGAGTCTATCTCAAATACAAGCCAAATTAAGTAAACTAAAATTCAAAATAAAAAATAAGGAAAAATTAGCGATCTAATTTCTATGTGATTTCCAAAGTAAATACATAAATATAAAAAATTTAGAACAATAATTAAACAAAATTATCAAATTAAAAAATAAGTCTATCTTAAGTACAAGCCAAATTAAGTAAAATTCAGAATAAAAAATAAAATAATCAATTACATGTTCGTACAAATTCCAAATTAAACTCTAAAAATAAATTAAAAATAGTAATAAATAAAAATATAAATTTTCATATGAATTCCAACCAAAAACTAAAAAATCCACCCCAAGTATGAAAAAATATATGCAAACTCTGAATAATAATTACTCAATCCGTTCAACTTTGTAGGGTTCTCTTGGCACTAAGAACAAGATAAATAACTAAAATTTAGAATAATAATTAAAATTAGCAAATTAAAACAACAAGTCTATCTTAAGTACAAGGCCAATTAAGTAAAATTTAGAATAAAAATAAAATAAAATAAATAATTTGATTTTCGTACAAACTCTAAAGTAAACCCTAAAAATAAATTCAATATAATAATAAATGAAAATATAAATTTTCATATGAATTCCAACCTAAAACTTAAAAAATCCTCCCTAGATACAATAAAAAATACGCAAAGTCAGAATAATAATTACTGACCCTGTCCAAGCTTATAAGGTATATTTTCTCTTGGCACACGGACTAAGATGATATTGCAAATGATCATTCAATGATATTGCACAATCCCTAATTATTATCCATACTCGCTATGCTATATTCAATGCATGTGTGTAGAGGATAAAAAGTAAAGTTAGATATTTATTAGTGGTATAGAGGGGAGACCACACTAATTTTGTATTGAAACATAAAATACAATGTATATTTATGCACATGACTATTAAAAAATACGTCCTATACTTTTTTGATGCGGCGAGTCTATATCAAGTACTAGCCAAACTAACTAAAATTCAAAATAAAAAATTGGCAATTTTATTTCCATTGTAATTTGAGAGTAAACCTAAAATAAAATTCGGATAATAATAAATAAAAATAGAATATGGATTTTTATACAAATTGCAGCATAAATTGAAAAATCCACCAAAAGCACAATCGAGAAGTATACAATTAGGAATAAATTAAAGGTTGCTTAAAATTTGATTTGTTTGTGAATTACAATGCTAAATTATAAAATTATTAAAATTTATAATATAATCTATTAACTATACTAATTATGAACTATGAGAAAATTTTCACATTAATAAAAGAAAAGAAAAAAGGTTTAGCGGCCATCTAACGTACCAAGATTATAACGACTATCAAGTACAATCTAAATTAGCAGATCCAAGTGACTTTATCTAAGAAGCTAGCTGTAACACCCCGGCACCCCGTGCCCTGAATGTTACACCCTCACGAACCCAACAGATAGCCCGAGGCACTAGAACAATTTAGCCATACAACTAAATTATTCAAAGAACATACCAAATTATTAGAAATTTTGGCAGCACCTCCCTAAATCTAGGACATCCACTCAAAGATGAAGATAGCATTTAACATAACAATATCATAAGCAACTAAAGGAACCGACCAAGCGCAAACATGGGTCATGGTATCAACCAACCCCCATGACCCCAAGCAAGCACAAAATAACTCCCACAAATTACTCATTACAAAACATGAGCTCAATAAGTTTGAAAGCACAAGGCTAAAAATGAAACTATGGTGATAAGCCGTGACGTACTACTACTCCCATCCCAGCATGCCGACTTCAGGGAACCTACACGCATTTACAAAAAAGAAACATGAGTCGAAGACTCAGCAAGTACAACAAAGTAGCAATATCAATAACAATTAACATGTGTAAATCATAAATATGTCCATATTTTGAAATACTAAATTAACACGTATAACAAAAGAAGAAAACACTATTGGTTACCTCATCAACTACCTTGTTCATGGATTTCACATACCTCATTAGACCACATGGAACGAGTCCACGACCCGATCCATTCTTAATCCTGTGATTTACCTTCAACCCAAAGGTCATCTGCTGCCATTCACCATTAGCTTACCATGCAATGCATCTAACAAAAACATATACAAGGAATTTGGCACACAACTTATTTAAACAATTTTGGGGGAGTTACCCCCACACCTTACCATTCACCACAAGAGCCATTAAGTGCAACGCTATGCAATGCAAACATGCTGGAATGCTCAAGTGCAATTGTCATGAATAAAAAAAATGCAACCTTCATTCATTTCCAATCATAGCATAGTCATAATTAACTGCAGAAGCATCAACTAGTTCTCACATACATAACTTAATACTTACTTTCGTTTATTCAAACTCATGAATAAATAAAAGAAAGGGGGCAGCACAATAAGTTCTACGAAGCGGATGATACCACACAACGAGTAATCATGCGAGGTCACACAACATGCATCGCAATCCACTTGCATGATCGTCACATATTTAACATTTTAGACCTATTGCCGATTATAATCATACTCCTTAGCACAATCAACACAATTGCTCTTATGTGCAGCATCAAGGTAAGGAAACTAAGCACATGGTTAGAACGCTTGGACCTTACTCATGAACCAGGCTCCGAAGCCCATACTAGTATACTTTCTTAATCAATGCACTGGCCAAAAGCCCCGTTCTCAACTAAAATTTCCTCTAATTACACATAACAATAATTAAAATAGGAAGCAACACGTAGCAACACACAATCTTAAACATGATTCATCATTGTCAATGCAATGCATATTTCACAATTCTCATGCATATGATGCATCATGCATGTCTCATCTTCTCTTTTAGCACATACCGGTATTGCCGAGTGCACACCCGTCGGTGTGCACCTCTCATTCCCTTCCTCCCGTGGTGGAGGGTGCCTACTCTCTCGACTCGCTCCCATACAACCACGTGTACAGGACTATGAGGTAGGACTTTCGTGCTCACTACATGTGAGCACAGAGGCCCTCATCAGAATGGGTCGCCTCTTCCATCATGAATGCACAAATGCAGTTGACATAAACCAATTTGCAACCTACATTCACTTCTCACATTTGCATAGCCATAGCCAAACACAAAAACATCAGCCACTTCTCACATCCATAATTTACCATTCACATTCTCAACACTCGAAATCACGTTCTCAACACTCAATAATCACATTTTCAACATTCATATTCATACTCACATCACCAATACTCAAGTAATTACTAATCCCATCTACCTTGATCATAAATCAATCCATTTTAGCAATCCAATTCCATACTTTCAGTATTCCCTCTAGCCTATCAAACTAGTAAACATAAATATGAAAGTAAGATTTAGCAAGACGTCATCACGGCATCTAGATGGAATTCATTAAACATCGCACATAGCATTCAATCCAGGGATGCAGCATAATTTCATGATGGCAAGGCATATAAAGTTCATCAAACAAATCATAACACGTTCAAACAACGATACACTTGTATCAGGTTACTTACCCCTTTTATCAAAAGATAATTACCTTACTAGACGTGCTTATAAACACGAATGCAACCATAGGGTAAGCATACACATTACACAAGCAATGAACTAAACACCCTATAAGAGATATACGGGTTGCACTTGCCTTTAACCGCAGGAAGAATGGGAATAACGAGAAGTTGAAGCCTCCCTCGAAGCTACTCCTCCTGAAATAACATGGGCAACCTCAACTTTCCCATTCTAATAGTTTACAACAATAATACATGCAACAATGCTACCCCTTTCAACAATAATACATGCAACAAAACAGCCCCAAAATCTGCCGGTTGGAAATTCTGGACAGCAAGCGCTCTAACGAGCTTAACTCCTAATTAGTTCAACCAAAAATTGGGCTCTTTAACCCTATTTAACTATAAGAGGCCAACCTACAACTACCTCATAGCCACTCATGCGAGAGATGACATGAAGGCCCCCAAAACTTACACTAAAACTCAACCGCAAAAACTGAGCTTGCTGCAAATTTCCAACTTTGGGACAAAACTTCCAAGTAGCGTAACTTTTGATTGGCTCAACAGATTTTCGCGTTCTTATACTCGAAACGACCACACGAGAATAAACTACATGAATAAAATAACCATGCATTTGGCCGATGCCCCAGCTGAACCCATATAGACAAGGAACAGAGGGAATCCACTGCTTGACTGAAATTGGACAGTCTGCACAAAAACAGCCACAACTCCCAAATGGCTGAGCCAAATCACGACTTCTTGAGCCCTAATTAAACTTGAGGACACAAGCTTCAATTTCTATACAGCCACCCAGTCACAGGGGAAGCCGAACTTGCCCAAAATGTGACCGCAAATCTCAACCTGAACACAGCCCCAATCACCAACCAAGGTTTCCCCCAAACTAGAGCAGTACCTTCTTTATAGCCCAACTCTAAGAGCCCTAGACTAACCCCAACCAGCAGCAAGGGCCCCAAATAACAACCCTAAATCCTCACCTCACAAACCAACATGGAGGAGGGGGAGGGAAACTCGGTGGCAAAGCGGGAAACAAGAGAGGTGCCATGAAGTTGGGGAGGATGCGCCGGCAAGGGCTGGGCAGGCGTCGGCAGATGCTAGGGAAGGAGCTCGCCGGCGGGAAGAGCTGGAGGAAGCCGGCCAGGGGGTCGGCGATGGCTGCCCAAGCATGACAGGCGGCGGCGGGGGAACAAGAAGGCAAGACTGCAGGAGCTGGAAGCCAGGCACACAGGCAGAAGAACCAGAGGCTGCGCTTGGGGAATTTGGGGGAGAAGGTAGCCAACAGAACAAAACTCAGCCACACATTAGGAAAAAGATGGGGTTAGGTGAGAAATGGTAGGTGGGGAGGGGAAAATTCCAAAAAAAACCCTCCCACACAAGAAATAATCATCCAAACACCCCTAAATGGCCCAAATAATTGGAGAGAGGCTTTGCAGTATCACACTAGCCCGTGCGGATACACGGGTTATTGACTAGTATAACTAAAAGCTAATTAAAAGCCACCGAATATGTGTTTTTATATGTGATAGTTGCCACATTATGTACTAAAATTAGGATAAAATTATCCACCTCTACCACATACAAAAACAAACTGTTTTTAAGCTGCTTAAGGGAAAAAAACAGCTTGCTTTGAGCTATAAATAAAAAACCTAAGTCTTAGGCCCTATTTGCTTAGCCTTTGGCTTATAGCTTAAAATCAGTTTTTTTTTGTTTAAGCAGTTTAAAAGCAATCTATTATTATATGTGATAGTTGCCACGTTATGTACAGTCCATTCATATGTGGTGCCATTATTAATTATGCTTCTAAATTTCGAATTATGTGGTGCCAGTACTTCTCCTCGACGAGATTATTAGCAAATTTTCTCTGAGAAAAAGCTAATTAGCAAATAAAAAAGAACACCATTACCAACATGTTCCGTATTAACTCTATCGATTTAAACTGCTTACAGGTAGTATCAAGCGAGATAGATGAACATGAGATTGATGACACGCTAAAGGACATTGGACTGAAAATCATAGAGAAATGTGGTGGTTTGCCCCTTGCTGTCAAAGTAATGGGAGGACTCTTATGCCAGAGGGAGAAACGACCAAGTGATTGGAACAAGGTTCTGAATGATTTCACACAATCAGTACCTGAAGAGCTAAACCAAGCAATATACTTAAGCTACGAAGATTTGCCTCCCTGTCTGAAGCAGTGCTTTCTGCACTACTCCTTCTCCCTAAAAATATAGAGTTCTCTGATGATACAATTATTAGCATGTGGATTAGTGAAGGATTTCTTCATGGAAACTCAGATGAATTAGAGGAATTAGGAACCGAGTGCTATAAGGAGTTAATATTGAGGAACCTTATAGAACCAGATACAAAGTACCCTGATCAATGGTTTTGCAAGATGCATGATGTTGTTCGCTCATTTGCTCAGTATGTTGCCAGAGACGAAGCACTCGTAGCTCAAAATTGTGAAACTAACATTATCGATAAACTTAGTTCACAAAAGATTCTTCGGTTGTCTATAGAAAGCAAAGGATTGGAGTCAGATGAGTTCGAGTGGAGTTCTTTATATGCACAGAAATCACTGAGAACACTAATATCAATTGGCCATATGAAGATTAAACCGGGTGATTCGTTGATTACTTTATCAAGTCTACGGACTCTACATATAGAATCTGCAAATGTTTCTACAGTGGTTGAATCTTTGTATCAACTCGAGCACCTGAGGTATTTGTCCCTAAGACTAACTGATGTATCTAGATTACCAGAAAACATTGGCAAGATGAGATTCGTGCAGCACATTAGCCTTTATGGTTGTAAAAGTTTGGTGAAACTTCCTGATAGCATTGTAAGGCTAAGGGAGTTGAGGTTTCTAAGCCTTACTGACACAAATATAAACAGTGCACCTAGAGGGTTCAGAGGTCTAACAAATTTGAGGAAACTCTATGGGTTTCCAGCCCACACGGATGGTGATTGGTGTAGTTTGGAAGAGTTGGGACCTCTTTCCCAGCTTAGGATTCTCGGATTAAGGAATCTGGAGAATGTATCTGCTGCCTCATCCGCCGCAAAGGCCAGGCTTAGAGGAAAGGTGCATCTTACCTATCTGTTATTAGAATGCACCAATAGGCCAGAAGAAAGCATCTCTGAGGAAGAGCAGTGGCAAATCAAGGAGGTGTTTGATAAGCTCTGCCCACCGCCCTGCTTAGATACTCTTGACATCCAAGGATATTTTGGTCGTGGTCTCCCAAGGTGGATGACGTCCACAGCAGCGGCGCCCCTCAAGAGCTTGAGGATTCTAATGATACAAAGGGTCTGGCACCTCAATTCCCTGGAGAACTATACATACAAAGGGTCCAACGGTGTTCCTCTAGGCCTTGCCTCCTATGCAATTGCTTTGAAAAAACTATACATACATGAAGTCCAGCATCTCAATTCCCTGGAGAACTTTGCCTCTCTTGTTGAGCTTGATGTGCGACACAATCCTAACTTGGAGAGTCTCACTAATCTCCCCAAATTGCACAAGCTTGTCATTGTGATCTGCCCAAAGCTCAAGTTACTAGAGGGTGTGCCTGCACTCCAGAGGCTCGTGCTGGAGGACTACGGCGTAGAGACGCTCCCAGAATTCATGCGAGATGTAAATCCAAGGCATTTGCAGCTAGACTGCACCTTACCGCTGCTCAGTTCCATAGCGGCGGGCAATCTGGTCCCGAGTGGGACAAGTTGAGCCATATCCAGCATGTCAAGGCATTTGCAGATGATGGAGACAATCAAAGGAAATGGTACGTGTTGTATACAAGAGATCCCTATAGCTTGGAGACAAACATCAGCCACTCTTTCGTATCTGCAGGTAAATTAAAACAAGTGCTAGCTGGGGCTTTTAACTATTTGCCACTCTTACGGGGTCAAGTGGTAACAGATTTGCCCGTCGATGACTCATATTATCAGAAGGTCAATGGCTTATATCATCAGAAGACTGTAAGGGTGGCAAATAGTTAATTATTCCTAATTTGTTTGGTTACTCTGTTTTCTTTCTTTTTTTTTCTTTCCTCCTAAAAGAAATATTCCCAAGTTTTTTGTTTTGCTTGGCCGTGTATCTCAGGAGATGAAGAGGAGTAGGACATACGAGAAAGAACAGATGGAGATGGGAGGAGATTGTTTCCCACGTTTGCAGAAAATTAAGCAGCGACTTCACCTGCCACATCTACAAGCAAATCATCCGATAGTCTCGCAGCACATCACAGTTTCCTTCATTGCGATTCGTGGCATTGAAGTTGCATTGAGAGGCAGGTTCAATATTTCAGCTTGCAATGAAGGTGCTTCCCACTCACGTCTCTCCCTTTTCTGTTGGAAATTGCTGGTTCATCAGTGGCATGATTAGGTCTCGCAATTTGATTTTGGCCACATCTTTGATTACGGATGAGAAGGCTTTTTTGTCCAGAAAAGGCTTATCGAAATTATTTCGGATTATGTATTGTGAACACGATTAACTGCTATTTGTGATTTCTATTGTACCACGACGGTGCAATTTTACCGCTTGGTTAATTCTTGCACCAAAGGTAACAAAGATGATTGTCCAAGTTGTGACAGATCAATTGATTTGATGCCTGCAGTCCAGATTTACACCTTGCCAACTATCTGAATAATAAGCCTGACTCAAATATCTGGTTTATTAACACCGAAATGGTTACATAAGTCAAAACCGTGGCTAACGATTAGGTATTCTACATTCTTCAAAAGCAGATTAGGTATTCTACCGAGACAAATTTGGGTAAGCCTTGTGACGTGGAAATCGCAACGGTACAAACAACCTGCTCATGCAAAAGGTAGAAGTCGGCAAAAAGTATTTTTAGCGGTTGATGTAATTATAGAAAAGATTGGGAATTGCTAGGAATCGAAATCAACTATTAGCCATGCTAAGAAATTTCTAAAAGATACCGACTAAGGAAAGATAGATGTAAAAAAGATATCATCAAATAGGTGATTTTGAACGAAAAGATTCGAAGACGAACAGCAGAACTGGGATTAGAACAGCAGAACTGGGATTCTCTACAAGGAAAGGTCAAAAGAGAGAATTGAAAGAAGATGGGTGACACTAGAATTTTTCAAAGAAGATGGGCAACTCACAATCAGATTTTTCAGGCCATCAAAGATGAGGCAGCCAATTGGACTCTGGCAAGAGCAACACACCTCGGCAATCTCATCCAGAGGCGGGTCTAAAGGCTTTCTTCCTTTCCGACCTCCTCTGTCTCTCTCCTTTCTTCAGGCGCATTCTCTATGCCTTGTATTTTAATTGGGACATAAATAGCTTGTACGGGCGAACATAAAAAGTGCATACGCTCAACCTTTACTATCTTTTTGCATTTATTTATTTTTACCTTAGGAGTAGAGCATTGTTAAGGATGATAGTCGGTGCAGCGGTACGGTAATGCTCGTCTATACCCATGCCGACTGGCTAAAATCTCTCACAAGACACACCGCTGAATGGTGGCTAGCAAAGAACCTCATCCATATCCATCGCTCTCGGTATCTAATACATGTGGATATACGCGTGTGCCTACCACCGCTTCATGCAAACAACATCTCATCGTAAAGGCAATGAACATATTAAAAGACAAGAAGCGGTTCAACCTAGGTTGGCTATTGCTTTTCAAATACGATATCCGACAAACATGTAATATAGCTCATAGATCCGAGGGCTCAAAACAAATTACAAGCAATACAATGCAAATCACAAGCAACAGATCGAGATTTAGGATAGATAATGGAGGAAAAATGAACTTGGTGGTGGACAATCATTGGTCAAAAGGGTGAGACCATGGATGCCTTTGAGGTTTTTCAAACATAGCCCACTTGTCAGTGCTTGTTGTCTGATAATCAGGTAGAACAGGCATGAGTGAAGCTCCCCATTCTTGTGGCTGTTTGCAATTCAGGCAAAGATTCCCTTGAACATGCCCACAGGCAATAAATGAGGAACATACACAAAGGCAGATGGCGTCAAATCTTAGCTTCTTTCAATGATGCAAGAGTCGACAAACTTGAACTACAACAATTGAAGAATCGACATAAGTATTTCCGGACCTGCTATGCTACCATGAACAAACTTCTTAAGTACACTGGATTTGGTTGGGATGATGATGACAAAATGATAAAAGCTTCCAATGACAAATGGGAGGAGCTTATTGAGGTACGTTATATCTAAGAGATTTGATTAAGTAAATTAACAAGTTAGACGATATATATTTTGAATGATTGAACTGCATGTAACATATAAGTTTTTATTGTATAAGCTAACTCGTTACTGCCTAACTCAAATTTAGAAATTGAGTTTGTTTCATTTGGACATTTCTAGCAAAAGATATGAGCAATTGAATAAAAATGGAGCAAATGAAAATAAATGGGCTGGGGGTGGGATCCGAACCCCAGACCTGTTGGTTCAAATGACAGAGTTAGACCACTGCGCCAAGGTGTTGCTTGTGAATAGAGGAGGTGCAAAATTATTTGAGCATCACTTACTCTCTCTCTCTCACTGTTGAACGAAAACAAAGCACTCGGTCCTGGTCTCGCCGGCGACAAGGAGGAGGCAGATCTGGCCGGCCGGTGGGTGGACAAGCATGAGGGAGTAGTTCTGCACCCAGAGGTGGTCTCGGCTGCCGGAATGGAGAACCACAGAGGGCTGCCACCAAGGACGTGCGGCGGTGGTCAGTCGGAGCAATTGAAAGAGTAATCAATCCTTAGTCGGAGGTCAACCGGGGCAGACTGCCACCGATGAACCAAAACCGAAAATGAAGGTGTTGTGGTGGTGACGGTGTTGCGGGTAACAAGAGCTAAAATCAATGTGGGCAACGTGTTTATGGGTGATCTGAGATGCTCTCTGCTCAATCAATTGGGATAGAAGTCACTGAACTGCTAGATTGGGCTTCACCTTTCTTGCTGGGTAATGGCGGAAATGAGGAGCCAGAGTCTCGATCAAGGGAGAAATGGCACAGAAGAAAACAGGAGGGGAGATGAGCAAGCGGTTCACTGCGATCACTAAGGTGCAATTTATAGCCGAGGAACCAAGCGGATGAGCTGGCCTGGTTGAGTTTGTCTCGGATGGGAGCTTCACCGAATGCGACAAAGAAAATGGCAAGCTGGCCGGGCTGTAATGGGGCGATATGGCGCGGGAAGGCCAAGGCAAGGCGTGGCCGAAGCTGGGCAGTGCTGGCGCGGAGTGATACAACCAATCGGCGAGGCAATTCAATGAGACGGAGCTGGGCTGACCGCTGAATCGGGAGACTTCCTCGCCTCAGTCAGGAGAACAACGAAGGAGGATAAGACGGGTCTGGCGAGTGGGGCCTGGGGCCACTGGCAGAGACCCAAGAGTTCTGTCCGTTGGGCGCCAGCGAAACGGAACGGATAAAGGGGATGGCCCACATGTCAGAGAAAGGTCAAAAGAAAAGGGACGACTCCAGTTCAAACTTTTTGACCGAGGTCACTGGATAGATCTTGACGCCTGGTAAAATTCTGAGGTTAAACTAAGTTACCAAAAAATTATTAATATTCCTACAACAGTGACTGCTCTAATTTCTGGTTTCAATTTTTCTTTGAGAGCAATTAAAATCTATTATTTATGAAACTTTGTTTTTCAGATCGATTTGAGCTATGAATGCTTTTAAAGTTGTCTTTTCATTTTATCTCTTCATTTATTTATGCATAAAATTTCATTTGGTGAATGAATTAGCTTACTTGTATGCTCAGGGTTTCATGGTAGATTTTTCCAAATTTTTGCTTTTTGCTTCTTTACTTGTATGCTCAGGGTTTCATGGTAGATTTCTCCAAATTTTTGCTTTTTGCTTCTTGGCCTTTTCTCCTTTTCATTCTTTATTTCCCTTTTACTTGATTTTTATTGCAACACAAAAATTCCAAGAAAATCCAAATAAAGCAAGAACATCTAGAAAATTCTAAAAATATTCACATCCAAGTTTAAATATTATATTTTACTGTTCCTAAATTTTTGGGCTGTTACAGATCATGACACCCATAGGAGGCACTTGCACACTTGATCCGGATGAAGATGGTGAGATGGTTGATCAAAAGGAATATAAAAGCATGATAGGTTCACTTTTATATCTCACTGCATCAAGATTGGATATTCAATTTGTTGTGTGCTTGTGTGCTCGCTTTCAAGTTTCCCCACGTGTTTCACATCGACAAGCTAAAATTCTTCGTAGCTTCTGTTTTTTTATGGTATATTTCTCATCTTCTGTGAGACTGACCACATGAATTTCTTAGAAAGAAGATTTGTTGACCGGGAGCTGGCATTACAGGAGAAGAGCCATATCAACACGCAAGCACATGTCAAGAAAGTCGGCACAAGTCGTCGTAATGTTTGAAAAAACACACGCAGAACAGATAAAGTTGATCAAATTAAAAAGAACACGAGATATAGATTCAACATGAAAAACCCTTACGAGAAAAAACCACGAACGTCAGCCGGCAAATCTTCACTATTTTCTAGAGAGTTACAAAACACAGGGATCAAATTGGTCCGTGCGGCTTACAAGAAGATATATATAGATGGTGATGACTTAAAATCCAACTTGAAAACTAATCCGAAATAATCCATACCATGGAGAGTCCCTCCCACTAGACACGAAATTGGGTCGTCGCCGCAAGACGCCCGAGCCCGTCGTGCCAGACCTGACGTGAAACGGGCCAAGACGGCCGGTCATTTCTTCGTGCGGGCCGGGCCGCACGACGGCAAAATCAAGGCCGGCACGGCCCAAAGGCACGCCGGGCTGCTGTCGGCCGGGCCGCCCGAACACGCAATCGAGAGAACGCAGCACACTAAATATTTTTTATAAATTCATACGTTGCTCAAATGGAAAAGTTGTCTACATGAAAAAGATGCGTCTCGACATTCTCTACAACTTTCATGTAGAGTATAAATTCATATGAGCAAAGGAAGACACTAAAAAATGCAGATTACCGAGAGATGTGGCGTCGGTCCGAAACTACACAGTGCACTAAATATTTTTTTATAAATTCATACGTTGCTCAAATAGAAAAGTTGTCTACATGAAAAAGATGCGTCTCGAAATTATCTACAACTTTCATGTAGAGTATAAATTCATATGAGCAAAGGAAGACACTGAAAAATGCAGATTACCGAGAGATGTGGCATCAGTCCGAAACTACACAGCGCACTAAATATTTTTTTATAAATTCATACGTTGCTCAAATGGAAAAGTTGTCTACATGAAAAAGATGCGTCTCGAAATTCTCTACAACTTTCATGTAGAGTATAAATTCATATGAGCAAAGAAAGACCCTGAAAAATACAAATTACAGATTCGGGCCGTGCCGGCCCGAGCACGGCCCATACAGTCGGGCCGTGCCGGGTGGCCCATCGTGCCAGGTTTTTAGGCCCGGCCCGGCACGCCATTCGGGCCGTGCCAGCCCGGCCCATTTTTTTCGTGCCGGTCGTGCTTCGGCCCATTTTTTTTCGTGCCGGGTCGTGCTGGCCCAGTAAGGCCCGGCCCAATTTCCAGGTCTACTCCCCACACCCCAGACGTCCCTAGCGGCGGCATGACTTGATGGGCAGCTCACCTGCTCATGGCAAGGGCAACAAATGCGACTTGTTCATGTGCTTGACTTGAGCACTGGAGGTCTTTCTAACCATACGGATCAAAGATCAATTTTTTACTGTTTGATGGATTTTTTGTATGCAAAATTTATTAAATAAAATAAAGAAGCAGAGGTTCACATGTCAGTAAAACTATTGATATCTAACTTATAAAATTTTCAGAGGCATCTATATATAGCTTGCAGGTCTCGCATGTTGTCAAATATTTTTACGGATAAACTATATAATATTAGACTTGTTTGGAAGTAGTTGTCGTAAGGAGCACAGAAATTTAAATGGAGCACCAATCCGATACGTGGTTTAAAAATATGATCTTCAGAATGTTAATCATCGATATGTACAAAGCAAGAAAATCGACTAGCTCGCTTTAGTCAGCATGCATGCATGTGTACGTACGTACATGCATGTCTCGGTCAGAATAAGTGCTAGCTGTAGCGTGGAGGCACGCACGTGGAATGAAAGTATCCTGCTTTGTGTTTTATGATTAGAATGCCACGGACGACCCACAAATTTATTATTCTGCTTTGTGTTTTATGGGAGTATCCTGTTTTCGGGCATTTATGCGGATTGGAGGCGCGATAGGTGCAGTTTCTGTGGAGCTGGAGTGCGGGACTCGCTCGTGCTACAGTATCTTCTGCGCTGCAGTACCGTGGAAATTATTAATATTCCTACAACAGTGACTGCTCTAATTTCTGGTTTCAATTTTTCTTTGAAAGCAATTAAAGTCTATTATTTATTAAACTTTGTTTTTTAGATTGATTTGAGCTATGAATGCTTTTGTAAAATTTTCAAGTCAAAATATGGTTTCATTATTTTATAAAAATTCTGACATTGCAATTTCCATATTTTCGAGTTTCTGTTTTAAAATTTCAAAAAGTCTTAAATCACATTATTAATTTATAATATTTTTATCAGAGATAGATATCGCATTGAGGTTTTCATGATAATTTTTACAGCTCCATTTAAGCTTCCAAAATAGTTTATAAATTCTGACAATATATTATTTTGATTTAAAAGTTGTCTTTTCATTTTATCTCTTCATTTATTTGTGCATAAAATTTCATTTGGTGAATGAATTAGCTTACTTGTATGCTCAGGGTTTGATGGTAGATTTTTCCAATTTTTTGCTTTTTGCTTCTTTACTTGTATGCTCAGGGTTTCATGGTAGATTTTTTCCAAATTTTTACTTTTTGCTTCTTGGCCTTTTCTCCTTTTCATTCTTTATTTCCCTTTTACTTGATTTTTCTTGCAACACAAAAATTCCAAGAAAATCCAAATAAAGCAAGAACATCTAGAAAATTCTAAAAATATTCACATCCAAGTTTAAATATTATATTTTACTGTTCCTAAATTTTTGGGCTGTTACAGATCATGACACCCATAGGAGGCACTTGCACACTTGATCCGAATGAAGATGGTGAGATGGTTGATCAAAAGGAATATAGAAGCATGATAGGTTCACTTTTATATCTCACTGCATCAAGACCGGATATTCAATTTGCTGTGTGTTTGTGTGCTCGCTTTCAAGCTTCCCCACGTATTTCACATCGACAAGCTAAATTCTTTGTAGCTTCTGTTTTTTATGGTATATTTCTCATCTTGTGTGAGACTGTGACCACATGAAATTTCTTAGAAAGAAGATTTGTTGACCGGGAGCTGACATTACAGGAGAAGAGCCGTATCAACACGCAAGCACATGTCAAGAAAGTCGGCACAAGTCGTCGTAATGTTTGAAAAAACACACGCAGAACAGATAATCGTCGATATGTACAAAGCAAGAAAATCGACTAGCTAGCTCGCTTTAGTCAGCATGCATGTGTATGCTCGTCGATCTGTGGAGCTGGAGTGCGGGACTCGCTCGTGCTACAGTACCTTCTGCGCTGCAGTACCGTGGAAAAGATACCTTCCGCGGTGTATAGAGGGTTATTTTTGTAAATTTTTTGCAGGAGGCTCTTTTTGAAAAAAAGATGGAGAGGGCCACGTACGTGAATACTTCCCACTTTACTTCAATTATATATTGAACTACTCGCCCTACTACCACTTTAGCGTGGACGTCTAGTCCGAATACCTCCTTACTTCCATTGCTACTAGCCTACTATTGCACCTACCCGTGCTGTATGGTAACACCATTTTCTTTACCGTGAAATTCACTCCACATAAAAATTAGTTTAAGTGGACTGGATTACTTACAGTGACATTTTACTAACTAAAGCTAAGAGATTCTTAACAGTGATCAGTGGAGATTCTTAACAGTGATCAGTGGAGCATCTTGCCGCTCTGGTGCTTGCCTCCAGACCTTTTGCCGGACCGGGCGCACTCCTGGGAGCGTTGCCAATCGGTACTCGATCACCTCCCTGGGGACCCCAATCATATCGGACGGTTGCCAAGTAAACACATCGGAGTTAGACCGGAGGAATGTGACGAGCGCGTTTTCCTATTTGGTGCTGAGGTTGGCGCCAATGTTGACAGTTTTCCTAGGCTCACCCTCGCTCAGGGAGACCACCTTAACCTCGCCAGCCGAGCCGGGCGAGGCAGGGGTCTTCGCCACAGGGGTTCCCGGATAGGCGGCATCAGCCTGCCTTACACAGGTGGCGCCGGTCAGGTCCAATGCGTGCTTGCGGCAGCGCAAGGCTTCTGGCCTATCCACCTGGATGACTATGGGGCCACCAGGCCCTGGTATCTTCACCACCATGTATGCATAGTGGGTCGCCGCCATGAACTTGGCCAGTGTCGGTCGGTCAAGTAGGGCGTTATACGGGAGGTTGAAATTGGCGACTTCGAAATCCACCATTTTCGTACAGTAGTTGCTTTCCTCCCTGAAGGTGACGGGGAGGCGCACCTAGCCCAGGGGCACCGAGCCAGCCCCCGGGGCGATTCCATAGAAGGGCAAGGCCAGGCGCAACTCCTGCCGCGATATTTGGAGCTTCCGAAATGCCTTGGAGGACAGGAGGTTGATGGAGTTCCCTTCGTCCACTAGCACTCGCCCAAGCTCCACGTTCCGGATCGTAGGCGAAACCACAATTGGAAGGTGACCTAGGCTGGCAGTGCTCTTAGGGTGGTCGCCCCGACTGAAAGTGATCAGCTTCTCCGACCACTTCAGCATCCAACCCGCCCCTGAGCTCGGCACCGTGGCGCAGACCTCCCTTCTCATCCGTTTGTATGTCGTGTTGGAGGGGTAGGTGGGCGAGCCACCATGAATGTACGCCACGGTTTGGTCTACCTGCTAGAAGGCCAGCGGGGCAGGATCTTCGTCCTGGTCATCACCATGGGGCGGCGCCTTGCCGCCGCTCCACCATCTTACTCACAACCCGCAACCGCCGTGTCGTGGTGTTGGACTCAGGATCGGGTAGTAGGGCTCGCCTCCTTCTCCTCGCGGTGATCATTTCTTCGACCACGGCGATCATCTCGCCGGTCACGGTGGTCGCGCCCTCGCGGCTTGGTATCCCTACGCTCGCGCTCAGCGATCAGGACCCGCCTGGTCTCAACCGCCTCACGCCTCTTAACCTTCTTGCTTGTAGGGCCGGGACCCCTTGAAGTCCTGGCTTCCTCTCCGCTGCGACCGCCCGCGGGGCCAAACACCAGCCCCCGAGCCTCCGCCGCCCGCGCGCACTTGTGCGCTAGAGAGAAAAGCTCGGAGGTAGTGGTGATGTTGCAGGTGGCCATCTTCTCCCGCATCTTGTGGTCCTGAACGCCTCTCCGGAAGGCGATGGTGATCGACTGCTCAGAAATCTGGGGGATCGTATTGTGACAATGACTGAATCATCAGATGAAGTCGCGCAACGATTCCCCTCTTTCCTGCTTGAGAGCATGGAGATCGTCCTCCACGCCCGGTTGTGTGTATGAGCCTTGAAAATTGGTGACGAAGAGGCCGCACAACCCCATCAAGGCTTTTCGGACCCGCCAGTGGCCCGCACCACCGTGGTGTAGATCTACAAGAATTCTTCTGGGTTGGTGGTGCCGTCGTACTTTTTTATGGATGCTGGGCAAAACCTTTCGGGCCACGCGCACATGGCGTAGCCGTCGTGAAAACGCCTGGCACCCAACGCCGTAGGGGGAGTCATGCCGTCCACCTGAACCCCGGCCCAGAGACCATGCCGGGGAGTGCGGATCTCGACTCCCCAAAGAATCGGAGGAGTGGACCTCCTCCATGCTCTGAAGGTGAGAGTCATGGGAGGAGCCTTCATCCCCAGGAGCCATCCGCCTGTCGCGACCTTGCCCCTAGGCACGACAACGCTGCAGGTGGTTACGCAAATCATCGCCGCGCCACCGGCGATGCTTCTCCAGATGAACCCTTAGGTCCTCGTGGCTCCCCGCGGGACCGGGACCCTTGTCTTATACGTCCTTTCCTTTGCTCTAGCCCTCCTGGCCAGAGCGCTTCCCGCTCGGGCAGCTAGAAGCTTGGGTGCGGTCAGCACGCACCCTTGATCAAGGAGTGACGATGGTACCTGACTGGTCGAGCATCCCCACATGGAGCTAGGCCGCATCTATGAGGCCAGCAATGTCTCGAAGCCACGGCGTGGCCGTGGTGTCTCCTGTGAGTTCCACCGGAGGATGGTCTAGGAGGAGACGGACTGCATACTGAGTTACGGTGGTGTGGCGCCTCCATGGCTAACCGTCGCCGAACCGGATGTTCCGCCGTCGCCAGGGGGGCAGCACCGCCTCCCTGTAGGGGCGGCATGAGACGATCCCTTGTCCAGTGGGAGTTCCGGGATGTGTCCTGGGCGTTGCTAGCCTCCGCCGCCTCTTTTTGCTATGAGTGGGAACCCGCCATCACCAGATGCGCGGTCCTTCCAGACAGAAGATCGGGATCTGCCAAAGAGATGACTGGGTGAGCTAACCACTAGCCCCTACCTGGTGCGCCCCTGTCGGCGTATTTCATCGGCCAAGATCCTGTCGACGGATAGGGTTTCTCCCAGGACAGAGAATAAGGTATGGTAGATGGCGTCTTCGCGGTCGGACACCCTAATGGCTCTCGCTCGAGGAATCCGGGGATCAACAGATCAAAGAACACACCGATGTACCCAGGTTCGAGCCCCCAATGTGGGTAACAGCCCTACGTCCTGCTAGATCTTTGTTGATGTATATTGAGCTGGTTACAATGCTTTTTTTCAGTTCGTTCTCCTTTTCTTTTTTCTCTCTAAGTCTGGGTTTCTCCTCTCGGTCCTTAGTTCACTCCCCTTCTTCCATGCACTAGAGCTCCCTTATATAGATTGGGCTGGCTCGGGCAGGTGAGAAGGTGATATCATACTGACCTATGATTCATTTATTACACCTATCACTGTAGTTCTATCCCCCAAGCCTCATTTAATATCGCTGTATGGCCTCGCCCGGTCCGCTCGGGATATGACTTTCCTGCGACGGGTTAGGTGTGAGGCGTCAGAGGGATGGGCCATCATCGTGTCGATAGCAGAACTCTTCACAATCAATGGCTCTGACACAGCGTGTCAGGGGAAGGAGACTTTGAGGCGAAACCTCTTTCTCATTCTTTTCGTTGCTGCGTGGTCCGGGCGAGTGGGGCTCGATCACCGCCGCCGCCAGCCGCCACTTGGGCCGGCCGGCCCAGTGGGGCCTCGATCGCCCCTTGCCGCCCGAGCCGCCACATGGGCCGACCGCCCGGCGAGGGGCCTGATCGCCCGCCACCGCTAGGCCACCACGTGGGCGGCGCCCGGCGAGAGGGCCCTAATCGCTGCTGCTCGCCAAAGCCGCCACGCATGGTGCCCGTGAGAGGGCTGACGCTCGATCTACTCACCAGCCGCCACGTGGGCGGTGCGGCGAGGGGCTCGACGCCCGCGTGCAGTTCGCTAGGCCACCACATGGGCGGATCGCCCGTGAGTGGGGCCTAATCGCCACCGCCGCTATGCCACCACGTGGGCGGCGCCGGCGAGAGGGCTGACGCCGCCGCCGCTAAGGCGCCGCGTGGGCGGATCACCCGGCGAGTGGGGCTGATCGCTACGCTCGCCGCCAGCCGCCAGTGGGCCGCCCGCCCATGAGTGGGACGATCGCCTTTGCTCACTAGGCCACCACGTGGGCGGATCGCCCTAGCGAGTGGGGCTGATCGCCACGCTTGCTTGCCACCACGTCGGCGGATCGCCCGGCCAGTGGGGTCGACGCTCGCCGCTTCGCTAGGCCGCCACGTGGCGGCGCTGGCGAGTGGGGCTTGATTCGCCCTTTGCTCGCGAGCCGCCACGTCATTGCTCACCCGGCGAGTGGGGCCTGATCGCCCACATGCTCTCCAGGCCGCCACGTGGTCTTACCTGTCTACGGCGGAGAGGGTACCTTGGCATAAAGTACGCCGACAGTAGGCCATAGGTTCGAGCGCCTCCGCCCGAGGATAGCTGGATCCGATCACCAAGCGCCTCCGCGCCGCCTCCTCTGATCCGGACGCTTTGGCGCCTCGCCGAGGACGATCGATCTGGTCGCCACATCTTGCGCGCCCACGCGTGGGCCAAGGGCCGTGACCCGCCGGACCCGGAGTGGGCGAAATCCATGAAGGAGGCGGCGTGGTGGCTGGCCCGGGACATGCTGCACTATGGAGGATGGCGCAGGCCATAGGAGGCGACGGTGGAGAGACCGAGAGAGTGGTGGCTGGCTGGCCATCGTGGAGGAGGAGCATGCGGGGCAGTGGGGCACCGCGTGGAGAACGAATGGGGAATGGGAATGGGGAGCGGGCCGAGTGGAACGTCGACGAGCCGACGATTCAAAAGGTATATATCCCGGTTGTTCGATTCTTCGGTTTTTAAGAGGTACAAACCAAACCGAAGCCCGAAAACCGAATAGCACTAAAATAAAAACCGAATTGAAAACCGAAAACCGAAATAACGGTTAATTCGGTTTGGTTTTTCAGTTTAAAAATGCCCACCCCTAATCATTTTCCTCACGTGAAGTGCTAGCCCGTTTTCTCTCTTCGCTCTCTCTTGTCTCACTATCAACCGGGCCCATCGGCAAGTCTTCTTCTCCTAGGGGCTAGCAGCCATAGCTGAGACCCGAAGCTCCCCTCTCTCTCTCTTGTGTTAATCTGCTGTCTCATTTTAGAATGACATTATTCATGTGAATATATACAGCGGAAAAACGAGCCATACGGCTCAGGGATCGTAGCACCAGAATTCACCACGTCCTGCTTTTACATGTGGCATGCACCGTGGGGCCCACATGGTTGAATTTCCTTGGAATTGTCTTGCATGGGAGAGGACAATGTGGCCATGTGGGCCCCATAGTTACCATGATCTTTGTTCCCTTGTTCACTTGCTTGCGTGTATTTTTCGGAAAAATATCCTGTGCAATCAGACAGGCTGGTGAAACCACGGTGTAATTCAACTAGAAAAAGTTTCAAAAAATTCTGAAAAAAATCATGGATGTACATCTCAGCTTACCCCATCTACATATAAAATTTCATGATCAAATTCGTCCTGTGCTAAGAGTAATAAAAAAGACAAACTTGATCATGAACAGTACAGTTACTGTTTATGATCAACTTTGTCTTTTTTGTAACTTCTAGCACAGGGCGAATTTGATCATAAAATTTTATATGTAGATGGGGTAAGCTTAGATGTACATCCATGATTTTTTTCAAAGTTTTTTGAAACTTTTTCTAGTTAGGTTGCACCGTGGTTTCACCAACTCTCTGGTTGCACAGGATATGTTCCCGTATTTTTCCCCCCGGTATGCATTAGGCTCTTCCGAACGCATATTCACATTAGTTTTATACATATCAATTATAAGCCTGTGTATAATGAAATAAAATGGTAGTAATTCTGTATCTCTAATTAAAATAATTAAATAAACAATAGAATTAGAGTTCAACTGACAGTATTTAATATAGGTTAATAATTCTTTCCAATCGAATAAAACATCTAATTGAAAAGCATTCATTGCGTATATGTCTGGATCATCCTCCTTTTCTTCGAGAAAAACCCTCCTCGACTTTCGCATCCTACCTAGCCGACCTGCTCAAGCAGGCGGCACAAGATGAAGTCGGGATGCTGCTCGGAGTCTCCGGTGAGATCGACAAGATGGGCTCCAAACTTCGGGACCTCAAGAACTTCCTCGCTGACACCGACAAGAGGCACATCACCGACTAGAGCGTGCAAGGGTGGGGGAGGGAGCTCAAAGGTGCCATGTACGACGCCACCGACATCCTCGACCTCTGTCAGCTCAAGGCCATGGAGCGTGATCTATCCGCGGTAGACATGGGGTGCTTCAACCCTTTGCTCTTCTGCTTGTAGAATCCCCTCTACACCCACGACATCTGCAGTCACATCAAGGCTCTCAACCAGAAGCTGGACAGCATCAAGGAACGGAGCGCGGCCTTCGGCTTCGTCAACCTCGATTCCTACGAGGATTGTAGCAGCAAGGCGCATTCCTCTCGCCCTGTTAGTTGCGAGACGTTGGAGCTCAACCGGACTGGTGTGGTTGGTGAGAAGATTGAAGAAGACACAAGAAAGCTAGTGGAGATGCTGACGATAGTAACTGAGGGCGAAACGAGCTGCAAGGACAGCAACATGATGATCTTGGCAGACGTGGGCATTGGCGGAATTGGCAACACCATCCTCGCCCAGACGGTCTTCAACGACGAGGCCATCCAACGTGGGTTCGACAAGAAGATATGGCTGAGCGTCAACCAAGACTACAACGAAGTTGAGCTGCTAAGGAGAGCCTTCACCGATGCCGGAGGAGACCACTGGCCTGCTGGAGATGCAAAGGCCACTCTTGATCGAACCCTCATGGATGCCTAAAATGGGCACAAGACCTTACTAGTGATGGATGATGTCTAGAGGCACCAAGCATGGGAGGATGTGCTCAAAACACCCTTGATCAATGCCGTCTCTCCAGGTAGCCGGGTCCTCGTTAGCACAAGAGACGAAAGAGATGCCAGAGGGATGAAAGCCAGGGAGCCCTACCACCATGTTGACACATTAAGGCCTGACGATGCATGGTCATTGCTCAAGAAGCAGGTCCGTACGTAATAAACTAGAAACCTCTAAGCCAACTCAATAATCTATTTATTTATAAATATTATTTACCATCCTTGAGATAAAAATTTTTATGGCCCTTGCACCAGTGCCTCTTGATACCTTCTAAAGAAGGTAAAAACTCTCTTATTTGTACAATATAGCAAAAACTTACTCGCGCGATTGAAGCCTAAATATGTATGTTGTTAGTAGCGAAGCAGTGGATGGTTGAAAAAATTAGACCCTTAGTATTCTAAAATTTGTGCCTTTCGCTTTTTAGGTGAGCACGTACTGAAACGTATATACTAATCTGCATTGTGTGGGTGACAGGCTAATTACCCCGCTACCAGCTACCTGCTGTTTGAGTGGCCAATCCATTTAATTGTTCTGCGATTAACTAGCCATATCTTCTCATTAATATATATGTATTATGTTTCTTCCTAATTTCACGGTGATAAGAACGAAAAGGAGATCCATCACGTAGTTTGCATGATCCCACCTTCAAATAATTAGCGGACAGTTCTACGTACGCTTAACTATAGTTCACTTGACAATTGCATCTAGTATACTGACTGTTAAGGCGGCCTTTTATTAGTTTCTTTTCTTGAGAAAAAGGCACTTTTCCGCTACCAATATACATGTCTAAACTGCCCCTGCAGGTGGCCTCAGGTGAGATAGACGAACGTGAGATTCCAGCAGAGTGGGGGATGGAAGGGTTGGTCAAAGAGGGAGGGATCCGCGGGGAAAAGTATCGAACGGCCAGGCGCAGCAGCCCTGCGATCCAATGGCCCCCCTTGCGCCCCAATGTTCATCACCACAAGCTGCATCCAGCCATTCATCGCCCCCCCCCCCCCCCCCCTTTTTCTGAGAGTAATTGTACTATAGGGTCCACCGGTCAGTGAGGTGGGGCGCCAAAAGAATTGAACCCGACTTGGATGCTTCTAGTTCCGATTTTACTGTGCTGTCAAATGGTAGTGAAAAATTTCCAAACTTTTTGACCATGGTCTTTGAATAGATTTTGATGCCTGGTAAAATTCTGAGGTTAAAATGGATTACCGAAAAATTATAAATATTTTGACAACAGTGACTGCTCCTAATTTTTTGTTTTGGATTTTGATTTTTGATTGAGATCAATTGAAGTCTATTATTTTTGAAATTTTTTTTCAAAAGGATTTGATCTCAGAATACTTCTGTAAAATTTTTAAAGCCAAAATATGGTCCCATTATTTTATAAAAATTCTGACATTGCAATTTCTAGATTTTCGTGGTTTCGTTTTAAATTTGGAAAGGTCATAAATGACATTATTAATTTATAATATTTTTACCAAAGGTAGATATTGCATTTAGGTTTTCATGATAATTTTTACAGATTCATTTGTGACTTCAAAATATTTTATAAATTTTGACAATGCATTATTTTGAATTCAAAGTTGTCTTTTCATTTTATTTCTTCATTTCTTTATGCATAAAATTTCAATTGCTGGCTAAAATGATTTAATTGAATGATCAGGGTTCTCATGGCAATTTTCTAAATTTTTACTTTTTACATTTTTGCATTTTCCTCTTTTTCATTCTTTGTTTCCCTTTTGTTTGATTTTTCTTGCAACACAAAAATCCAAGAAAATCCAAATAAGAAAAACAATATTCAGAAGTCCCAGAAATATTCACATCCAAATTCAAAATATTTATTTTTACTGTTCTTAACTTCTGGGCTGTTACACTAAAGAAGGTAAAAACTCTCTTATTTGTACGTTATAGCAAAAACTTAATCACGTGCTTGAAGCCTAAATATGTATGTTGTTAGTAGCGAAGCAGTGGATGGTTGAAAAAATTAGACCCTTAGTATTCTAAAATTTGTGCCTTTCGCTTTTTAGGTGAGCACGTACTGAAACGTATATACTAATCTGCATTGTGTGGGTGACAGGCTAATTACCCCGCTACCAGCTACCTGCTGTTTGAGTGGCCAATCCATTTAATTGTTCTGCGATTAACTAGCCATATCTTCTCATTAATATATATGTATTATGTTTCTTCCTAATTTCACGGTGATAAGAACGAAAAGGAGATCCATCACGTAGTTTGCATGATCCCACCTTCAAATAATTAGCGGACAGTTCTACGTACGCTTAACTATAGTTCACTTGACAATTGCATCTAGTATACTGACTGTTAAGGCGGCCTTTTTATTAGTTTCTTTTCTTGAGAAAAAGGCACTTTTCCGCTACCAATATACATGTCTAAACTGCCCCTGCAGGTGGCCTCAGGTGAGATAGACGAACGTGAGATTCCAGCAGAGTGGGGGATGGAAGGGTTGGTCAAAGAGGAAGAAGGTGGACTAATCGAGGAGGTGTTTGATGAGCTCACCTCCGGCACTGCCTAGAGTAACTTGAGATCAAGGGATATTTCGGCCGTCGTCTCCAAGGATGGATGACTTCTATAGCAGCGGGCTCTAAGGCCATTCCCAGCGGAGAGTTTTATTTCACGGTTTCTAAGATTGCTATGTCATCTAAAGAGATTTGAGTAGATGAATGAAACAAAGACCACAATGCACAGTTTCATTTCACGGTTTCATATGCTAACCATCGCATTTAATTGCAAGGCACAAGATTGGACGAAGTTGGATGAAATGAAACTCTATAGCCCCTAGTGCTAGTTTCAACTGGTTTCATAGTCTTGGAAACAGTGTACGTCCAGTTTTATCCTAATGAAACTCATTCCCTCTCTCTTCATAATTATCATGCCATGTCATTGAAATTGCTAATGTGTCACATCATTTAATGAGAATGAAACCCTTATAAAACTTTCACTGGGAATGGTCTAAGGATGGATGGTCAGATCAAAACTGCCTATGTTGCAGTCACAGTACGAAGCAACTGCACTTGATCTGAAGACGTGCGGAGGCGGCGGCTCACCAGCTATGACAACTAGGAGGGATCCGCGGGGAAAAGTATCAGACGGCCAGGCGCAGCAGCCCTACGATCCAATGGCCCCCTTGCGCCCCAATGTTCATCAGCACAAGCTGCATCCAGCCATTCATCGCCCCCATGAAAAATTAGTCCAGCGACACTCAATTCGTTGGCTTTTAGTGATGTGTCTATGATATGTGGGTCCATCTGAGTCTATAACAGTGGACCAAGGTGTTATAAAGTGAATCACGAATTTTAAAGAGTGTCAGTGGCGCCAATCCCCCTTTTCTGAGAGTAATTGTACTATAGAGCTTATCAATAATTCGTGCCTGGAGTAGTTTAAGTCCAGATCCATCTAACCAGCAAGGTCCCCATTAATAAAATAATATTGAGGCCCGGGATCAGCAATTGATATGACGCCACTTGTGCAAATTATTAACAAAAAAAGATTAACTTAACCAGGACCGCATTAGAAGTAAGAACAAACTGGCAAATCGATCGGCAAGTTTAGATGCTCGATCCAGGTGTATTAATCATCTTGCGCCATCATCGAGACTTCTCCGTCCCAACCACTTCCTCCTGCTGATGCTGTCTCCTTCACCTTTCTCCAGCAGGTCAAGTCTACGCAACAGTGCTCAACGACACCATGTGCTCTGAAATGAAAGCACAAGGCAAATAATGAAGACGGAAGAAACCTCGACAGCAATACGCTACTACAGACTCCTGACAATACGCTACTATAGACTCCACTCGACAGCCATACGCTACTATATATAGACATGTGATGCAGTCACGGAGATATTTTGCATGCAGAAAACCCATGATAGTCCTCGCAAAGACCAAAAAAAAAAAAAAGGAAAGAAAAGACCGATAGAGTTATTTAACGACTTAAACCTCGTTAAATATGCAAGCAAGCACCGTCCTCTCCTCTGGTTTCAACTCTTAGAGCAGCTGAGCAAGGCGCAACCTTTTCTCCAACCCAAGGCAAGTAGATATGTTGCTAGCTTGTAGCTACAGCTCCCCTATTTCTTCTTAATTGTTTCTCATCTCTATACGAGCTTCTCATGCTTCAAGTTCTCTCTGTCCGGCTTTCCAATTTACTTTTGTTAGAAGAAAAAGGCTACTAGTGGTAAATTGATCAGTAGTATTGTTCTTTCCTTGTTGATATTCAATTCGATTTTTAGCCTTGGTAGATTCTGTAGTCAAAACTAATGATGATATTGGAGGTGATGTTCGATTTGCTAACTTTGTTACAGCAGAAGGCAGCAAACCAGTTGTAGCCATGGCGGTGGTCCTGGATGCTTTTGCATCGTACGTCCTAAACATTCTGACGGAGATGGCGAAAGAAGAGGTCGGGATACTGCTCGGTGTCTCCGGCGAGATCGACAAGATGGGCTCCAATCTTCGGGACCTCGACAACTTCCTCGCCGACGCCGAGAGCAGGCGCATCACCGACGAGAGCGTACAGGGGTGGGTGAGGGAGCTCAAAGGCGTCATGTACGATGCCACCAACATCCTCGACCTCTGCCAGCTCAAGGCCATGGAGCATGGTCCATCCGTAGACATGGGGTGCTGCAACCACTTGTTCTTTTGTGTGCGGAATCCCTTCTTCGCCCACAACATTGGCAGCCGCATCAAGGCTCTCAACCAAAAGCTGGACAGCATCAGTAAGCGGAGGACGGCCTTCAGCTTCATCAACCTCAGTTCCTACGAGGATCATAACAGCAGGGCGAGTTGCTTTCGCCCTATTGCCAGGCCCCACGAGACGATGGGGGAGCACGTTCGGTTGGGTGTTGTCGGGGAGAAGATCGAAGAGGACACAAGGGATCTGGTGCAAATTCTGATAGAAAAGGAGTGCAATAGCAACATCATGGTGGTCGCCATCGTGGGCGTGGGCGGGATCGGCAAGACCACCCTTGCCCGGGAGGTCTTCAACCACGACACCATTAAGTTCGACAAGATGATATGGTTGAGCGTCAACCAAGACTTCGACAAGGCTGAGCTGCTCAGGACAGCCATCACCTTGGCCGGGGGAGACCACTGTGGAGAGAAAGCAATGGAAGTGCTTAGGCAAACCCTTACTACTGCCTTGACAGGGAAGAAGGTCTTGATAGTGATGGATGACGTGTGGAACGAGAAAGCATGGGAGGGTGTGCTTGAGACGCCCTTGCGGAACGCTGCTGCTCCAGGTAGCCGAGTTGTCATCACCACAAGAGACGAAAGAGTTGCCCGAGGGATGAAAGCCGTGTGTCCCTACCACCGTGTCAACAAACTAGGCACCAAAGATGCCTGGTTATTGCTCAAGAAGCAGGTTCATTGGAATTAATTGATACTTCCTTCCCTTTTTTTGTTTTAACTTTTTATGGTTTTTGAGATATTTTTTATTGCTAACGAATAATAATTACAAAAGTAGGAAAGTTGGGCGGAAAGTTGGGCCAAAAATTCCGATTCTAACTGTGTTTAGTGTTAGCCCCTGCCCCTCCACGATGAACTGCTAGGGCTTAGTTAGAGGTGTCCCTATACATACACCTGTTGTCCTGTTCCATATCTAATCTTCTCGACACATGGTCACTGTCCTTTTGGATTGTCCAAAGAGTGTAAATACTCTTACTTTTGTGATTTCGTAATTATTATGTACTGTTAATAAAAAATTTGGCTCCGAGATATGGCTTTCACTATTTTTTATGACTTTACACTAAGATGTACTAATATATTAGTCCCTCTGGTCATAAATAGTGGGTATTTTGACATTAATATGGTCTCCAAAATACAACATAGACCGATAAAATTATAATATTATGAAATTACTTTTTGAGACAAATCTACATATATGATTTTCATATATCCAATTTAAATATTTAAAAAATATTGATAGTCAAAGTTTTAAAAGTTTGACTGTACTCATGTCTCAAACGACAATTATTTGTGATTGGACCAAGTAATATGAAAGTATTTTTAACTAAACTCTATTAATATAATTTTTATATAGCCAATTAAGATAGTTTAAAACCATTGGCGGTCAAGGCGGGATTCTAACACTTAGGGGATGTTTGGCACAGCTCCAGTTCTACCAAAATTCGTGGAGTTGGTGGATTAGGGTATTACTAACTCTACAAATTTATGGAGCTGAAACTGTGAGTATATTAAAAATATTTAGGTGGGTCATCTTGTTTACATTTTAGACTAAAAATATAAACTTAATTCACTCTATTTTAGCCTGCAAGCTCCAGATCTGAGATGAAGTTAGGATCTAGAACTCTGCTAAACAGGACCTTATTCTAGCATGGAGGGAGCATGCAGTAGCATCTGAATCAAGCTTATAATCTTTTTTTTTATTAACAACACTAGCTAGTTACTCCCAAAGTTCCTCTGGACGCATGCTCATAGCTCATCTAGCTAGCTGTGCAATACAATCACTTGTTTAATTACATGCAGTATTATTAATTTAATTCTGCTTTGTGCTTTATAGGAGCATCCTGTTTGAGTGCATGCACACCTTAATCTGTCACACACTTTTCTTGTGCACATACCTCCCAGCTTCCGTACTTACTCTATCACGGTGTCGGTTTTTTTTTTTTTTTTGAAAAAGCTATGATTATATTAGATTAGAAGGAAGAAGTCAAAGTACATAGTTTGGAAAAGAGAAGAATGCCGGAAACAACGATAAGAAGGCCGCAAAGGGCGCGGACCCAGCTTGAACCGCTAGAGGAATAGAAGCTCTAAAAAGTACACATATGGATTAATGTTGGCGGTGTAGAATGCCCCTTAGGTGCTTAGCTCCGGCTAGGATCCAGGTGGTAGCTTGATCTTTGATCGTCTGGAAAATTTGGTCCTGAGACACCCATTTTCTTTGGAAAACTCTATTATTTCGCTCTTTCCACTATTCCCAGCAGATTAGGATGATCAGAGTTTTAACACCTTTTCAGAGAGCCGGCTGGCAGTTAATGAGATGAAGATTTCATTGGTCAAGGTACGCCGCCGGCCCCATCGGTCCGGGTGACGGTGTCGGTATTAATTACACTTCTAAATTTCACGGTGCCAGTATTAATCACGCTTCTGGAATTCAAGGTGTTAAGTAGTGAAATCGTAAAAGGAGATCGACAGATCAAGATGTCTGTATGTTCGCACTTCTACAATTCACTTGCACATTCTTTCCTCGACAAGTTGATTAGCAATTTTTCTCTAGAAAAAACTGATTAGCAAATAAATAGAAACGGCGTACTAGCCGTTACCAACACGTCCCGTATTAACTCTATCGGTTTAAACCGCTTGCAGGTTGCCTCAAGTGAGATTAATGAACATGAGATCGATGACACGCTAAAGGACATTGGATTGCAAATCATAGCAAAATGTGGAGGTTTGCCACTTGCTGTCAAAGTAATGGGAGGACTCCTATGCCAGAGGGACAAACGCCGCGCTGATTGGGAGAAGGTTCTGAATGATGCTATATGGTCAGTATCTCAAATGCCCGAAGAGCTAAACAACGCAGTATACTTAAGCTATGAAGATTTGCATCCATGCTTGAAGCAGTGTTTTCTGCACTACTCCCTTCTCCCTAAAAATACACGGTTCAGTGTTGATACAGTTATTGGCATGTGGATTAGCGAGGGATTTGTTCATGGAAACTCGGGTAAATTAGAAGAGTTAGGAGAAGACTACTACAAGGAGTTAATATTGAGGAACCTTATAGAGCCAGATCCAGAGTACGCTGATCAATGGTTTTGCAACATGCACGATGCTGTTCGCTCATTTGCTCAGCATGTTGCCAGAGACGAAGCACTCGAAGCTCACAATGGTGAAACTAACATTATCGATAAACTTAGTTCACAAAAGATTCTTCGGTTGTCTCTAGAAAGCAAGGGATTGGAGTCAGATGAGTTCGAGTGGAGTTTTTTACATGCACAGACATCACTGAGAACACTAATATCACTTGGCCATATGAAGATTAAGCCTGGTGATTCATTGATTACATTATCAAGTCTACGGACTCTACATATAGAATCTGCAAACTTTGCTGTGTTGGTTCAATCTTTGTATCAACTCAAGCACCTGAGGTATTTGGCACTAAGAGAAACTGATATATCTAGATTACCAGAAAACATTGGCAAGATGAAATTCCTGCAGCACATTGACCTTTATGGTTCTAAAAGTTTGGTGAAACTTCCTGATAGCATTGTAAGGCTAGGGCAGCTAAGGTTTCTAAGCCTTATTAAGACAAGTATAAACAGTACACCTAGAGGGTTCGGAGGTCTAACAAATTTGAGAAAACTCTTTGGGTTTCCAGCCCATGTGGATGGTGATCGGTGTAGTTTGGAAGAGTTGGGACCTCTTTCCGAGCTCAGGCATCTTAATATAAGGAATCTAGAGAATGTGTCTGCTGTCTCATTCACCACAAAGGCCAGGCTTGGTGAAATGGTGCATCTTACCAATTTACACTTATACTGCACCAGTAGGGTGGGAGATGATGGGCTGGTGAAAGAGGAAGAAAGCGTCTCTGAGGAAGAGCAGCGACGAATCGAGGAGGTGTTTGATGAGCTCTGCCCTCCGCCCTTCTTGGATTATCTTGACATCAGAGGATATTTTGGTCATCGATTCCCAAGGTGGATGATGTCGACAGCAGCGGCGCCCCTCAAGAGCTTGAGGATTCTGTTGTTGAAGGACCTGGCCTGTTGCACCCAACTCCCTGATGGTTTGTGCCAGCTCCCCAATTTGCAGTTATTACAAATCCACCGCGGTCCAGCCATCAAGCGTGTTGGGCCTGAATTCCTTCAGCTCTACCATCACCATAGCCATCATCCATTATCCCAGGCAGCTGCTGTGTTTCCGAGATTGCAACATATGGCCTTAGGAGGAATGGTGGAATGGGAGGAGTGGGAGTGGGAGCCCAAGCATGTAAATGTGCAAGCCATGCCTGTCTTAGAGCAACTTAGGCTCTTGGACTGCAAGCTGAGGCGTGTTCCTCTGGGCCTCGCCTCCCATGCAAGGGCATTAAAAAAACTATGTATATACAGGGTCCAGAACCTCAACTCCCTGGAGAACTTTGCTTGTGTTGTTGAGCTTGATGTGCGAGATAATCCTGACCTAGAGAGGATCACAAACCTCTCCAAATTGCAAAAGCTTCTCATTATGAACTGCTCAAAGCTCAAGGTACTGGAGGATGTCCCTTCACTCCAAAGGCTCCAACTGGAGGGCTATGACATGGAAACGCTCCCAGAATACATGCGAGATATAAAGCCAAGGCATCTGCTACTGGATTGCAGCCTAGAGCTACTCACTTCCATAGCCACGGGACGATCTGGCCTTGAGTGGGACAGGTTGCGGCATATTCAGCATGTCAAGGCCTATGCAGACGATGGAGACAATCAAAGGAAATGGTACGTGCAGTACACAAGAGATCCCTCCGGCACCTTGGAGACAAATATCATTGTCAGCTCTTCTCGATCTGCAGGTAAACTAATACTACTGCTTCGTCTTAATTTGTTCGGTTACCTTTTTTAGTTTGATTTCTGTAGCGACCTCCATTTTTACATAAATGCAAAAATGGAAATCTCATGTGCATATAATGCTAGTCCCATGATCAGTAGCTAGCACGCACATTTACAACAATTGATATCACATCCATACTCTTTATTACAAATAATAATGGTAATTTATACAATAGAATCTTACAATTCAGAGTATTGCAGCGGAAAGAATCAAAAATCTTGTAGTGTGCCCATCCAATCCCTCAGGCAACTGACAAGGCATAATCCCTAGAAAAACTCGTTAACATTCCCGAATCCTGCGTCAAATAAGTTTCGTCGAGCTATTCTGTTTCTTCACCTAAAAACAACGAATAAGCAAGGGTGAGTACTTGTGTACTCAGCAAGACTTTTGCAAAACCTATAATATATGCAGGCCATTTCAAAGGAAAGGTTTCTACGGTTAATTTGCATAAAGCCAATTTAAATTGTAAAACAAGTAGTAATTACAAAACAGAATTTATAAAAGCAAGTTTGACAGATATAAAAATAACAAGTAGAGTATAAGTAACAACTCACAGTCCTCCACGACGTGAGCATCGAGATGTCCATTGCCAACACGTGGCTCAAATCTGAGACAAATACTTTCCAACAAATGTATCCATTCCAATCCATTTTGAAAATATCAAAACTGCTAACTATGTGATGACTTTACCAAGTGCCCATGACCGTGGGTGCGGCTAATCGATTAGTTTTATACTCTACAGAGTTGTATAGCTTTACCCACAAGACATGACTTACTCTTTGTGCAAGCTATTAGCACACTTCCTTTGGTGTGCCACAGAGAGTCATGACATAACTGTTACATTACTTTATCCTAACTTTGCACCAGCCTGGTGACGTCAAACCCATACTATGGTGTAAATGTTTGTACAGTCACTGTACAATAAATGATTAAGCGTATCCATAGTATGGCGTACACCATTGTATCAGCAAACGTTGCTCCCAACACCTCGGTGTGGGCGCCCCTCCGAGCAACCAACATCAAGAAGCTCGTACTACTCCAAATACCAATGTGCAAAGCTAGTTTTAAGTAACTTAATAGGTTAAGATCGTCCCATACCAAAGACTTGTGGTTGTACGGTTATCTTGGCCTCGAAAACAACCCATAGTTCGGTTCTTAATCCGACACGAGCAATAATCTCCCCTACACTACGTGCAAGTCCATGCACCTCTAGCTATTGCCAATAATTGCTCGCATCAAAACATAGTTTTATTTTTATTTTTAATCAAAATACCAATAACCATCACCATGTCTCAATATTCCCAAATTTCATCTTGATCAATTTTTCCAATTGATTTATCCCAAGTCTACAGCATGGCTAAGCATGATTATTAACCATTGCATATACCCAAATTGACATCAGATATTGTCTAACCATAATTCTAGTGTTATCAAGGTTCACATGTCAATACTAAGGGAATTTCATAAGACAACAGGTATATCTACCAGTACCCACAAAGTAGCAGAGTTTAATAAATATATGCATGCAATAAAAATATTTAATGAAAACATTTATAAAACTAGGACCAACATGGTCAAAGGGGGTGCTTGCCTTGCTTATTGATGTTTTCAACGAAGTTGAAATCGCAGTCAATGACGGTAGTTACGTCGGGTTCTACACGTCGTCCGATAATAATAACATAGCAACATGGCAAATAATAAATCTCAATAAGGCAAAAAGAAAATAGATAGAAAAATTCAAACAAAACAATTTCATGAAACAAGTATGGTCTTAACATTTTATTATTTTTGATATTATATACTTTTGTTAGTTCGTTATTTACATATATATATTTCTTTAATGACCTTTGATTCAAGTATTAACAAAATTTGTTTCATAAGTTATATTTTTGTATTCTATAATTCCAGAATATTATTATGTATTTTTATTATTTATAATTTCATATTCATGAAACTAAAATTGCTTAATTAAATTTTAGACTACTTTCTTGCTACTTATAATAACGTAAATATTTTCTACAGTGAACCCTAATTATTTTTGCATATTCAGGTTCCTAATATCATAAGGATTCTAACAAAATTTATTTTATTTAATTTGGAGTTTATTTGCAGAAATTTTATGTATAGCATATTTTAATCCCATTCTTTAAATTTAAATTTAAATTCTAAACAGAGTTAAACTTCAAAATATTTTTGCATATTCTGAATCTACATGAATTTATATGAATTTATAAATTTATTTTACTTCATTTTTACTGTTGGTTCAAAAGTTATAAGCATTTGAAGTTATTCGGATTTGATTAAATACTGGAAAATAGATAATTGCCTAAAACGAAAATTTCGTTTTCTCACAGTGGATTACGCCTTCTGTTTTGGGCTTGACTGGGCTGAGGAGCTAACAACCGGGTCCGCAGCGTCAGTGACTTGGCGAGGGAGACTGGCTGACAGCTGGGGCCCGCGCGACAGAGAGTCATCGAGGCGATGCACCGGCAAGCGGTCCCGACAAGGTGAGGGTCGAGGCTCTTGGAGGCTGACAAAGGGGACCCACGGGACAGAGACCCGGAGCAGAGTGGCGACTTCGGTTTCGCGCCGTGAGGAGCACCGTAGAGATGGAATCGATACCGGAATGAGCTTCAGCACGTGATTGCGCACCCAGGGGAGGTACTACAGTGGTCGGAGACGGCCGGGAGGTGGGTCGCCACCGTGGTCCAGCGGCGGCGCCCATGGCCGAGCGGAGGAGCGATGAAACCAAGGCATCCTGTGCTTCATTTTCACCGAATAAAGCATCAGTGAGGTCCAAGAACTCCATTTTTGCACTTATTCAAAAGAAAGAGTGGCGGAAGATGGGTCCTCACCGTGCGCCATGGGCGGCGGAACTGGGAGCTCGGTTGCGCAACTCGCCGAGGAAGATGAGCGCGAATTGACACCAGGGCTGGGCTTTGGGATTCACAAGGAAGCTACCGGTCTACTGGTTTGAGCTAATTTGAAGTATAGTGATGCGCACAAGGATTTCCTCCTTTCGGTTCTTGCCGGCTTTGGGGAAGAAGATGGTTTATTTGCGCAGGGGAAAGGCTCAGGGACGGGCTAAGGGATGGCTGTGATGGTCTCTGAAACTGGTCGAGCTGGGATTTATAGATAGCAAAGGCGGTTTGGCAGTGGCTTCGAGTGGGCGAGGCACGGCGAGGCGGTGCGGGAGTGCTTGCCGATTTGTTGCCGTGGCAAAGGCTTCCAGAGGAGAATGAATGCCGTGGCAAGGATTTGCAAGAGCTGGCAAAGATGCGTGGCAGAGAATTGGCAAAGCGGAGAAGTCGGCCGAGGCTTTTGCGGGGGATTCAACGCATGGCAGGGGCACAAACACCGAGATGATACCGTGGCAGAGGTGAGTCAGAGTCGGCGGCCTTGGGCGGAGAGTTGCGGCGCGGATGAACACAAAGGAGGAAGGCGGTGCTCGAGCGGCTTGCTTGGCTCGCTGTGAGTGGCTGAGAACGCAGAGGGAAGAAGAAAGGAGAAGAAGGAAGAAGGCTGGAGATGCTGGACTAGCTGACGTGTGGGAACAGGTTGGCAATAAGAGAAGTCGGCAAGGACAGTTGGCTTTCCTGGTCTCACATGTAAGTGATTCAGAGGACAGCTCAAGGAAATTCTCTGGACAGACCTAGGTGAGTTAACTGGATTGAGCTATCAAACCGACTCAAGGCTTTATACTAATTTTTCCAAAGGTTGGTCAGGTGCAGATGAAGGTCCAGGTGAATTTTCAGATGAAAACTAATTGTAGATATTTTATTAAAATTCTGACAATATACACTGCACAGAAATTCCAATTCTGTTTTTGATTTATTAGATTGTCCAAATGATTTTATTTATTTTTGAAACTTTGTTTTTTGAATTTATTTAAACTGATAATGCTTCTGTAAAATTTTCATATTTTTATCTTCGATAATTAAATTATAAAAATTCTGACATTGCTATTTACAGATTTATTTACTTTCTGTTTTTGAATTTCTAAAATTCACTAATGTAAGTTTTAATTTTTGATATTTTTAACGGAGATATATAAGGTTGTCAGGATTTCAGGGTAAAAATTTCATGATTAGGCTTTTCATATAGTTATTCATCATTTTAGAATGCATGAAAATGAGGAAAGGACATTGTTTTAAATTTAAAATCTTGATTCAAATTGAAATTTGTATTTGATTTCATTTTTAAATTCAAAAATTTCATTTTCCCTATTTTTGAATTTTTCGGGATGTTACAATTTCTTTGTTTTGTCTTATTCCTTCATCACTAATTCAGTATGCTAGGGTCTAAATGTATTTCCTACTTTACCTCCTTTTTTTCGAAAGAGATATTTGCAACTTTTTCTTATTTTTTTGGCTTCGCTTGACTGTGTTGTTTCAGGGGATGAAGAGGAATAGGACATATGAGGAATAACAGCAGAATGAAAATTAAGAAGATTGTTTCTCACGCTTGCACGAATTAAGCGGCAACTCCGTCATTCTCTTTCTTGTTAGAAATTGGCCCATTGGGTGGTCCATTTCCTTTAATTCCAAAGCATGCATGGTTTAGTACCATATTGCCTAACCAAGTGGAGATTAGACAATTTAAAAGGTGGAGTTCTTTCCACCTCTTGAATAATGACACTTGGCATGAGTATGGCATAGGGTGAATAGTGACTAAACACACGCACGCGCATTCGTGTATTTTCGCGTGAAAATTCGCGTCGTAATGTGTCTCCTGGCACTTTGATTCACCTTTTGTTTTGCTGAACCTTGCAATTATCTCTCCATTCCATCTATTTAAATGAGATTTAAACATCTGTTTTAATTCAAGGTCATCATGCGCCGTTACTAGTGAGTTAATTGACATTATGCGCCGATTACTAGTAATCGCCGATTCAAATTGTCGCCATTAGTATTCATCATATTTAATCGACATAATCTAGTCGGGCCATTAGTGCATGTCTATATAAACTCCTGGAGACGTCCAGGATGAGGACACTGAATTCTCCTCCAATCTACCTCCTCTCTGAATTGCTGTACTGTTGAGTTGAGCCGTTGAACCTCGCCGGCCTTCCTCCTCGGTGTGCACCGTGAAGGAGGGTAAGCGGTATCTCCGAGCCATTGCCGCAGAGTTCACCTGCACGGGGCGGCAATAAGGTTTCTGGGCAGCGCATCAGCGCGACCGCTTTGCTTCTTCCGCGACATCAACTACTTCCACGACCGCATCTACATCTGCGCTGCCTCCTTTTCTTCATCAAGCTTGATTGTAAGTCAATCGACTTCATTAAAATACAATTCTTGAGTATATTCTGAAGTACAATGAGTTACCTGCTGTTTTATGCATCTCTAGCCTTTTGTTATCTTTGCCTTAATATAAAATCTAGAGTAAAAACATTGCTCCTATTTCTAACATTTCTTACTTCAGCTCAACCTGCCAAATCTACAACCAGATGATCCAGAGTTACTTCGTAGGTATTTTAAATTCTTGGTACGTAAAACCTAGCAGCCCTTTGTACTCTTAAGTGTTGCTATCTTCAACTTTCTCGTGGAATATAACAGTTTCCTTCATTTCTGATTCGTGGTTTTGATCTATGATTGGAAATTGCTTGTTCATTCGGTGTATGGATGCAGTGAAGCCCTGACAAGTGACAATGGAATGGAGCCATGAAGCCACTGTTAATTCGGCATTGCAACCAAAAAAATGATCTCGCATTTTGATTTTGGTCACCTCTTTGATTATGGAAGACGAGCCTTTTCTCTTAACAAAGAGCATATTTTGCTTGTATTTCCCTTTTGTTGTATTATAAACAAAAAGGAAATGAGGGTCACTATTGAAACTGGGGATTTGCTTGCATAAAGACAACGTTCAAAGAGCAATTTCCAGAACCAGAGAAGGAACATCTGGGCATTAGGAACTAACTAAACCAAAGCTCATAGGCCATAGCGCTCTTCCAGACAATAAGGAATTAAGGACAACTAAAACGTGGTAATGTCAGCCGAACAGATCGGATCAAATTGCGTCACCTAACCCTAAAAATTCCCCAAAAATACACCCCCAAATCTTCCAAAAATTCCAGCCATCCAGGGGTCAAATCGAACCTGAGCCAACCCTAAGGGCCTGTTTGGTAGAGCTCCAGATTCTAGCTTCTCCAGAAATCTGAAACTTGTAGGCTAAAATAAAGTGAATTAAGTTTATATTTTTAGTCTAAAATGTGAACAAGATGATCTATCTAAACACTCTTAATGTACTCACAGCTTCAGCTTCACGAATCTGGAAAAGCTGAATCCCTGCCAAACACACCCTAAGTCCCTAACCACCTCACCCAGAGCGCCCCCCCCAACACACACACACACACAAACCACCCAATCGTGGCAGAAAGAAAAAGTTGGGACTAATCTTCTGATGCATGAAAACCTATATCCGCCTATATGCGTTGTTAACAGTAGGAATCTAATGCATGAAAAGCTACACAGCCTGGATAGGAGATGGCACAAAGCAAGAAAACTAGGGAATTGCCTTGGAATATATATGTTTGACTTTAGACTGAGGTAAACAAGAACATGTTGCCATCGGTACTGTCAGGGATATGCAGTATGGTAAAAAAAAATTAAATAATACATCGTGAGCACCTGAATACCTAGGAGAAGATGGCTGATTAGTGACACCATAGTAGTAGACCTCAAGAAAATAACTGTAGTCTCTGTTTTTCGTGGAGAACCAACAGATCAGATATGTCGATACCATGCTATCTACACCCCTCAGGGGCAACGGATCAATGGAAGGATTTTCTCAAAAGAACTGAGCTCAAAAATTAATTCAATATCAATGTACTTGATAACAGCTGGAAAAAAACAAAGGTAAAATAAATTCAGGTCAAACAAAACTAGTCTACCTGTAAAAAACCAAACATCGGGTGGAATATTAATCATTCAGGTCAAACAAATAATAACAAACATGAAAAGTTTGTATCCCATGTGAGCTAATAGAGTGGAATAGATCTGGAGGTCCAGAAGATAATGTCAATGTGAGACCCTGTTCTGACGAACAGGAACCTCCATGTGATTACTGTGCTATTCCCTGGATCAGTAGCTAGCACTCACATGTTTACAACAATTGGAAATCATAATCATACAAAACAATAATTAAGCGGAAACGATTAATACGAATAACTATTACAACTCAGAAAAATATAGCAGCAAAGGAAGCAATATCCTGTAGTTTGCCCAACCGACCCGCAGGCAACTGACCAGGCATAACTCCTTAGAAATAAAACGCTTCAAAGAAGAACCCGCAACCTGCGACGAAAAGAGACTCGAAGCTCGCTAGCACACACCTACAATATAATTAGGCAAGGGTGAGTATTTTACATACTCAGCAAGACTTGAGCAATTCCTACAATACATGCAGGCTATTTCAAAGGAGGCTACTACAGTTAATTTGCATAAAGCGAATTTCATTTGTAAATCAAGTTATTTGCAAACGGAATTTAAAAGAGCATGTTTAATTGATAAGAAATAGATACAGCAGTAAGTAATACTCACAGTCCTCCATGACGTGAGTTCGAATCGATCATTGCCATCGCATGGCATATATCCAGTTCTTTGTCCACACAGGGCACAACAGCTGACACCAACACTTGTCAACACATGGTATAGTATTGGGTCATCTGTGGGGTAAGCTAACTTATAAAATAACCCTTTTTGAAAATGATAAAACATTTAACTCGTGCAAGTTCACCAAGACACCCATGACCGCGGGTACGGCTAATTAATTAGATTTAAACTCTGCAGAGGTGTACAACTTTACCCACAAGGAATGATCAACCTTTTTGCGAGAACATTTCGACACACGCCTCCAATAGCTGTGTGCCTGCCAGGCGATCATACATAGTCGTTACAATACTTAGACATGGCTTTGACCCAGCCCGGGACGTTAACCCCCGCCGTAGAACTAGAAACACACACCCAAGCTGTGGATCCACTTTCACACACCCAACACAACGTTTCTAAACACGGCAGGGCATACACCGTTGCATTAGCAAGTAGAAACCCCGTCAGGCAGACCAAACGGGAATCCTGTGCAAGCTCCCGCCTACCAATGATCAAAGCCAAGTCTAAATACATAACAAGCTATGGCTACCCCATCCTCACCCTTGTGGTTGCACGGTTTTTCTTGGATCATACAACACGATGTTCGGTCCTTAGTTGCGACACGGGCGACACTTCACCCTACACTACGTGCAATTACTTCTGCACAACCGGCTATTGCCAAATAATCGCCCGCATCAAAGCATAGTTTTCTTTTGGGTTTTTCAATCAAAGTACCCACCACCAACAGTGACATTTTCAATGTTTCCCGAAACAATTATTGAGTTGATCATGTACATCATTTATTCTAAAGCATGGCTAAGCAGGTTAAATATGTTCGCATTTACCCAAAATGACATTAGCAATGTCTATCCTCAATCTATGGTTGTCACGGTTCGCATATTCATAATCATCAAAGGAGATTCACGAGACAACAGGTATAACTACCAATCCACAAAATAGCAATTTTCATAAAGTAAACGCATGCATAAAACGATTTGATGCACAAAAGGAATATAAAATACTGGGATCAATATGGTCAAAGGATGCTTGCCTTGCTTAATTATGGCTTACGGCGAGGACGAGGGTTGCGGCGATGACGACGAAGACGAAGCTAGAGACGTCGGGTCTACACGCCGAACTCGAAATAACCGATTGCAAATACAAACTGGCAAAGAAAGAACAGAAGAAGATAAATAGAAAAGCGAATAAAACCTTTGCACAAGATTCAGGGTTGTCTTCTTATGAATTATTTGATTATACTTTTCGAATTCAAGATGCTAAAATTGGTTAGATCAATAGAATTAATCATTAGATGCAAGTTTTTATTGATTTACTATTCATAATATGAGTTTCTGCAACTTTATCACTTATGGGTTTTGCTCCATTAGGATTTGGATTCAAAGCAAAACGAAATAGGAATATTTTCTTAGATTGCTGTAGATTATAATTTAAAGATCATTTCTAAGCTGTTCTTCACTAACTTCAGATTTAGACGAATTGCTTTGCGAGCAAATGAAAAGGCTTAAATGATTATATAAGGTCATGAGTAATTAATTCTTTTACTTCAATTTGCTTTCACTTAGAATTGGTTTTGCACCGGTGAGACCTTCAATTGCAGACTACTGGCTTATTTTACATGATATTTGAGAAGGTTCTGGTGATAAAATATCTTAATTATAGACTTCTTCATTTCTACCGATTCATATTATAAAATTCAGAAAACATAATACTTAAGGTTATTTGGCTATTAGGATTTGCATGCAAAACATGATAGAATATGGTTATTTCTTCATAATAAGATGATCTATACTTTGTATAACAATTCTAAGCTAATTCCATAAATTTTAGGCTTTGGTGATACATTATATTTAGTCTTGAAAAGGCTTAAGTGGCATTGTAAATTGACGTTATTCGGAATCGGCCAAAAGTAAATCAAAAGGTTAATCACTTAAGGGTTTTGATCTAATGAGATTAATAGGCAAACCTTAATGGAATAAGATTCTTTTTACAGATCATGGTAGTATAAACTTTGTACAATGTTACTAAACTAGTTTTACGTATTTTAGTATTTGGATGAGTTATTTTATCTATTGTTGAAATAGACTAAATGATCACCTTTGAAATCTTAAATCGGCCAAGTTTCATTTTGAGTTTCTAACTACACCATACATGATCTTTAATTCATTTTTTTAGGTGTTGGCAGGGAATAATCCATGGAGTGTTTTAAAGCTGGTTTTGCATTGTTTTGACTTAAACTACAACAGGTTTCCTATTTGATTATTATTGCATTTGACATTTCTTTATGATCAAGGAATTCAAGTTAAACTCTATTCTAAATATTTTCACATATATATATGCCTTTACTGTTTTTAGGGACTTATACCAATTACACTGTCATTGCTTTGAGCCATCATGCTATTATTTTGCCAATGGCCATAACATGGTTAAATAAATGATTATGAAGTAATTAATTCAAATTGAGTTCAACATGAGATGGTTTTGCATATTTGAGTTTACCATGATTCCAGAGACAGACAAGAATTTATTTTATAGTTTTAAAAGTTATATTTTGCATATATGCAATAATGACCATAATACTATGTTTATCCCATTTTAAGTTTAAACAATTGTTCTGGGGTTCCAGAATTGAATATTATAGTATATTTAAACACGTTCTGATCCTAGCATCACATTAATATTTATCTCACCATCTCATTACTTATTATACACAAATTCTCGTTAACATCCATATTAACATCCCAAATCAAGTTTAACATAAATAATTATTCTACTGATCAAAATTAAATATTTTTACATAATTAGATTCTTTCTAATTTTAGATGATTTTATAAATTTGTTTCACTAGTTTGCGACTAAAGATGTACAAGCTATTAAAAATTAAATGTATTTCGCCAGAAATCAACTAGAATTTGGAAATACGCTTTACCCCAAAGGAAAGCGTCGTTCGGCTCAGCCTTTCTTCAACCTCTGGCGCCAGACTTCCCGGGCCCACGCTACAGAGACGTAGCGCAGGGCTTCTAGGGCTGGCCGGGCGAGGGCACTCCGCAGAGATCCGTGGCCGTGGCACCAGGAGAATCAAGACGGTGAGACGACTCGGAGGTGGAGTCGATTCCGGAGGAGGCGGAGGCGAGCCGCAATGAGGTCCAATCGGCCGGCGAAAATGGCGCTGGTGGAGACAAAGACCGAGAGGATTCAGCTTGAATTGGCAGCCTTGGGAGCATCCACGAGCTCCAGGAGTCCATTTTGCGGTCGCTTCATTTGGAAGAGTCATCGGATTGCTCCCACCACGGCCGGACTTGGAGGAGAAGGCGCAATGGCAGCCCAATTTTCGCATGAAGAGCTCAGGTTTTTCTTGAGGGCTTTTAATCAATGGAGTATGGGGATGCTTCGGCTCAACCCGATTCGGAAATGGTTGTCTCTACAATTGGAATTTCCTTCGCGCTTTGAGCACGAGCATGCGGCCATGGACGGTTTGGGCGAGTACTTGGGCGGCTACCGGGAGAAGAAGAGGGAAGTGAAGGGGATGAGGAGGAGAGGCTTATAGCCGAGGACTTGCAACCGAGAGGGATTCGTGGAGGAAATCGCGGTAGTGCGCCACTCGGTCTTGAGCTACTCGCCAGTGGAACGAACGGCTTCGGGAAAGTTCTTCGGTGGAACAAACGGTGTTGGGGAGAAGGGCCTGGCAGGTGGGACCATTGTCAGTGACTGGAGTCTCTCCTTTGTGCCAACGGAACGGGAAATCAACAAATGGCCCACACGTCGGCGACTGATCGAGGAATTCCATTTCGGATTTGATTTTCCTTTTATACCAATTGAAATCTATCATTTTTAAATATTTTGTTTTTCAATTGGATTTGATCTCAGGATGTTTCTATAAAATTTTCAAGCCAACATATGGTTCCATTATTTTATGTAAATTCTGACAATACATTATTTGGGTTTAAAAGTTATCTTTTTGTTTTGTCCTTTCATTTCCTTATGCATAGAATTTCAATTGCTGGCTGAAATGATTTAGTTGAATGATCAGGGTTTTCATGGCAATTTTATATATTCTTACTTTTTGTCTTTTTCCTTTTTCCCTCTTTTTCATTCTTCATTTCCAATCGATAGATTTTTCATGCAAGGAATAAATCCGAGGAAATCCAGATAATACCAATAACGGCAAGGAAACTCAGAAATAAATATTTTCAAATTAAAAATATTTATTTTCACTTTATTAAATTTTCAGGATGTTACAGTCAAAGATCAAATAAGGCAAAAGACGTAAGCCTGGCCCTCTGGCTACATCCAAAAATATCAATAAAAACAGCCCATCTAGCCCGTATAGTTCTCTCTCTTAGCACTTCTTAAATTCATTTCATTCCAGTGTATGTGCAGCAAAGCACAATATGTAGGCTCCACAAGGGATTCTTCGAGAAGAACTGTTCAAAAATTTTATAAAGATACGTTCAACAAAACAATGGGAAGCCACCATCTCGGGTGTTTTCAGCGTTAATAGCTAGTGCTACTATTAGCACAGAAAAGACACTACAATACACTATTTCAGCATTTGCATACAACATAGTGCTGAGACTATAGTATATATTTGGGAATGGTTTCCTTTAAAGAAGGTAAAAACATTGCTCTAGCACGAAGTTATGCCAGTAAGAAAACCACGTTGATGTACCAATATCTAGGATAGAAAAATTAGCACATAGCGCCAGGCACCAAATGGTGACAAACAATTTGGCATTTCATAAAAAAAATTTTAGATAATAATCTGATAACAATGTAGACAATACAGGAGATGCAAATGATAGCTCAGAGAAAATGTTAATTTTTTGGAACAACATAGGCATAATTGCTGCTGACATGTTCAAATTGTGGAAATGATACCCATCCATGAAAATTGTCACCATATAGTTTTTTCAGATCATCTCTACTGAGACAGCTAAGGACCTGCTGAAGATACATAATTAGAATTTGCAAAACCAAAAGGTCCATGCAACATACAGCAGAGCTACAAGAGATATTATCCTTGAGATATTTTTTGATTGCTGAGACTGACTATTCAGTATCATCAGGGCAAATATAAAGCGAAACAAGTTAACATCTTGTAGAAGCATGAACATCTCAGATTCATCATACATGTGTGTTAGACAATGTATAGTCTCTATTAACCTGTACTTGGCTTACTTGTACTCCAAGCCCTATTGGGCTATATATATATGTGAGTCACCCCCCCATCTAAGGGCGTGAGGTGTTTCTCCCATTCTCTGTCTCTACATGGTATCAGGAGTCCGGACCCCTCCTAGGGTTTCCCTCCTGCGCCGCCATCCCTCCTAGGGCTTCTCTCCCAGGGTTTCCCCCAGCGCCGCCGCCCTAGGTTTCCCCTCCCAGCCGCCGCCTCCCCCTCCTCCTTCCTCTGTTTTTCCCTCTGAGCCCTCGTGTCCTCTGCTTTCCCTCTGTTTCCTGCGCCCGGCTGCCCACCTCCTTCCGCCACACCACTCTTCTTTCCGTCATCGTCATGAGCTCTTCCCACACCGGCCTCGCCGGTGACGGCAACTCCGCCGCCACCTTCCTCAACCCCTACGCCACTGTCTCCGTCAAGTCCCACGTGCCCATCACCCTGGAGTTGGAGAATCCTAACTACACCAAGTGGTCTACATTCTTCAAGTCCATGTGCGGCAAGTTTGGCCTCATGGGACACATCGACGGCACTCCTCTTCCCGCCGACCCGGCATGGGTTCAGGCCGACTACTGCATTCGCAGCTGGCTGTTCGGCTCCACTGCCGACGCCATCCTCGACCTCGCCATGGCTGAAGACCAATCTGCGTACGAACTCTGGTCTGCCATCTCCGCCATCTTCACCGCCAACAAAGAATCCAAGGCAGTTTACCTGAGTCACGAATTCCACACACTGACTCAAGGTGATCTCTCCACCAACGACTACTGCCAGCGGATGAAGGTCCTCGCCGACGGTCTGCGGGACGTTGGCCTCCCGGTCGACGGTCCTCAACTCGTCCTCAATCTCCTGCGCGGCCTCAACTCTCGCTTCTCCACCGCCGCCGACGACATCGCCAACTCCAAGCCTCTGCCATCCTTCGCCGAGGCGCGTAACATGCTGATCCTCAAGGAGCTTCGCCTCGCCACTGAGGTTAAGAACGCTCAGGCCTCTGCTCTTCTTACCGACACCCTGATCGGCGGTTCCACCTCCTGCTCTGGCCACTGCAAGCAACCCACGGCTCTTGTCGCATGGCGGCCAAGACTCCGGCTTAGGTAACGGCGGCATAGCAATAAAGAAGAAAGCGGCCGGCGCAAGGGACAACAAAGATCAACACCGGTGCAAGCAAAGCAGCAGCAGTGCAGCAGGCAGCGCCCTAGCGGTCCGTGGGTGTGCTTTACTCCCTGGAACACATCCCAGCAGTGGCGCTCTCCCTCTCCTGGCCTTCTGGGTCCCTATCCTCAACCTCAAGCTCACACCGCCGTCACCGGGCCTCCGCTGCCATCTCCGGTCCAGCAGCACACATGGCCGGTGCCCTCTGCCAACTGGGATCAGTCGGGTCTGGTGGTTGCTCTCCAGCAGATGCAACTTCAAGGCTCCAACCCCTGGGTTCTTGACACCGGCGCCACTTCCCACATGACATCCTCTGATGGTATGCTTCTTTCTCGTCTCCCCACTTCATACTCCTCCATCCTGGTTGGCAACGGCACTTCTCTTCCCGTTGTTGCTCAGGGTCACTCTCTTCTTCCTACTTCATCTGCTGACTTTCATCTCCACAACGTTCTTGTTGTTCCTTCTCTTGTTCGCAATCTTCTTTCTGTACGTCAATTCACTCGTGACAATCACTGTTCCATTGAATTTGATCCTTTTGGTTTTTCCGTCAAGGACTTGCAGACCAGACGCGAGATTTTTCGTTGCGCTAGCGATGGCGATCTCTACACCATTCCAGCCGCCACCACTTCTGCCATCGCCCACGCCCACCTCGCCGTCTCTTCCACCGTGTGGCACCAGCGTCTCGGTCATCCAGCACCAGCCGTCCTAGCTACCTTGCAGAAAAACAAACTTCTATCATGTAATACTGTAGACTGTTCCATTTGCCACTCTTGTCAACTTGGCAAACACGTCCGGCTACCCTTTACTAGTTCTTTTTCTAGTTCTTCCACTCCTTTTGAGCTTGTTCATTGTGATGTTTGGACCTCGCCGGTTGCTAGTATCTCTGGGTGCTTATACTATCTTGTTTTTCTGGATAATTATACTCATTTTTGCTGGACGTTTCCCATAAAATGCAAGTCTGAAGTGTTCCAACTTATTGTCAACTTCTTTCAATATACACGCACCCAATTCGGTCTACCTGTTAAATGTCTTCAGGCTGACAATGGTTCCGAGTTCGTTAACAATGCCACTAGCTCCTTTCTTGCTTCGCACGGTGCATTGCTCCGGTTCTCTTGCCCCTACACTTCACCTCAAAACGGCAAGGCCGAACGCATTCTCCGCACAATTAACAATTCGGTTCGCACTCTTTTACTCCACGCCTCCATGCCACCCCAATATTGGGCGGAAGCATTAGTCACCACCACTTATCTCATCAACCGGCGCCCGTCATCCACAATTCACAATCGCATTCCTTTTGAGCTTCTTCACGGCACCCCTCCACATCTTGAGCACCTTCGTGTCTTTGGTTGTTTGTGCTATCCAAACCTCTCTGCCACCGCCATAAACAAGCTTGCTCCCCGTTCGGCTGCCTGTGTCTTCCTCGGTTATCCCTCCTCTCATAAAGGATACCGTTGCCTTGACCTCGCCACTCATCGTGTTATTATCTCTCGTCACGTCGTTTTTGACGAACACGTTTTTCCCTTTGCTGTTTCCTCACCCACTCCCTCCAGTTCTTTGGATTTTCTTGTCCCTGATGATGAACAGGTTCCGACAATTGTCACGACTGCGGCAGCTCCGTCCCTTGTGGATGTTGAGCGGCCGCGCTCACCTTCTAGGCGCATCGGGTCACCTCTGTTCTGCGCCATTTCACGGCAAGACGCGCCGGATCGCTTCGGCGACATCCTCCTGCCTCGCCAGCATCTCCTTTGCCACCATCGCCCCACGCCGGCGCCGGGCCTGCTTTCGCCGCTCTCCAGACTCTCCGCTTTGCCGGTTCGGCCGTTCTGATCGTGACCACCACCGGTCACCGCCGTCGTCCCTCAGTCCCCTTGCTGCGTGGGTGCTCCGCCGGCCGGCCCTCCAGTGCCGCCTCCGTCCGCACCTGTGAGACACCCCGAGCAGGCTGCCCCGGACGCTTTTCGTCGCATCACTCGGTCTCAGACAGGCTCCCTCAAGCCCCCTGTCTACCCGAAGGCTCTCTCCACCACACATGTCTCTCCAGTACCGTCCAATTATCGCAGCGCTCTCGCCGATCCCAATTGGCGCGCTGCGATGAACGATGAGTACCAGGCGTTGCTGGCCAATGCAACATGGCGCCTTGTCCCACGGCCCCACGGTGCCAATGTGGTTACGGGCAAGTGGGTCTTCAAGCATAAGTTCCACTTCGACGGTTCGCTTGCCCGCCACAAGGCCCGCTGGGTGGTCCGCGGTTTCTCCCAGCAGCACGGTGTCGACTACGATGAGACTTTCAGTCCAGTTGTCAAGCAGGCCACTATCCGTGTCATCCTCAGCATAGCGGCCTCCCGTGCGTGGCCCATTCACCAGTTGGACGTGAAGAACGCCTTTCTTCACGGCCATTTGGCCGAGACTGTCTACTGCCAGCAGCCTCCCGGCTTCGTCGATCCATCTGCTCCTCACCATGTCTGCTTGTTACAGAAATCTTTATATGGTCTGAAGCAGGCTCCTCGGGCCTGGTACCAGCGTTTCGCCACCTACCTTCGCCATCTCGGCTTCACAGCCTCGACCTCCGACACATCTCTATTTGTTTACAAAGATGGAGACAATGTCGCCTACATGCTTCTGTACGTCGACGACATTGTCCTAACGGCTTCCTCGACGCCTCTCCTGCAGCAAATCATCACCCGTCTTCACTCCGAGTTCGCCATGACGGACCTTGGTGCTTTGCATCACTTTCTCGGCATTTCTGTCACGCGTTCTTCCAACGGCCTGTTTCTATCTCGGCACAAGATATCGGTGATCTTCTCCAAATAGCAGGCATGGCTGAGTGTCACTCTACGACGACCCCTGTTGACACTCATGCCAAGTGTTGTTTGCATCGACGGCGCCCTATTCTTGATGCTTCGAGTCACGGAGTCTTCTTGGCGCTCTCTGAGACCTCCGCGACATCGTCGACTTGGCGTCTGCGATACGGCAGTGTGTTTGTTCATGCATGATCCGCGCGAACCTCACCGCGCGTTGATCAAGCGCATTCTCCGCTATGTGAAGGGCACGCTCTCAGTTGGTCTTCACATCGGCGCCGGTCCCGTCCAATCCCTTACCGCATATTCTGATGCGGATTGGGCGGGCTGTCCAGACTCTCGGCGCTCCACCTCCGGCTACTGCGTCTACTTCGGCGACAATCTGGTGTCATGGTCTTCGAAGCGCCAGACGACAGTCTCCCGCTCCAGTGCCGAAGCGGAGTACCGCGCCGTTGCTCACGCAGTCGCAGAGTGTTGCTGGCTACGGCAACTGCTTCAGGAGCTTCACATCTCGATTCCTTCTGCGACCGTCGTCTATTGCGACAACGTCAGTGCTGTCTACATGACAGCCAATCCGTTCATCATCGTCGCACGAAGCATATCGAGATCGACATTCACTTCGTCCGCGAGAAGGTTGCGCTGGGGCAAGTGCGCGTGCTCCACGTCCCCTCATCGCATCAGTTTGCGGACATCATGACCAAAGGCTTGCCTGTACACTTGTTTTCCGATTTTAGGTCCAGTCTTTGCGTTCGTGATCCTCCCGCTGCGACTGCGGGCGGGTGTTAGACAATGTATAGTCTCTATTAACCTGTACTTGGCTTACTTGTACTCCAAGCCCTATTGGGCTATATATATATGTGAGTCACTCCCCCATCTAAGGGCGTGAGGTGTTTCTCCCATTCTCTGTCTCTACAATGTGATCCTTCTAATAGGTTTTTGTATTCCTGCAACATGAAACAAATCCATGACATTTCAAGAGGCTTCCTATACAAAGCTTAAGTATCTAATATATGCGAGTCACAGATGCAGAGACCCGCTGTTATAGGCTCGGCCCACCTTAACATGTTAGATGCCTGGTCAGGCATGAGTCATGTACTCATGTAGTTCTGACCTTTATCTTTAAGCCTCAAATTAACTTGAACTTATGGAGGTCGCAGAAGCAACTCGTTGCAGACTAGGCACACACACCCAGGATTGGTTTAGCAGCCAAGCGCTGTGTTGAAACCTGAACTTGTTAGATGCCCGGTGAAACATGAGTGATGTGGAGTAATCATGTTACAGTGAAAGCAGAAAGCAAGCAGCTCACCTCACTAAACCATCCTAAATCCGATGAGACCACAAGTAGAGCAGTTGATACGCAGTCAAAATAAACCCAGCTGCTCCAGCCAGCCTTGAACGCCACCCCCACCACCAGCCCCATGACCATCCCCGAGATGAGGCCAGACCCATATCCCCGGCCGCAAAAGCTTGGATCGCTACTGGATGTATTTCCTACTTTTTAGGTTGATTTCTTTTTAGGTTGATCGCTACTGGATGTATTTTCAACTGGATGTATTTCCTAATATTACTGCTCTGTCTTCATTTGTTCAGTTACTCTTTTTAGGTTGATTTCTTTGTTTCGTCTTATTCCTTCATCAGTAATTCCTTTCTTCATCATTAATTCAGTATGCTAGGGTCTGAATGTATTTCCTACTTTACCTCCTTTTAAAAAAAAGTGATATTTCCAACCTTTTTTTATTTCGCTTGACTGTGTTGTTTCAGGGGATGAAGAGGAATAACAGCAGACTGCAAATTAAGAAGATTGTTTCCCACGCTTGCATAAATTAAGCGGCGACTCCATCATTCTCTTTCTTAGTTCAGTTCAATATGCCAAATCTACAACCAGATGATCCAGAGTTTCTTCTTAGGTATTTTAAATTCTTGGTACGTAATACTACTTGCCCTTTGTACTCAAGTGTTGCTATCTTCAACTTTCTCATGGAATATGACAGTTTCCTTCATTTCTGATTCGTGGTTTTGATCTATGATAAAAAACCATTCAAAAGACGTTACTAACGTGAAAAATGCAATATTCACCTTGTAATCAAAGTGCTTCGATCAAATCATGCATGCCCCTTTCATACTATACATGCACGCAGGTGGAAGACGGTACTGCTTCATTCATCAGTGTATGGATGCAGTGAAGCCCCCTGACAAGTGACAACGGAATGGAGCCATGAAGCCACGGTTAATTCGGCGCTGAAACAAGAAAAAAATGTCTCGCATTTTGATTTTAGTTACCTCTTTGTTTATGGAAGACGAGCCTTTTCTCTTAAGAAAAAGATCATCGAAATTATTTGTGATTATGTATTGTGAACATGATTAGCAACTATTTGTGATTTATATTGTACCACGACAGCTGCTGCAATTTTTACCGCTTGGTTCTTTTAGCAAAGAAAACAGAGATTGGCAATACAGTAGTGCTTTGTCATGATACGTGGGCTTAAGAATGTTTAATTTCACAGCGATTTGTTATAATTTTTTTCCAACAACTCGTATGAAGCACAAGGTAAAAAAGGACTTCGTCACAGACTCAGTACAAAACAATATCAAAGAGCATATTTTGCATCCACATGACTGAAAACTCCTAGTATCCTACATTAGGAATCATAAGGTATGAGAAACAACAAGGAGCATATTTTGCTTGTATTTCCCTTCTGTTGAATTATAAAAAGGAAATGAGGATCTCTACCTCCCTTGTTCCCCAGAAGAATTTATCACTATTGAAACTGGGGATTTGCTTTCATAAAGACAACCTTCAAAGAGCAATTTCCAGAACCAGAGAAGGAAATGTCCCACTCTTCTTTAGGGACTTAACTATTCGAATAACTAACCAGTCTTGAGAAGACAGGTGAGGTGAAACTCCAAGTCGGCTTAACGAACATCAGGGCTACAGTACATAGTGATCCGACCAGAGCAGCTGATACGCAGTCGAAATAAATATCGAGCCAGAATATAATGCTTAATGAACCCAGCGTAATCAAATGTATATACTGTACGTAGTAATAGCAGTAGAGATTGCAAGAAATTTAATGTGTGCACGAGAAGTGACCTGAAGAGCGAGCGAGAGATGAGGACAGGGGAGGTTGGTCAGGTGAGGTGAGGTCACCTTGGCGACGCATTTCCTGGTGCGGCGCTGCACCGTGCTGCTCCAGCCGACCATGAACGCCAGCCCCATGACCGTCCCCAAAATGAGGCCAGGCCCATCTCCCCGCCCGCAAAAGCTTGGATCGCTACTGGTAGGTAGTTCCTTGCTACCACATGAAGCATTAATTCGAGCCGAGCGAGGGGATGTAGCAAGGCAGTGCCGGGGAAGAAGGCGACGGCGGAGAGGGCAATGTGGCTGGCACGCGGGAGATCGATTCGGCTGGGGACCCTTAATTTATCTGGGGTTAGGGCACGTACAAAGCCATTTAATATGGTGTCTCTTAGTGATGAGGTGGACATGCTTCGCTGATGTGGCAGGGGGAAAAGTGCAAAAAATGCTAGAGTCGACTCTTGGTGAAGAGACGACTCTTCACAAGCTCCTAGGCAGAATTAGAGAGGAGCAGTATTAAATAGCATGTTGGCTCTTGTGCATGTCCTTTGTACATGCTTATCTTTTTTACTTAGAAGAATGTGCTAAGAGACACTCTTGACTCTCCATTGTACATGCCCTTAGGAAATATGAACACATGATTTTCTCCTTGGGAATGGGAGCCCAACACCTGCCGGATCTGGAAGAAGGGCAGAGAAGAAGTTGGGGAGCGGTGGGGTGGAAGAAAAGGTGGAGAAGAAGCCGAACACCGGCTGGATCTGGCCAGGAGGGGGTGGAAGAAGCGGTGGAGAAGAAGCCGAGGGGCCGGCGGCAACAGCGGCGGCGCTTTCTTCGCGACGCAGAGCAGCGGAGGGCAATGACGGGGAAAACGAGAGCGCCCTCTGGAGGACTCCGTGGGGGAGGATTTCTTCGCGAAGCACGGGTCTCTGTGCTCGGGAGCGAGATTTGTGGACATTTCTGTGAATTTGCATCCAGCGAAAAATAGCTTAAACGATGTTAAAAGAATTTAAAATCATTTGTGGAGGTTTCTGACACATCAGTGATATTTCTACAAAAAATTCAGATGACTATCAAATCTAAGAAATTTCTAAAAATTCAAACATGTTGAACTTGGCGGAGGGGGGCTTTGGTGATGGTGCTGAAATGGTTTTTAAGAATTCTGTGTTAAAAAAAATAGAGCTGCCGCAGCTTGGGCTTTGGTCAGGTGACCCATGTAGAAACAGAAAGGATATTCCTTGCACTAAGCCGAGGGCAAAAGGAAATATATACAGCTGCTTCATCTTAATTTGTTCGGTTACTATTTATAGTTTGATTTCTTGGTTTCGTCTTATTCCTTCCTTCATCGGTAATTCCTTCCTTCATCATTAATTTAATATGCTAGGGTCTGAATGTATTTCCTACTTTTACCTCTTTCTTTTGAAAGAGATAAATTCCAAGTGGTGTGTCACCGAGGCCGGTGCGAGCGAGACTGACCTGCAGAAAAATATCAACAACGTCTTGGATGGATTTGAAACACATGGAGTCTACGTGGAAAGTGGTGGCACATGCTTTGAGTCATGGGAGCGTCTCACCATGGGCCGACGACACTGCTGCTTCCTGGCTCCAGCCTTGGCCTCTGTACGCCGCCGCTTCGGCAGATCTCGGGTTTTGGTCAGAATGAGATTCAAAATTCTAGATGGATAAAAAATAAAAAAAAATTAAAATTGCTATAATATTTTTTAGAAATATAGTCTTTCTAGTTTCCTACAAAAAAATAGGAATGTTACTTCAGGTAAAATTAGAAATCTTAACACTAGTATAATTCATTAGCACACTTTTTAAAATTCTAAAGAAAAGATATATATATAAACCACAATATTTATCGACAAGCGGCTAAAAAACAAAGGCTAGACAACGAAAGTTGCTCGAAAATTGTCAAGTGAAGTCTGTAATACCGTATTGCTGTCGAGGTTTCTTTCCTCTTCATCATTTGTCTTGTCGAGGTTTCTTTCCTCTTCATCATTTGTCTTGCCCTTTCATTTCAGAGCACATAATTTTTTACTTTTCTAGCCTCGTTTGCGTTAGAATTTTCAGAAATAGCCGTTTAGCACCTCAAGTAGTAACCTCTAGTGGATAGAAACAGTGAAAAAAATTTTAAAACTTCTTTTAGCGAATTCAACGGACTAGATCCACATGATTTTTTTTTTTATTTTCCGCCACATCCAACAGACTGGTTTTAATTTTTTTTGTCACGGTAGAATTCGCGCCTGAATATTTTAGTACTACAGCTGGGACCAGTGTGTGCTGATGCACAGTAGTCTATTTATCACGCACGGCTACCGAAGATTGGGAAAACAAAACGTACTTGAAGAAATGTTTTTAGCAGTAGTACTAAGAGAAACTCCAGCAGCGCTCTCCAAAAGCCACTTTTACATAACTCTCCAAAAAAATCCCTCCCCATATCTCCTCCCTCTCCAACAGCACTCTCCATATCACACTCCCTATCTTCTCTCTCCTATATTCTAATCATATTCCACATAACAGACATACCAGCAACCGTATTTTTTCCGATACATTCGAACTACTATATTAAAATACGAGAATTTAAAAATTAAAATTTATTGTGACGATCACATTGTAATTTCGAATGGCTATATTTGAACATGGGAGTTTTAAATTTGAATTTTTTGTAACGGTTATGTTATAATGGTGATTTTTGAAATTATTGTACTGAGTGAGTCATGTCAGAATTGCCGTTAAATGCATACGGCTATATTGAAACGGTCGTCATAGCGGCTATATTCTAACGGTCATCGCAACGGCTATATTCTAACGGCCATCGCAACGGCTATATTATAACGGCCATCTTAACGGCTATTTTGTAACGGTCAGCGCAATGGCTATATTCTAACGGTCATCTTAACGGCTGTATTCTAACGGTCATCGCAACGGCTATATTCGAACAGTCAGCTTAACGGCCACACCATTGTCGTCTATATATAGAAACCCATTTGTAGTTCAATGGTCTGCACATTTCATAATGAGTGGTCGAAACTTAGTCTCAGAACTTCTCTCGGAAGATGAGGAGTCCGAGAGAAATAATGAGTACGTATTTCTTCTTACAACAGGATACCTAGCTCACATGGAAAATCAAGGTGTGAATCTTCCACTCCATGGCGGTTCGACTCCTGGCCGGCAAGTCGTTCATCGCAATAGGCAAGAAGGGCATGCTAGACTGTTTCAGGACTATTTTGCTGATCCTCCTATCTATGGCCCGTCCTTCTTTCGACGGAGGTATAGAATTATTCGTTCTTTATTTCTTCGCAGATTGTGTTCATCCTACTATCTACAGCCCAACTTTCTTTTCGACGCAGGTTTCGAATGAATCGGCCTTTATTTCTTCGCATATTGCATGCCGTAGAAGCACATGACAATTATTTCGTGCAGAAGAGGAATTGTGCTGGAAATCTTGGGTTATCTTGTTTGCAGAAGGTAACCGTAGCATTTCGGATGCTAGCTTACGGAGTAGCAGCAGATGCTATTGATGATTATGTGCGGATTGGAGAAAGTACTGCTATAGAGAGCCTGAAAAAGTTTGTGAAAGCTATTATTGAAATATTTGGAGATGAGTATTTAAGATCTCCAAATGAGAATGATACTGCTAGATTACTTGCAATTGGTGAGGAAAGAGGTTTTCCAGGAATGCTAGGGAGCATAGATTGCATGCATTGGAAGTGGAAAAATTGTCCGGCGGCATGGCAAGGCATGTATACTGGTCATGTTCACGAGCCAACAATCATTCTGGAAGCCGTTGCTTCCCAAGATCTTTGGATATGGCATGCTTTTTTTGGTTTACCAGGGTCTCACAATGATATTAATGTTCTTCACGGTCCCTCTCTTTGCCAAGTTAGCGAAGGGCATGCTCGTAGTGAACTATACTGCGAACGGTCACAACTACACAATGGGATACTATCTTGCAGATGGAATTTATCCTTCATGGGCAACATTTGTCAAGACAATACCAGCTCCCCAAGGGAATAAGAAGAAACATTTTGCAGAAGCTCAGGAAGCAGCTAGGAAGGATGTGGAACGAGCATTTGGAGTTTTACAGGCGCGTTTTGCAATCGTTCGTGGACCAGCTCGTTTTTGGTATCAAGAAACACTTCGAGATATCATGACAGCGTGTATCATCATGCATAACATGATAATTGAAGATGAACAGGATGGAGGTCCAGTTGACTACAATTACGATGCAATGGGAGAAAATGTTGCAGTCTCCCATGAAAGAACACCTGAGTTTTCTGAGTTTATTCAAACCCATCAATCCATCAGAAATAGAAAAGCTCACTCTCAGCTTCAAGAAGATCTAGTGGAGCACTTATGGCGCCAGTATGGAGGGATGTACTAGTTTATGCACTTCAACTATATATGATGTACCACTTTATGCACTTCAACTATGATGTACTAGTTTAAACACTTCAACTATGATGTACCGATTTATGCACTTCAACTATGATGTACCGATTTATGCATTTCAACTACCAATTTTCGCAGAGTAGTAAGATTGTGAGAAAGCAGCAATATCGATAACTGGTTTCCAACGTGATGCACAAAACACAGGATCAGGAACAACTGCTAAAAATAAATAAATTTCATATTATTTGTTACATCCATATCCATAAGTCAATGCCATAGAAGAGAAAAATACATATCCATATCCATAAGTCAATTCCATAGCAGAGAAAAATACATATCCATATCCATAAGTCAATTCCATTAGTTGACAATATTCGTTTAGCTAAAGACAGACGCAGACAACTGCTTCACTTGCTCAATGCCATAGAAGAGAAAAATACAAGTGCCCAGAGTAGCTTCACTTGCTCCAGTTCTTGGGGATTCTTTCAATAGGTCTGGAGGAAACGAGTTATGGTCACTGAGTTTGCAACACGAGACGCCAAGAACTTGTCCAATGCAAGACCTTCAATGTTGATGGCCTGAAAAATGTAGATTACTAGTCATATATTCATATCTAGACAATTTCAATCCTCAAGAAGCAAAAGATCAATTTTCCCAAACAAAATATCCTCACAGAAAGTAAAGACCTATAAGCAGCAGCATAGCAGTTTCCAGTTGGACCAATTCCTTTGTCTTGCATTGTAGCTGCGCAAGTTGTTGAAGTATCAGTGCCTGTTGTATATATGCAGATAATTTTCAGAATTACTTAACATATGGTTCATCACAAACATCACTATGAATTGAAGGATGACTAATTACCAGTAGGAATAATAGCCAAGGCCAAAGCATTGTTTTCCTCTATTGCTGATACACTAGGATTTGGATCAATTAATCCCTAGGAGAAGACAGGACATTAGACTCTTCACCATGCTACCAGATCATGGTCAGCCCAATTGAACAATCAAATTTGTCCAAGCTAGCAACCTAAATGTACATCACAGAAAGAAGCAGAATTTGTCGAAGCTAACAGATCATGGTCAGCCCAATTGAACAATCCCGCTTTTCCATCAGGAAAGAATGACCTTCAACACTGACACAACTGCTTCACTTGCTCAATGCCATAGAAGAGAAAAATACAAGTGCCCAGAGGTAGCCAGACACAGATAAGGTACAAATGTACACTACCAGAGGAATAAGAAAGCAATAATTCGTATGAACTGCAAATTTATATGTGGATGTTGCTAAACTTTTCACAATAGGCCGCATGAAACATCCCATAATAAGCTCTTCCTTGTTAGTTAAGTTCTGGAGAAACTTACAAGATACTGTTGAACAAGAGGACAGCAAATGGACATTTCACTTGGACTCCCCACAACCTCAGATAGATTGCTAGACTGCCAATAAAACATTAACAATGCAGATACTGATGACATATGAACATATATATATATTATTGAAATGGGGAGACAAAAAGAGAAGGCAAACATGTATCTCTTTCGGAAAAGTAGCAGTAAAAAGCATTGTCTGTCTCACACCACAAGGGGTGTAGGGTCGAGGATGCGCCTAGAGGGGGGGTGAATAGGCGTTTTACAAAATCGATCGCTCACTAAAACTATTCGCTCTAATCAACCCCTATGTCAAAACCTAATCAAGATAAATGCGGAAGCGGTAAATAGGTTTTGACAATTAAAGCCTAAATCAACTAGGCTCACTAGTGCACTAACTAATTTATGTCTCTACACAAGAATTGCTAAATTGATCAACTAAATAATACTAGCAATTCTAATTCAAGCAATTGATAAATATTCAATAATGTAAAGTGCTTGAATATAAATGAGACAAGAGACAACCGATATTTTTCCGTGGTGTTCGGAGACTTGCGGTCTCCCTAGTCCACGTTGAGGCTAGCCCGACCACTCGGACCGGCTCCGCTCGAGCACCGCCTCTTTCCACTAGTCGTGGTTTTCACGCTTGTGCGTAGGCTCAACCCGAACCTTCACAAACTTGCGGGGCTTCTCACACCTTGAGAGCTCCCGCGCACGACGCCTACGCCGTCTAGGAGTCGGCAACCTCCAAGAGTAACAAGCCGCTCCTTCGCTTGAACTTCACCGAGCACAACGAATGCGCTCCCGGTGATCACCAAGTGCAACACATGCACAAGGACCTCACTCAAGTGCAACACATGCACAAGAGCCTCTTAAACCCACTCCTAATTGCAACACATGCAATTAGTTCACTCTTTAGCTCAAGAACCAATTGAGAGTGTGCAACACATGCAACACCTCTCCCAAATACTCACACAAGAGCCAAAACCCTTCACAATAACACCAAATCGTACTTGAGCTCTCTCCTTTTGCAACACATGCAAAACTTAGCTCCAAGCAACCACACGGTTTTATAAAGATAGTTTTGCGAACCAAAACGTGAAGCTTCAACTAATGCAACACATGCAAAAGTGAACTCCATGCAAAAGCTAACGCGTTGGCTTATCCTATTTGCAACACATGCAAATTAAAGCATAATGCGAAAAACCAAATGCATATACTCTTTCATCTTTGCAACACATGCAAATCAGAGCATAATGCACAACAACCAAGCATAGGCTTAACACATTTGCAACACATGCCAAATGGTTAACCCATATGCAAAAACCAAATCAAATAAGATTTGAGCTTGAGTGAACGCGGGATTGAGATCACCAACACATGATGAAGCTCAAGCGAAAGAGGCAACCCCTCTTAATAGTACGGCGATAAAAGAACTAGACTCAAAGACTACAAAAGTCCTTAGCCTATCTAGTTATACCTTCGCGCCACAAACAATCCCTTTGGGGTCTTTATGATCTTCACTTAAGCTCCCGGGATCATCACTCTTCTTTTCTTCGGGATCCATCCTTGACGCCCATCAACTCATGATGCCATCCAAGTCCCGTTTTCATTCATCTCATTTATCTTTGGACCTAACTCAAACACAACTCATACAAATAGTTAGTCCAAGATGCATGGTTGTCTCAATTATCCCTTGCACTCCATTAACACATAATGGATGCCTTTAGATCAATTGAGCACAACCTAAATCAATTGAAATGATTTAAGTATGTCTTAAGTACAATAATGCAACTCATGCTTTATTATACTTAAGAACTATTCATTGTCCTTGATTAATCAAGAAACACCATCAACACATGATGAGGTGTTCTCTAATGATTAACACGACAAATGAACTCAATTAAATTATCATTTAAATTGATTCTTCAAGTTAGAGTGTGAACTCCCCCTAAATATGTGCATCCATGTAATATATGGATTGGGAAACATGATACACATTTTGTGGTTAATATAACGGGAATATTCATACTTTAACTTGACTCTAAAGTATGCAACTAATATTAAGATGAATATGCAAACATACCTTGGGTTTTCCATTTTTCAATGCGATGAGACTAAACAAGGACATTCTAAACATACATGTTAGTCTCGATATAAGATATGTCATTAAGAACAATATCGCATTAGGGGATGAACTCAATATTAGATTTGTCATTAGATTTGTCATTAACACCAAAACTATAACTAATGAAGGTTGAACTTACAAGGGGGCATGTCCATCTCTGCACAGAAGTTTTGTTCCCATCACATTTCATCTCTGCTTGACAATCTACATGGATACATAACCAATGACATTTGACAAGGATGATACATTAAAACCAGAAATGGGTTGTTTTCTTACTTAATTGAGCACTTAAAGTATCAACGCTGCAAGAAGCCAACAGCAGCAGGTTCATGTACAACAACAGAATAACAGATCAACAAGCTCCTAGTTCTTTCTAGCCAATTTGAAGAATGACCTTTAACAAGTTGAACCAAACCATAAGTAGGTAAGAGCAACTCGGTGCATACAAGGCTGCAAACTTCCAATTTCAAGCAAATGGACATTTTTCGCGACCATGGGTACCATCATTCACATTTTCATGCCGCCAACAGATATATTGCTTACGGCTTCTGACAGAATATTCATGAATCACAACTACGGCTACAACGAAGCTACTACCTGGAGTGTAGAAGCTCATGTATATTGCTTAGCAGAAGTAGCAGGGTGCACAAGCTCATGTAGGGAATGGCAGAAGTAACGATGCTACTACCTGGAGTGTAGAAGCTCATGTATATTGCTTACGGCAACGAAGATAGGGATGCAGAAGTAACAGGGTGCAGAACAAGTGCATCCAGATACTGCAAGTGTACCAGGTCATTCCCAGTGGAAATGATAATGCAAACGTAAAAGTATAAGAAAAATCAGTAAACATCACTATGAACTAGCTCAAGGAATTAAAGGAAATCTCATTGTGCTTACTGGAAGATAACGACTAAGAACAAAGCAACATAAAGAGAACCATGGGTGGAAAACTGTGAAACATAAGCCCGTGAATCCATTCTGTCCACTGTTTCAGGGCCATCCACTGCAAGATAACGACTAAGAACAAATGCATAATCAACTGAAGAGAACTTTCCATTTCCTGAAGAATTAACTTCCCTTCCAGATAATAACCTGGTTGTTGATGTAGTATCTTTGCGCGTACCAGCTCTGGCCTCTACATGACAGGATTATAAAGCATATGAGATGCATGCAGCCATTTTATTTAGGAAGGAAGATTATGACAAAAGAGGAATAAGCCATATCTGGTATTCGAAATACTTGCTGAAAGTGCAGAACAAACACAGTCATGTATGAAATCATGAATGAACACTGAAATTAGAAGACTAAGTTAGAAGGCACCACATCTCTCTATCAATCTCAGACGTAAGTATATAACCCTGCAATAAATGAAGGTGTTAGAAACATATGACGGTGTTAGAAACTTCTTTGCACATCCACAATTAGATTCTCAAAACAAAAGCAGAACTGAAAGGACAGATATGTCGCCTAGAGGGGGGTGAATAGGCGTAATTAAAATTTGCAATTAAATAAAATCACCCAAGGGCCAAAATCCGGAGTGTCCGGACTTAATGTCCGGATAGTCCGGAGTAAATGTCCGGATAGTCCGGAGTAAATGTCCGGAGTGTCTGGACAGGTGACCTCGAAATGAGAATTTTAAATCCTTGCAAATTTTCAACAATCAAGCTGAATACAAAGGTTCTAAATGATCTCAGGTACCTTGGAAAAATATAGATCTAAAGCCAACCACTGAGATAAAGTAGATCGGGGCACCACAAGTTTCAAGAACTACAAACCCTAGCACAAGCAAGTGAAGAACACAAAGACAACGAATTTGTTACCGAAGTTCGGATTCTTGAAGGGAATCCTACGTCTCCGTTGAGGAGGCACAAAGCCCGGGTCCCTCTTGACCCCTTTCCTCCCGGTGTTGCACAAAGCACTCGCCGGTCTTCACTTCTTGCCTCTTTCCTTTCGGAGGCGAGACTAGCCTTCAAACAACCGGGCTCTCCACACGAAGACTTGGAGGCTCCGGTGACTCCTTGCCGCCTAGGAGCCCTTCAAACTCCAAGAGTAATAAATACACCGCTAAATCAACTTGGAGGATGAAACTTGTGCTCAAGAATCAAACAAGCAAGCTCAAAGCACTTGAATCCCCTTCTTTCTCCCCAAAGATGCAAATCAAATCGAAGATTTAAGTGGGAGAAAGAAGCTAGGGCTTGAGAGAGTGAGAGAGTGAGCTTGGGAATTGAATGCAGCAATGAATAAATTGGGCAACGGTTGGATTTGGAGTGAGGGCTTAAATAGCTCTCCCAAAATCCAACCGTTACAGGTGCTCTGCGCACAGTCCGGACTGTCCGGACATTATCTTCGGATACTCCGAACAATTTCCCCGGAGTGTCCGGACTAAATGTCCGGATACTCCGGACTTTCCAGAGAAGGACCAACCGAGGACCCCAGCTCGGAGTATCCGGATTTAATCCCGGATACTCGAACATTCCAGTGTCCGGACTAAATGTCCGGATACTCCGGACTTACCTCCTCGGCCAGGAGTACCCTTAGATAGGAAATGCATTGTTTTAAAATTCTTTTGAGATGCAATTTTCATCCTATGAGCACAAGCATATCCTAGAAGCGATTTTCCGTCGTATCCCCCTTAATAGTACGGCTATCCTTAGACTCAATAAAATAAAGATTTCAACTAAAGTCTTGATGCCGCCTTTTCAAATTTTAAAGATGGTGGGGATCTCCAATCGCCAATCTAACGATGATATCTTCTTGATCACTGCATAGAATCTCACATGCATCGTTAGTATACGCAATTGTGTTGCCATAAATCACCAAAACTCTTTGAGGGGCCTAGATGCACTTTCAATCTCCCCCTTTTTGGTGAATTGATGACAACACAATTGGATTTAGATAAAAATTTGAAATGATATAGTATTTGGAAGGCCAAATACTTGGAGGGAGGAGCTCCCCCTAAATACGTGCATTAGAGAAGTTTTGAGATAAATATCAAATGCACATATTTACGGAAATTTTTCAAAAACTCCCCCTAAATGATTTCATTCTGGAGAATGTAACATGATATAGAGTAGATAATTTGCGCAAATAGATATGACATGATATCACACAAATGCATAACGGAAATTGATATTAAGCAAAGATATTAAGCAAATAGTTCGACATAAGTTCGACATAAGTTCGACATCCAACAAGTTCACGAACGCAACCAAAAGCACAAGATCAACGAAACATTAAACAAAGTGACCAAGGCAAGCACACAAGATAAAAGCTAGACTCTCTCTCCCCCTTTGGCATCAAGACACCAAAAAGGAAGAGTCTACCGCCAAGAACTACTAAATAAATCGCCGGAAGGCTCGTAGTCCTCCTCCTCATTGCCGCCGTCCGCCATTTGCCTGGCTTTGGTGCAGGAGTTGGAAGATCGAAGAGCTGCCGTGGCGGAATCCTACAGATACATGAGTGACTCCTCGGACTCGCTCTTGGTGGAAGATCCTCACCCTCTTGGCGGTAGGTAGGCCGGAACTCCTGGCGGTGCTCACGAAGCTCACGACGGGTCTCCTTGACTTGTTCGAGACACATCTGGCATAAGCAAAACAGGCACTTGAGCATCCTCTTGATGGTGTCGCGGCTAGTCGAGAGAACCTTCTCCCGTGGGAAACTGGAGCGATCGGAGCCGGAGGAGGAACAGCAGAGAAGCCGGAGGAGGCGCAGATGGAGCAAAAGACACAGTGATAGGAGGGCGACCCTTGGGACGCTTGTCCACGAGGCTGCGCAGAGCGGGCCGAGGCCGGACCTTGTATGGCACATGCTCCACATCCTTCACGAAATCAAGCCCGTGGCGTGCTCAATCCTGACCATAATAAGCGGCGCATATCCATGTTCTTGGAGTTGCTCAAAGAATTGTAGCGGATGGCCTCCCAGATGAAATCAACCACGTCAAACCCATGAGTGCGCTCAACCAAATGGAATAGCAAATTTCTAACATAAGAACTGATGGTTGACGCATCTCCCTCCTTGGGCCAAAGAGTGACCCGAAGCAACCGAAGAAGAACAGCTGGCACTGGCTTCAGACCCTTGATAGTCCCCATCACAATATGCTGAGACGAGTCATATAAGTCTCCCAGCTGCTCAGGAGCCATGACCTTCTTATCATGCAGCTTGGCATCCCCATCAGCTGACCGCAAATGCAACACTCTAGCAAAGGTCCTCTTGGTCACCACGTACCACAGTTTATCGGTCATCCACCAAATTGCATCTTGCTTTTTATCAAAATAGAGAGTGGCATAAAATTGCATGATTACCTCATCATTCCAAGAATGCATAAAGCTCATAATGTCCTTCACTTTATGCCGCTCACAAATCTCGATGACTTGGTCGAAGATGGGATTTTGAGCCTCAGACATATATAGCCAATCAACTCGCTTCATCTTCATCACCGGATTTTCCATAGGCAGAAGAACAGTCTCATAAAAGTCAGAGTGGAACCTGTTCCAGAACCGCTTGTCAACGTACTGATCTTGGTGGAACTCGAGCGGATCTTTGTTTCTCTGCGCAACTATGGCCTTGCCCTTTCCAGACCCCACACGATAGTCAACTACACGGTGGCATCATCTCGCCCGGATATCTCCACTTTGGGTGAAGCTTCTCAAGGGACCAATCACCAACTTTGACTCTTGATACTGCTTTTTTCTCTGCTCACGAAGCCTAGCATGTTCATCCGCGGGATGCTCTTCGGCAGGATTTTCTTGAGGGTTACTTTGAGCTAGAAACGGAGCAGCGGGAGGAGCGGTGAGGAGGTTTGCACAGCCTTGGGGAATTTTCTTCACGCCTAGCCTTTTCCTTTTGGGAGCGCCGGAAGGGGAGGAAGGAGGTGACTCAACTGGGCGCTTGCCGGCACCAGAACCTCCCTAGGAAGAAGACATCTGAGAGGGAACAAAGGTTGGAGTGAAAAAGAGTTGCACGAAAGCAGATTTCACAATTTATATTTTCGGGCCGAGAGGTACAACTCGGATACTCTGGACATTTTGTCCGGACTGTCCGGACAATTACTCCGGATACTCCGGGGATTTAGTCCGGAGTGTCCGAGGTTTTGTCTGGATACTCCGGATAAAATATCCGGAGACTCCGGGTTGGACAGATTCGAACCCAAAACCCTAAATTGCAAACAATGTGGGATTTGAAGAGCACATTCTAGTGATTAATCAAGGAGGTGAATGTACTCTAATCAGAGGAGCCCTAACCCTAGGTATTTCAAGACTCAAACGGAGATTAGGGCAAAAGATGTCATACCACAACGAAGAACCACAAAAACGAAGAAATGCCGAGGGAGATCCTGTAACACCCCAGCACCCCGTGCCCCGAATGTTACACCCTCTAGCACCGCCAATTACAAATCACTACGAATAAATATTCGCAAAGCAAGCTAACAACTAGGAGGTTGTCAAAATTATTAAAAATTTCGGCAGCACCTCCCCTAAAACTAGGACATCCACTCAGCAGACAGAAACAAATGCAATTATATCATATCATTCTAGCAGGTCCTTAGTTAACCAAACCCACATCCCAAAAAAATTAATAACTGCACCACATAAATTATTACAGGACAGGGAACTTATTAAACATAACCGCAAACGACCTTTTACAAGAATTTTGCGCAAGCTAGTAAGAACAAACTATGATTCATATGATGGCATGGTGATGATGCAAACGTGAATGTGCTACTACCCCCATCCATGTATGCCGGCTTCAAAACACCTACAAACATTAAATAACAAGCGTGAGTTCAAACTCGACCAAAGTACGAGAATAATAAACCCAATTTGTCGCAAGTAAAACAAGAACTTAACCAAAAGAGCAAGTAATGCAAATAAAAGCAAGATCCGGACAATAAGCATTCATACCCATTTAAAACAATAACTTGACTATATCAAAATCACCGCAATCAAGTCATCAACTTGGTAATAAATCCATTCCACGCCAAAGAAGCATTACTTATTCTAAATCCTGGCGCCTCGACTCAACTACCCCTTGCGCAACTCAAATCATTTTCATCAATTCCATTTGAGTTCAAAACTCGACTTCACTCCACGGTATTCATACAACATACTTAACAAGGTAAAAGAAATGCGCTAATTCATCAAATTCAATTCAATCCCCCCCTCTTTGGGTCGAGTCCACGACTCACCCTTCAATTACCCTAGTCACAATCCATATGACAACCATTTACCACAACACTCATTATTAACGATGCGATGCACATGAATGCTCATTGCCATGCACGTACCGGTACTGCGAGTGCCCACCCGTCGGTGTGCACCCTCACGTCCCTTCCATTCCGTAGATGGAAGGTGCCTACTCTTACTGTCTCGCTCCCATTCACCTCGATGAATGGGACTACGAGGTAGGACTTTCGTGTTCACTACGTGTGAACACAGAGGCCCGCATCAGCATGGGTCGCCTCTTCCATTATGTATGCACAAATGCAATTTTCATGAATGAGATGCAACTTTTCATTCAATGCCAACACTAGCATACCATAACCACATACATACACATAGCCACAATTCTCACATTCATAACCATAAACACACACAGACATAAACATAGCCCAATTTCTCACATTCATAACCATCTAATCTATTCGCACTTTACACTCAATTCCATTTCCCAAATGGGGCACAATTAAATCAGTATCCACATACCCCATACTCTCTACTCAATTGCATTGTCAACAAAGGTCGAGAAAACTCACGGGATTAAGGCTTACTAGCAACCACTCGAATCAATAGCGATTCACGTCCTCGAAGGGCGTTCACCAAAATAACTCAAACTTTCCACAATTAATAGAAATTAGCCATGAATAGATAAATAACAACAAACAACTCATTTATGCACACAACTCGATGTACTTGCCTTTTACCGACGGAAAATGGAGTGGCATTTGGAATCTTAGCGTTCGCATGACTTCCCAGGATTAAATAAAGCCTGAATTTAGAACACATACACACAATATAACTTAAGACAACAAACCACATAAAAGAAATCTCTAGAACTAGTGCCATTTAATCTCAAGAAGATGCAGCACGAAAACATATGCATTGCTCTATGTCTCAATGAACAAACAGTGGATACACACAATTCCCTGAATCTAATCATCATTAGGGCAAAGCATCTATACATATGAGTCGGATTCTGAATCCTACAACCCTACCCACATATTAATGCGGAACACAATAATACATGCATTTCTTACTGTCTCTAAATCCCAGAACATCTATATGTATAGCCATGCCTCATAAATCTCAGAGTACAGACAACTTCGGGCCTTATGCCATGCAAGCACAAAAGAATGCAAAACACAGGCGTCCCTTGCATATCTCAACTAATATCGACACAGGCATTCTTCAAGTTATCATGCGGGCAGCAAGAGGGTGGTAAATGAATTGACTTTAATCCATGTCTAGGATTGACCACAATGTCATATAAGGCCTTAAAACATTTCAGATCTTTATTCATAATTGTAATAGTTGAGCTAATACCATTAGTAAGGGAAACATCCTTTGCACCAAACAAACCAACCATACCAATATGCATATGCTTAGGAAGCAATATGTTTAGCTCATTTGGTGGGATTAACTAAATAAGAACATTTAAATGTTCTACGTTTTAATTATAAGGAAATCCGTACACATGCAACCAAACTAGCATTATTTATACCATATCTCATCCTAATGCCAGTGGTTTCTAAACAAGGGAACGCCTACAGACAAATACTGCTCCATGCATCCAGCATAGACCCAAGAAACCCTAATTAGGCATTTCATCAAACACCTGGTGAGCAAAGGAAAAACCCTAGCTAATATACCTCAAAGAAATGTTCCATGGAGGGAAGAGGGAGGTGGGGGAAGAGGCTGCGGCCTGGGGGCGTCGGCCGGAGGCAGCGATGGCCGGAGGAGGCCGGACGATGAGGGCAGGCCGGGGGCTGCGCGGAGGCAGAGGTGACACCGGCCAGTCTTGTGCTGGGAGGAAGGCCTTGACGACGCCAGGCAGGCCGACGAGGCGACACAGTCTTGGGTCGTGCGCGCCAGAGCACTGGCGGCGTGGGAGGAAGGCCGGCGGGACAAGCGCAGTGGGGATGAGGCCTTGGCGACGGGAGCAGGCGGCGGCCTTGCACGGAAGGCACGCAGACGCTTGTGACCAAGAAGGAAGCGAGGGCAAGGCCGAAGGTGGCAACACTCGGCAGTGGCGGCTGGAAGATTTTTGGGGGATAAAAACTTAGGAGCTTTTTTTTAGTCTAGGGTTTCACTTCACCTCTTCCTTTTATACTCCAACAATTGGGTGCTAACATAAAAAGGCTAGGGGGAAAAATGTAAATAACATTGCCCAACAATTCTAAAGACCACAAACTCTGGTAAACGTTTTGCTGTATTACAGATCCTTCCCCAAGCCCTCCAAGGATGATCCGGAGACTCCGGAAGGTGAGAACATGCTGGAGTTGGAGGAGAAAGCGGAGGCGGCTAGGCGAAGGTTTGATGTGGATGCGGTTGAAACAAATGAGAGGAGGAGAAAAAGGATGCCTCAAGACGTCTTAAATACCCATTACCATCACAGTCCGGATACTCCGGACATTTTGTCCGGACATTCCGGACAATTTGTCCGGATACTCCGGATAATTAGTCCGAACTGTCCGGGCTGACAGCTCGGGATTCAAATAGGAATTTCAAGGATTTGAAAGGGATGATTGACTCGAAGAATTGGGAAAAGAAATCCTAGGAGACGCCTTTGCACACTGTGACTAGCGAACACAAAACCAGACAATCCATAGTCACATGTCATTGGGCACGATCCGAAGATCAAAGATTTCGAAGAACACGAAAAAGATCAAAGAAAAAGACCAAATAAATTTTCTTTGAAACATTGTCAAGCATCAATCAAAGGCATGCACTTCTCAAGTCAAGTTGCGAGAATCAAGAATATTTAGCCCACTTCTCAATTCACAAAATCTCTTCTCGTCAAGCGGTTTAGTAAATATATCGGCTAATTGGTCATTTGTGCTCACATGTTGGATATCGATATCGCCTTTTGTGGAATGGTCTCTTAGGAAATGATGGCGGATATCAATATGCTTTGTACGGGAATGTTGGGCGGGGTTGTTGGCAATTTTATAAGCGCTCTCATTGTCACACAAAAGTGGCACACGGTTATAGGTTAGGCCATAATCATTTAGAGTTTGTCTCATCCAAAGCAATTCGCACAACAACTCCCGACGGCTATATATTAAACCGGTACGTGGATAGAACTCTGAAATTTTGCTTCTTGGAAGACCAAGAAACAAGGGATCTACCTATGGTGACAAGTACCCGAGGTACTCTTCCTATCCACCTTACATCGGTATAATCCGCATCGGAATAGCCGACTAACTCAAATGATGAACCTTTAGGATACCAAAGCCCGAAATGAGGAGTGTGCACTAAATACCTCAAGATTCTCTTCGGCCACCATGTGGCACTCTTTTGGAGCAGCTTGAAAACGTGCACACATGCACACACTAAGCATGATATCGGGCCTAGATGCACAAAGATAGAGTAAAGAGCCGATCATCGAACGATATACCTTTTGGATGACCGGTTTACCTTCTTTGTCGAGGTCTAGATGCCTGTTGGCTTGCATCGGCGTCTTGATTGGCTTGGCGTTCTCCATGCCGAACTTCTTGAGCATGTCCTTGATGTACTTTGTTTGGCATATAAAGGTTCCTTCCTTCAATTGTTTAACTTGAAATCAGGAAGAACTTTAACTTCGCCCATCATGGACATCTCGAATCTTTTAGTCATTATCTGCTAAAATCCTTGCATAAATGTTCATTAGTAGATCCAAATATAATGTCATCAACGTATATTTGACAAACAAATAAATCGTCAATGTGTTTAGTGAAGAGAGTAGGGTCGGCCTTTCCACTCTGAAACCTTGACCGAGGAGAAAATCACGAAGACACTCGAACCATGCTCTCGGCGCTTGCTTAAGTCCGTAGAGAGCCTTGTGTAGGAAGTAGACGTGGTCCGGATGGTTCGGGTCTTCGAATCCGGGTGGTTGCTCGACGTAGACCATTTCGGAAAGTGGTCCATTTAAGAAGGCGCTTTTCACGTCCATTTGATACAACTTAAAATCATGGTGAGTAGCAAAGGCAAGTAATATTCTAATAGATTCAAGCCTAGCTCTTTGGCGTATGTTTCATCGAAATCCAAACCATCTATTTGCGTGAAGCCTTGAGCAACCAACCGTGCCTTGTTTCTAGTCACTATTCCATTCTCATCTTGCTTGTTAAAACACCCACTTGGTTCCGATCACGTTTTGCTTGGGTCTTTCGACAAGCTTCCATACTGATTTCTCTCGAAGTTGTTCAACTCCTCTTGCATAGCCATCACCCAATCCGGATCTTGGAGAGCTTCTTCTACCTTGAGTGGTTCAAGAGAAGATACAAAGGAGTAAAATTCACAAAAATTTGCAAGTCGAGATCTGGTGGATACTCCCTTGTTAATGTCTCCAAGTATATTGTCGACCGGGTGATCGCGTTGTATGCTTTGATGCACTCTCGGATGAGGAGTTGTTGCATTTATACGTTGAATAGGACCTCCGTCATCTTGAGAAGTGTTGGAACCATCTTGAGCTTGAATGGAAGAGGGAGGATTAACATTTGGAGCACTGATGTCCGGAATGTCCGGGGTTAAGTCCGGACACTCCGGAGATTTTGTCCGGATACTCCGGACATTATCCCGGACACTCCGGGTTGGGGTGCTCGGGATTGCATCCGGCTCCACCGGTTTTACCTCCCCAATTGCCAACTTCTTGATTGCTTCGCATGGAGGTTCTTCCCTATCAATTTCATCACAATTAACTTGTTCTACTTGAGAACCATTAGTTTCATCAAATGTTACGTCACGCGAAATTTCAACTACACCGGTGGTGTTATTGAAAACCCGATATGCGTAAGCATTCGATCCATAACCAAGTAAAAATCCCTCATCTACTTTAGGAGCAAATTTAGAAGACTTAGCCCTTTTGTTGAGGATGAAGCATTTGCTCCCAAATACTCTAAAGTAGGATACATTGGGTTTCTTCCCGGTGAGGAGCTCGTATGCCGTCTTCTTTAGCAACTTGTGAAGATATAATCGGTTGGAGCTGTGGCACGCGGTGTTGACGGCTTCCGCCCAGAATATGTCGGAGACTTTGTACTCGTCAAGCATCGTACGCGCCATCTCGATGAGGGTTCGATTCTTCCTCTCGGCTACCCCATTCTGTTGAGGAGAATAGGGAGCCGAGAACTCATGCTTGATGCCTTCTTCATCGAGAAACTCTTCAACACCGGTATTCTTGAATTCGGTGCCGTTATCGCTCCGTATTTTCTTGATCTTCACGTCGAACTCATTTTGAGCTCTTCTCATGAATTTCTTCAAGCTTCCTTGGGCTTCGCTTTTATCATGCAAAAAGAACACCCAAGTAAATCGAGAAAAATCATCAACGATAACTAAACCATACTTATTTCCTCCGATGCTAATGTAGGCGATCGGGCGAACAAATCCATGTGAAGCATCTCTAGGGTCTTGTGGAGGTCATCATATTCTTGGCGGGATGAGAAGCACCGACTTGCTTCACAGCTTGACATCGCTACATACCTGTCTTTCTCAAAGACAACGTTGGTTAGTCCAAGAATGTGGTTGCCCTTAAGGAGTTTGTGAAGGTTTCTCATACCAACATGGGCAAGCCGGCGATGCGAGCCAACCCATGCTAGATTTAGCCATAAGACATGTTTCAAGGTTAACTCTATCGGTAGAAATCTATAAGATAGAGATTACCCTTTAAATGACCCTTAACATCTCTTGAACCATCAACCCTCTTAATGACATCCACACCTTTCTCACTAAACACACAATTATAGCCGCTTCACATATTTGTGCAACGGACAATAAATTGTAGCTTAGAGATTCAACAAGCAAAACATTATTTATATGGAAATCATTGGTAATCAAGATCTTACCTAAACCTACCACTTCACCTTTTCCGTTATCGCCAAAAATGATGCTTTCACTATTTGATCCATTGGCTTCCAAATGCGTGAACATTGCCCTTTCTCCGGTCATATGATGCGTACATCCGCTATCCAAGATCCAACTTGTTCCACCAGAGATATAGACCTACAAAATGAAATTTAGTTTTTGCTCTTTGGTACCCAAACTTGTTTAGGTCCGCGTATGTTAGTGACAAGTGATTTGGGGACCCAAATAGATCGCACACTAGAAGCATTCTTGGGCTTACCCCCAATATGATGAGCAACTACTTTACCGAGGCTAGTCCTCTTAAGCACATATGAAGCAAAGAAAGTAGATTGAGCCTTATATTTAGAGTTTGCTTCCCCCTTTACGAAGTGAATGGGCTTGTTCAAAGGTGCAACCACAATGTGGTTTCCTTTGCCCTTGGAAGGGACATAACCAAGCCCATGCTTCATGGGGTTACCTTTAAGCTACCGAGGAACTCCTCTAGTCCTTGCTAGCCTTATAGGACTTTTGTAGTCCATCTTGAGCATTCCTTGAGCTTCTCATTTTCATTAGCAAGTACTTGCAAAGTCTCAAGGTTAGTGGTACAAATATCAATATTGACATTATAGCACCTAAGCGCATCCATTGCTCGTTGAAGGTAATGAAAAATTTGAGTTAATAGTTGAGGTAATCGGAGGCTATTCTTGAGATCAACAAGCTTCAACTCAAGAGCTTTGCAAGCATCCTTTGCCTTAGCAAGTTCCTCTTGAGTGAAGCGTTGGTGATCTCGAGACTAGTCACCTCGGATTCGATTAATTTTGAGTTCTCAACTAATTTCTCATTTTTCTCTTTTTCAAAAGACAAGCTCTTCTTTAGCTCACGGTTTTTCTCTTTTTCGAGAATGAGCAAATCCTCTTGAGCTTCAAGAGTAGCTTCCTTTTGTTCTACAACTTCCTCCAACTTTTCAATATTTTTTAAAAGCAGGTTTAATTTATGAATGTCAAAATTCTTCATAGATTTAAGCACAGTGTTAGCATCATCATCATCACTATCGCTATCGTGCTCATCTAGACATTCATTAGCAATGGAGAGGTGGAGTCTTTTGGCGATACCTTATGCCCTTTGCCATAAGGCACATAGGAGTGTTGTCGTCGTCATCGCTCAAGTTGTCGAAGAGGCTCTTCGGCGTTGTTGAGGTGGTAGGCACGGCGATAGCGACGGAGGCAATTCCTCCTTCCTCGTCGGACTCGGAGCTTGAGTCGGAATCGGAGTTTGAATCCCTCTTCTCCAATATCGCTTGACCTTTGTGCTTGTAGTGCTTGAATTTCTTGCTCTTTTCTTTGTCTTTGCCTCGATATTTGTCTTTCTTGTGAGGCTTCTCATCTTTGCTTTCCTTGTGCGGACACTCGGCAATGAAGTGGCCGGTTTCACCGCATTCATAGCATCTTCGAGTAGAATGTCTACCCTTTGACTTTCTTCCAAAGCTCTTCGGCTGACCTCCTTGTTTGAAGTTCTTCTTCTTGAAGAATTTGTTGAATCTTCGCACGAACAGAGCCATATCTTCATTTGTCAAAGGACCATACGACTCTTCATCTTCGCTCGAACTCTCTTCCGCTTGGCGCTATCTTGACGGCCTTGAGGGCAATCCCTTTCTTCTTGCCAGACTTGAGTTCTTCAACGACCTCGGCTTCCTTCACCATCATCTCGTCCATCGTGAGCCGGCCAATGACATCATGAGGTGTCAATGTGTCGAAGTTGGGCGGTCTCGGATCAATTGAACAAGGTTGCGGTTGGTAGGAGTGATTCTGCGGAGAATGATCTTCACAACTGCCTTGTCGAAAGATCGGTGCACCGAGACCTTTGGCTTGATTTACAAGTACCATTAGCGGTCAAACATCTTGTTGTAGGACTCTCCTTCTTCCAAAGTGAACCGGCTTAGCTCACCAATGATGAGCTCTATCTTTGATTCACGGACACTTGAAATCCCTTCATGACTCACTAGGAGTCTATCCCAAATAGCCTTTGCTTCCTCAAGTCCATCCACTCGATTGAACTCGGAATCACTTAAAGCATTAAACAAGGCATTGACGGCCAAGTCATTGAAATGTTGATCTTTGTCTTCTTCGGGAGTAAGATTCTCGGGATCATTAGGCTTGAAACTGTTTGCACAATCTTCCAAATAGAAGGGTGAAGTGACCTCAAGTGCATCTTCATCTTATGCTTTCATGCCGCATAGTGAGTGCCATCGAAATGAGGCGCTCGGCCAGGAGAACGCGAGACATCTGAGGAAGAGCCGAGGAATTGTAATTAAGTGGAATTCCCATCCTAAGATCATCCCGTGCAGAGGTGTGGGTGAGATCTTGACAGAGACTTCCTGTTTGCGACATATTGATTCTCCAGCGGTTAAGCCAAACTAAGGAGATTTGGCTCGATACCAATTGAAAGGACCGATATATCGCCTAGAGGGGTGAATAGGCGTAATTAAAATTTGCAATTAAATAAAATCACCCGAGGGCCAAAATCCGGAGTGTCCGGACTTAATGTCCGGATAGTCCGAGTAAATGTCCGGATAGTCAGGAGTGTGCAGACAGTGACCTCGAAATGAAATTTTAAATCCTTGCAAATTTTCAACAATATAGTGAATACAAAGGTTCTAAATGATCTCGGTACCTTGGAAAAATATAGATCTAAAGCCAACCAATTGAGATAAAGTAGATCGGGGCACCACAAGTTTCAAGAACTACAAACCCTAGCGAAGCAAGTGAAGAACACAAAGACAACGAATTTGTTGCGAAGTCCGGATTCTTGAAGGAATCCTCGTCTCCGTTGAGGAGGCACAAAGCAGGTCCCTCTTGACCCCTTTCCTCCGGTGTTGCACAAAGCACTTCATGGTCTTCACTTCTTGCCTCTTTCCTTTGGAGGCTAGACTAGCCTTCACAAACAACAGGGCTCTCCACACGAAGACTTGGAGGCTCGGTGACTCCTGCCATCTAGGAGCCCTTCAAACTCCAAGAGTAATAAATCGCCGCTAAATCAACTTGGAGGATGAAACTTGTGCTCAAGAATCAAACAAGCAAGCTCAAAGCACTTGAATCCTTCTTTCTCCCCAAAGATGCAAATCAAATCGAAGATTTAAGTGGGAGAAAGAAGCTAGAACTTGAGAGAGTGAGAGAGTGAGCTTGGGAATTGAATCGACAATGAATAAATTGGGCAGCGGTTGGATTTGGAGTGAGGGCTTAAATAGCTCTCCCAAAATCCAACCATTACAGGTGCTCTGCGCACAGTCCGGACTGTCCGGACATTATCTTCGGATACTCCGGACAATTTCCCCGGAGTGTCCGAACTAAATGTTCGGATACTCCGGACTTTCGAAAGGACCAACAGAGGACCCTAGCTCGAGTATCCGGATTTAATCCCGGATACTCGGACATTTTCCGGAGTGTCCGGACTAAATGTCCGGATACTCGGACTTCCTCCTCGGCCAGAGTACCCTTAGATAGGAAATGCATTGTTTTAAAATTCTTTTGAGATACAATTTTCATCCTATGAGCACAAGCATATCCTAGAAGCGATTTTCCGTCGTATCCCCTTAATAATACGGCTATCCTTAGACTCAATAAAATAAAGATTTCAACTAAAGTCTTGATCGCCTTTTCAAATTTTAAAGATGGTGGGGATCTCCAATCGCCAATCTAACGATGATATCTTCTTGATCACTGCATAGAATCTCACATGCATCGTTAGTATACGCAATTGTGTTGCCATAAATCACCAAAACTCTTTGAGGGGCCTAGGTGCACTTTCAAGAACGATCATAATAGTTGGCAAGTGTAATTGTTTCCAGACCAAGTGAACTAACTCAAGGATAAGAAAATAAAGGTTTCCATCTAGGCGTAACATAAATAAGTACTTCGTACATCAAGAGGACCTATTACATCTGCGAGCCATTATGTCATTCTCCAAGGACAGGTAGTATTGTTGCTGTGCCCCAATCAAGCGACTAGCGTCAACGCTCATAATTCTCTCTTCTTCCACCATCCTCTTCAATTCCAACTCATTTTTCCTTAACTCAATCTTTTCCTGTTCTTGCGCATATGCTCGTTCGTACCGCTCGTCCTTCTTCTGCTCTTTTATGAGCTCCAATTCTCTCATTTCTTTCCTAAAATTTTCCAATGCTACCATGTACAGCGAACCAGTTGCAGCACTATCCTCTGTAGATTTACCACGGCGCTTCCGCTCTTTCTCGGCCTTCCTACCGGCTGGCCTTGTCATCACATCACCTTCTGCAGTAGGACCATCTTCATGAAAATGACTTCCATTGGAGCTAATGGGACTGGAACTACCCGGAGAAGTATTAGAAGATGTTTTCTGCTTTTTCTGAGATAAATGAGTAGTCCACTTTGGATGGTGTTGTAATACATTCCAGCAATGCAAGTATGCAAATGATCGCTTCTCTTCTTCTTGATACAATGATTTAGCTTGGAGAATCTACGGAAGCACATGAGCCTTATTAACATGGACATAAAAAACAAAAAGCTATAATAGAAATAAGGCATATGGACCAACCTTATCCTGCTCTGTTATGCCGCTTTGCCTTCTACGGTCAATGCGGTCGTAACATCCGCAAAACTTGTTTACATGCTCTTGAATACATGACCATCGGTGCATAAGTGAATTCTGAGTACGATCCGAATCGAAATTTTTGTTTTCGTGGAAGTAATCGTGTATTCTCATCCAATAGGATGTACGATTTTGTTGGGTCCCATGCACTGCATCCAAACTAACATTAAGCCATGCCGATACCAACAAGTTATCTTCATTCTCAGAATTTTTTTTTGATCTTTTATTGTGAGCTCTCGACTGCGGACTGGAATGGTCAACTGGAGAAGGTTGCTCCCCAATTGGGCTTCCATCCCAACGTATTTCACTTCCCCCCTCACTCAACAGACGGGCATACCAGTCATCCATGTTGTACGAACTGTAGGCATCAATACTTCATTAAACACATATGCTGAATGTTAATAGGTCTTAACATGGTAAACATTCATAGGTCTTAGTAGGTCTTAACACTTAATTAAAAGTACAACACGTGCGAACATGCGGGATAATAATAGGTCCAAATAGCAGAACGCGAATTACACTAGTCACTATAGTCGATACTTTCGTCCTCTCTAAACCGATGAACCTCGACTTTACGAGAATCATCACTCTCGTAGTCATATGGGCATAGCGCTCACGTATTTCTTCATCATCATCATCATCTTCTTCTTCTTCTTCTTGGTGGATCAACACGGTATTACACCGCCAAGACTTCGATTATGCGGCAAGTTCATCAAGGCGGCGAGCGATGTCTTCGATCTCAAGTAAGAGTCGATTGAGTTCATTCGCGCTCTCACACGAGCAAGGAGAAAAATTTTACGTGCACTATGTTCTTAATATAAGCTGAAATTGCCTCTATGCGAGTAATTGTCCAAGCATGCACTGCCCTGACGTTCTTTGATTCTCTATCCATCTATATGCAAGTAAATACAACACTAAGACATAGCATAAATAAATAGCGGAAGATACCATAATCAAGACATACCATAATCAAGTCGGTACAATGCCAAAATGAAGGTAATATATATGATTGCTCTCAGATTTTAGGGTTTGCATGAAGATAAGAATCTTCACGCAATCACGAATCGGCTAACAAATTAATTGATAAATTAGGCCTTGAACCCTTACCACCTTAATAAACACGAAATAATTGATGATTTAAGCAATGTTAAAACATTATCTACAACCGGAGTTTCAGATTGACACATCAACCATTTGCCAACCAAGACTAACCATATTCATTCAGATCAAACTTCACAGCAAAAGAACCAAGCAAGCTAACACAAGGCAATGTATATTTATCGAGACCGGCGAGAAGGTAATGTATATTTGTCAGACCAGCAAAATGACAAAGTAACCAAACTTCACAGCAAAATAACCAACGAAATGTCTATTTATCAGACCAACAGAAAGGTAACACAACTCTCAGCATGAATTCAGGATCAGGAGGCAAATATTGAACCATAGACTAACAAGGGTAATGAAACACCGGCAGTATAGCAATGGGTAATCAAAGCAGTGAACAAATCAATCTTCACCAGTATATTAGCCTACAGTTCAAGCCCTAATTAACATAAGTAATTGTTCTACTCATCTCGGAAGCTTCATCCCCCTTTGTATATTAGTCCATCATGCAACCTAAAACATTATATGACTAGTAGTTCTTATAGTGCTATCATCTTAACAGAAGTTAATTGTTCTACTCATCTCAGAGCCCAAATCATCACCGAGCATTACCAATCTCAACCCCACAGCCAGAAGAACAAGCACGAACACGAAGCTGGCAAAACAGGCAGTACACCAGCGGATAATCAAAGTAGTGAACAAATCAATTTTTACCAGTATCTTACTGTACAGTTCAAGGCCTAATTAATAACAGAAGTTAATTTTTCTACTCATCTCAGAACCCACATCATCACCGACCATTACCAATCTCAACCCCACAGCCAGAAGAACAAGCAAGAACACGAACCTGGCAAAACAAGCAGTATAGCAACGGATAATGAAACTAGTGAACAAATCAATTTTTACCAGTATCATACTCTACAGTTCAAGGCCTAATTAACAGAAGTTAATTGTTCTACTCATCTCAGAACCCAAATCATCACCGAGCATTCCCAATCTCAACCCCACAGCCAGAAGAACAAGCACCACCATGAAGCTGGCAACACAAAAAGAGCCCCCCTGTCACCGATCCAACGAACCCTACCTCCGAGGCCCCACGGATCGCTAAGCATACCGGAAAAGCACAGATCTCGGAAGACGGTCGCGTCGGTCCATACCTCTCAACAACGAACTGTCCCGGAGGGGAGGGGCGAGGGATCGAGAGACGGCAAGCGGGGGACGGCGGCGCCGGGGAGACGGCAAGCGGTGGGGGACGGCGACGCTGGGAGACAAGCGGTGGGAGTCGAAGCGGCGCCGGGAGACGGTTAGCGGGGAGACGAAGACTCGCTGCGCCGCCGCCTGTGTCTCGGACTCTGGATGTCCTGGCCGACGCGGGAGCTCAACGGCAACAGAGATAGGGAGCGGAGAGAGGCTCGCGAAATGCGAGCCTCTCTCTCTCGCTATTTTTGGCAGCAGCGATGGAGAGTCTCTGGAGGCGAACAACCGGAGAATCGCTATTTTTGGAGAAAGGGAGCGGATGGAGAGGCTGGAGCTGCTCTAAAATACTAGTGTTGCTCACGCATAAATTCTCTGATGACATCATTGGATCCGCTGTACCTGATGCGCACGTGTTAAGCAAGTTTAAAACAAAAACTTTGTCTCGTCATAAAAAAAACCAACGGATTGGGTTATTGCATATGGTGAAAAATAAAAAACTTGTGCAAATCTAGTTATTTGGATTAAGTGCAAAAAAAATAAAAATTTTCCCACTATTCCGGTCATTGAAGGTTATTGTTCAAGAATAATTCTTCAATTTAGTGTGCTAAATAGTTATTTTTGAAAATTCTAATGCAAACGAGATCGGAGCATAACAAATTCCAGAGCACATAGTATCTTGTACTCTTTTGAGTAGACTTGTGACCCATGAGATAGAGTTTGGATAGGATGGCCACTTATTGCAGCTTAGATCAGGGGCCACCTCCTGTCGTACCATTAATCATTTGCAGCTCTACAATCAAATACATCCACACACGAAGTGATCCTTATCTAGCCTCTCAAATTTTTTTATAAATTTAGTATTCGTATCATGGGATTTAAATTTTGTTTTAGATAAAATTTTACCAATGATCACAAACAACACAATACAAATCACAAGCAATAGATCGAAATTTAAGACAAAGAATGAAAGAAAAATGAACTTGATGGTGGAAAATCATGGGCCAGAAGGGGTGGGCCATAGACACCTTTGAGGTTTTTCAAATATGGCCCACTTATCAGTGTTTATTGTTTGGTAATCAGATAGAATGGGCATAGGTGAAGCTCCTCCATTCTTGTGCATGTTTTCCTGCCGGCAAAGATTTCCCCCTCGAACATGCCTATAGGCAATAAAGAAGGAACATAGTGGGTAATCGGGCAAGATTGTCATCCCTAACCATAGCTAGTACAATTGTTTCCCCAAATAATCCAACCAAAACCTCCTAAAACCTTAGAAGATAGGAAAAAGAAAATCTCCTAAAAATTAGCATTGCGGCGGCACTAACACGCTACCGACGTTGTTAATGTTGTGATAAACAGTAACCTTAGTACTATCGGGTTACTGCAGCGGTAGTGCCGTGAACATTAAACATGGCATGAACAATAAAAATTAGCACGAGTTTAAGATCAAAAATTCATGTAACTTTTGGTCGGCTAATCCAAACCTTGTGAAACTTTGTAAACAACTTTTTATGGATGCCAAGAATATATTCCAACCTTCAATCACAAAGATTGACATCAAAGTTATGACCTTTTTTTAGATCTAGGAAAAATGCATAAAAACTAGGCCAAAACCCAAAATTTCACCTTGTACTTACTCGTAGAGATTTAACAATCAAGATGACCTTAAATGATCTTTCACATATCACAACAAATAAGAACACTCAAGAAAGGTCTCTCAAACTAACATGATCAACAACTATATCAAGAACTTCCTTCTTAACTCAAAAACCAATTTTTTAGAGAAACTTGGTTGATCAAGAAGAAACTTATCTAGATGATTGAGGAGATGATCTATAGAGAATACATCTATCAATCATACATCTTTGGCAGCACGAGATTAAGTAAGAAAGAAATCACAAGAAAAAATCAAGAGTAAAAAAGAAGAAGATCAAAACTAGAAGCAAACACTTGATCAAAGAGGTGATTTGCATTCAAATCATGAGTGTTTACAAAACCTCTCATACTTGAGGACAAAGCTCCTAAGCAGCACACAAACCACATAAAAACACAAAATCTTGTGAGAAACCCTAACACTCCTAGTGGCTAAGTCTAGAGTCTCAAGTCCTCATCTCCCACTACATCTCCTTATATAGTGGTGTGAAATCATGTGTGAAAAATTGGCTGAGTAATGAAATTGGAATTGCAAAGTGCTTTTGGTTATGGCATGTGTGGTGCTTGTGCATATGCTGTTTGAGATGATTATTTGATATGTTGTGATAGCATGATATTGGTTTTGCTTGATGCAACGCGCTCGTGTGAGTGGTTGCATGGATTGACTTTGATATTGGTTTTGCTTGATGCAACGCGCTCGTGTGAGTGGTTGCATGGATTGACTTTGAGTCAAGTCGTGGACTTATGCTCGGAATTATTTTTGTTTATTCATGTGCGAGTGTTGCTCGAGGCGAACGTGGTCGATGTGGGACCGGAACTAGGTTCATGGAGGCGAGGTTCGGGACTAGGTTCAGGGAGAAATCGAGGTGTTGGTGGTCGAGGATATCATGCGGGACGTTCGGGCTAGAGAACATGCACATGGAGGCTGGTTAGTCACGTAATTACAGCATGTGGGCTGTACATGCGTGTAAGAGTTGTTTTTGGCCATGTTGGGCTAGGTTGAGATGTATTCGAACTCTTTCCATGTGGGAAGTGGAGTTGTATTCAATCTCTTTATGTTTGCTCTGTATAAATAGGGGGAGGCATCTCCTGTTTATGCAAAGAGTCAGATTTTAGGGTTTCAGTGTTCAAGAGTTCGCTCGACGGATTCGTGGCTGTTAGACACTGCCAAGTGCCAATGCCGTATTTGCAGTGCAATTCTTGGTCTCGGCGTTTTGACCCTCGTGAGAAATTAATATAATTCATATATATTATTGATTTTATTATGAATAAAAATTTTAGTTTTCTTTTCTAATTATTTGCAAATTGCAAGACATAAAATATTAAAGTAGAATATTAAACTAAAATACTTGAACACATACTACTCAATTAATCAAGTAATAAACTAAGTAGTAAGTACTATGTTAGTGACTTAGTGTACCTTATTTTGTGGGCGACAACGTGAATCTTTCAATCATGGTCATTAGGTCATGTAAACAGTAGATCAAAATGGTCTCTCTCATAATTTTATACCAGCCGCCAAGGCCCGCTAAGAGACCGCAATTTATTTAACCGCCAAATAAATTTGTCAAGGGATGAATTCATTACATTTATATTCGCCAACCGCAATATCGCCGCTAAGTACCGAATTTTTGAACACTGACTCCTTTGTTTGAGTACTGTAACCAGATCAAAAATAAAAAATCTTTATTGCATCTCTAGCGGCTAGCGATTTTTTGTTTTGCTCTTTGCTCCGGCATAGTTGATCGATCGCTAGAAGTTTTGTCAAAATCGTCATCAGTCACTAAGTTCATCACGGAGTTCGGTTTCTTGCAAAGGTATCATCTTGCGAAGGTAATATCTCAAGATCTATAGATCCGATCGGATTGATTCATATTGGGTTAGATTTATAATTGAATCTAGTTTCTATAGTTAAAATTTCATATCAATCCAATGATGGAATCATCAGTTAATCTCAATTGAGTTTGGTCCATCATTGTTAGATCACAAATTATTTTAGACAATTTGCGAAGCTCATAACTTTAGATCCGTAGATCTGATCAATCTAATTCTTTTTGTGTTAGCTGTGGAATTGAGTCTAGTTTTTATAGTTAAAATTTCATGTCAATCGAACAGTGAGATCTCTAGAAATTTCTATTTTTGTGAACTGGTCATCAGTCTGCTCACCTGGTCGCCCAACTGCTCGCCTGGTCACCCAAACTAGTCGCCCAAGTACTCTACTGGTCGCCCAAGTGCCCAAACTGGTCGCCCAAGTGCTCTACTAGTTGCCCAAGTGCTCTACTGGTCACCCAAACTACTATCTTGATCGCTTTGTTGTTCTCTGGTCTCCCGGCCGGTCTCTTGGTCTCCCAAGCTGGCCCGGTCTCTCAACTTGTGAACTAGTCTCCAAGCAATTTGAGTTTAAATTGGGGTGTTTCAAAAATCATCAAAAGTTTGTTTTTAGCTTCCGCGCAGTCATTCACTCCCCCTCTGATTGCTACATTAGTATATTTCAATCCTACAAGTGGAGATAACCTTAAACCTAGATCTGGACACTATAAATGAATACCATTGACATTTACATGAGTTAACCCAAAACTCAACAGTCTTAACGGGTCTTTCACTCACACAAACATGCTTCTCAAAGCGGCCAACACATAAACGCCAAATCCGCTCTATGAGCCTATATTTGCGTCCAACTCTACTTTAGTATGACCTAAACCATTTAGGACACCGCCGCGGTTTTCCAAACCATCTCGACCGCCGGTGTTAGACAAATTATCAATTTGCTCTAATGACCGGTCTTCCTTTTCATCGAAGCATCGTCATGCTTCGCGCTTTCCATATAGCCCCAATGTCTTCTCGTGAAGCCTCATATGTGTCCGAACTCCCCAGAACCGTCATCGTTTGCAAACGGATCCAAGTCACTTGATCGCCACATGTCCTATTCTGCTTCATTAGCAGCATCGACTTTCCTTGACTATTCTGGGCCTCAGTTCCTCTCTAAACCTAGTCTCGGTCCATACCGTTGCCCATCATGTCCATCACCAGTACTTCATATTCTGCCTTCTTGTCTTCCTGACTTGCAACTACTTCCTGACCTTAATTATCTTCTGGCGTCCCTTGACCATTCTAGACCTCAGCTCTCCTAGTCTAGTCCCGGTCTCACCTTCGTCTCTCCTAGTCCCGAAGTCCTACAACCACACAAACAAAAAACATATCACATAGCACTCTTCACAACCTAGAATAGGTAGTACCACACCCCAAAACTATTTGGATTATGTTCATTATTAGTTCGCATCGACATTTTGTTGGGATCTATTTAATGATGCGTGTCGGAAAAAGTCGTTGATATGTGGCATACAAAATTATCTGAAATAAAATCATGCGACATTCATGCCCGCATGTTATTAAATATTTTTATATCTGAAACCTATCAATGTTAGGGCTGTTTGGCGAGGATTCACTTCTCCAGTTCGAGAATCGGTGAAGTGAAAATTTTAACTTCACCCGATTCATAAGTTTGGAGTGTGAGTACATTAAGAGTGTTTAGATGGATCATCTTGTTTACATTTTAGACTAAAAATATAAACTTAATTCACTTTATTTTAGCCTATAAATTTCAGATTTCAGATGAAGCTGGAATCTGAAACTCTACCAAATAGGCCTTTAGACTCGTTTAAAAGGATTTGTCCTAATGGATCCCATCATCCCAAGTCTGATAATTGGCTTAAAAGATCCGGTCTCCGGAAGATTAACTATATATAAAACAAGTGTAAAGCAAACGTCAAATCGGTCGCTTACATCGTCAGCATATTAATACTTGTTTGGCAGATTCTGTGCAAGGCTGATATTCGGTGCATCACCATGCACGGCTGATATGCAAGACTACAGGAAGTTTACATCATTCATGGCTGACGCTGATATTCCGTACATCACCAGGCATGGCTGATATTCGGTGCAGACTACAGCAGGAAGTTTACATCATGGCTGACGCGCAGGCAATGAAAAGGGGGATTCCACAAGATAAGGTATAGAGTTGAAAACGGGTTGAATATAGATGGATATTGCTTTTTATGTATTTTAATTCATATTTTTTTCCGATTCGAAATCGGATACGGACTAGCCGGATACGGATATGGATTCGGGTTATTCGGGATATGGATATGGGACGGATTCGGGTCAGAAATGGATAAATATATACGGATAATGCACGCATATACAAAGTAATATATACTGAATTAAAACCATATGAGTACATGACTATAGTAACAAATTATATATCAATCAAACTCAATAAACGTCGTAGAAAGAATATCCTACTTAGAATCAATAGAACCACTAATTGTTAATATAAATGGGCTGAAATGGAAAAAAATATAGTGAAAATAGGCTGGGCCTTGCTGATATCCGAATAGGAAAAAATCCGAATATCCGGATCCCATCTCGGATTTACCGGATATTGGATTCTCCGGATCTGATCCCGAATCCGGATTCAAGTATCCGGATCCGACCGGATAGTAATTAAAATCTGGTCCCGGATCCAATCCCGGATCGAGCGGGAGATATCCGATCCGTTTTCATCCCTAATAAGGCAGGCATACGCGCAGGCCATCACAAGGAGAGGCACAGATAAAGCTGGAGACTACCTCTGCCTGGGTTTATATTTTCGAACCGGGTTAAAAAAATCGTCACCATGTCACTGTAGATCTGAGGGTTCAAAACAAATCATAAGCAACACAACATAAATTACAAGCAATAGATGGAGATTTGGGACAAGGAATGGAAAAAAAACTTGGTGGTGAAAAATCATGGACCGGAAGGGATGGGACCATAGATACCTTTGACATTTTTCAAATGTCAGTGCTTATTATCTAGTACGTAATTGGGTAGAACGGGCATGAGTGAAGCTTCTCCCATTCTTGTGCCTAGTTTCTTATCGGGCAAAGATTTCCCCTCAAACATGCCCACAGGTAATAAAGGGGAACATACCTATCTCTATTAAGGTTTTTATCTATGGATTCTTAGGTAATCGAGCAAAATTGCCATCCTTAACCATTAGTGGTGTATCCAGAAACTTTCAAAGGATGGGGCTTAAATTGAGACCTTAAAACTAATATATATATATATATATATATATATATATATATATATATATATATATATACACACACACACACACACACATACATATATATATACACGATCATTACTTCTTAAGAGTTGATAGTTGATATTTATAGGTTTTCATGTTCTGAAAGCGTTGCAAAATATCTTCCATGTCTATCTTGAAAAATATGTCTCGCTCGATGTAGCATACCATGAGATCATTTAACGGTCATCACTTATCTTATTACGCAAATCTGTCTTGATAATCTTCATTGCGAAAAACCCTTTCAAGCGTAGGCATGTGCTACAGTAAAACTAATGCTAATTCATTAAGCCTATAGACCAATGGATAAACAATATACTTTTTGCTTCAACCATCATCACCACGAGACTAGCAAGATCATCACAACTTGAAAATTATTCTCTTCTCAAGTCATCAATGAATAAGTCAAGTTGTGCTTCCAAAACCACACGATTATATGATGAGAAATCATCTGAATAAATCTCTAATATCTGAAAGTGTGTGGCGTGCTTGACACCGGCGTCAACGACTGCGAGTTTACGATTCTGACAGACGATGGCTCCACTTTCTAAAAACTGAAGGATCTAAACACTGCATATTGAACCAGTGGGGGCGACGGGTGGGGCTCCACCCCACCTGCGCCCCCCTTTGGATACGCCACTGTTAACCATAGCTAGTACAATTTGAAGGATCAGAAATGACAACCAGAGGGGATGAATGATCACACCATAATTTTTGCCCCAAAGAATCCAACCAAAACCTCCCAAGACCTCAGAAGAGAGGAAAAAGGAAATAACCTAAAAATTAGCACTAGGGTGGCACTAACGCGCTACAGACGTTGGTAATGTTGCGATGAACAATAACCCCAGTACTACCGAGTTACTACAGCGGTAGTGCCGGTGAACATTAAACATAGCATGAATAGTAAAAATCAGCACGAGTTTAAGATCAAAAATTCGTGTAACTTTTGATCGGCTATTTCAAACCTTGTGAAACTTTGTTGACACCTTTTTATGGATGTCAAGAACCTATTCTAATTTTCAATCACAAAGATTGATGTCAAAATTCTAACCTTTTTCGAGATCTAGGAAGAGTGTAAAAACTAGGCCAAAACCTAAAACTTCACCATGTGCTTGCTTGTGGAGATTTAACGATCAACATGACCTTAAATGATCTTTCACATATCACAACAAGCAAGAACACTCAAGAAAGATCCCTCAAACTAACAGGATCAACAACTACCTCAAGAACTTCTTTCTTAACTCAAAAGCCGGTTTCTTAGAGAAATTTGGATGACCAAAAAGAAGCTTGCCTAAATGATTGAGGGGATGATCTATAAAGAATACATCTATCAATCATATATCCTTAACAGCATGAGATTAAGCAAAAAAAAAAACCCCCACAGTAACTTAATTATTATATAAGCTCATTTGTATCGCAATGGAGTTTGAGGGGAAAATGTACCTCAGCTATTTTCTCAAATAGATCAGTTTGTTGTTATGTACATGGTTCATTTCCTTTTTAATTGCGCATGAAAGGTTGAAAAATAACAAGTGCGGTGCAGGTTGTAAGCTCCTGACGTAGCTAGTAAACAACAGGGGAAAAAAAGTGAGAAGGTGGGCAGCTAATCCTATACACTTGTTGCTTCTTGAATGGTCAGATCGATCACAACTGCTTATGTTACAGTCGTAGCAGCAACAGCACCAGCTGCGAGCCATCCGTGGATAAAAGCATCAGACGGCCAGGCGCAGCAGCCCCACGATCCAACGGCCCTCCTTGCGCCCCAACTGCTCACCACATATTGACGTGTTCATCATCAGTTATTCACGTACGTGATCCGAGTGTACATGTTGATGTTAGCCCGTGCCACGTGGGCTGCGTGAGAGTCAGTCATTAATCGGGCGTCATTTACAACGGAAGAAAAAAGAAAAATACAGAAAAGACCGATGTATAGAGTTATTTAACGAGTGGTTTGGTTTCACCTCTTAGAGCAGCTGAGCAAGACGCATCCTTCTCTACAACCCAAGGTAAGCTTGGATCCCCCCTCTATGTTGCTAGCTAGTAGCTACAGCCCCCCTATTTCTTCTTAATTGTTTCTCATCTATACGAGCTTCTCATGCTTCAAATTCTCTCTGTCCGGTTTTCCAATTGAGCTCTTTTACAGTGGATTAAAATCAATATAAGACGCTCATTCCTTTGAATCTAATGGTTGAAATCAATTTAGATCTAGTTATACTACCACCTGTAGTATTGGTAATAAAATTCAAAGAGAGGTAAAAGGGTAAAAAACTCTGTTATACTATTTGTCCTCTACGGTAAAACACGTCCTGCGATCCTGATGAATGGTGAATGAATGGATAAGAAGCCTCAGAAGATCACCAGGTATTCGATGAATCCAAAACTGTGAACGAATTAGAAAAAGTCTAAACTACCTCTGATGAATGGATAGGAAAAGTCTAAACTATTCCTAAGAAGTAGATGGTTAGATTTGATTTCTACCACCACTACTTACTACCTGTGTTTTCCATTCAAAAATTTCTCTTCCAATTTTGCATGCACCTGTAGCTCTGCCTTTATTGTTGTCAGCAATTAATGCTAGCTAGCATTTTATTCTATTAAAAAAGAGAGACTGGTTGAGCTAAATTGATTAGCAGTATTGTTCTTTCTTTATGAGCTCTTTTACAATGGATTAAAATCAATATAAGCAATCCATTCTTTTGAATCTAATGGTTGAAATTAATTTAGAATACTTTTGAGGGGTGAAAGGTTAGATTAAATTTCTACTGCCACTACTTACTATCTATGTTATCCAACGTAAAATTTTTCTTCTTTATTGATATGTAATTCAACTTTTAGCGTTGGCAAGAATCTGTAGTCGAAACTAATTATGATATTAGAGATGATGTTTAATCAAAACTAATGATGATATTCGATTTTTAGCCTTGGTAGAATCTGTGTAGTAGAAACCGGAAGCAATGGCGGTGGTCCTGGATGCTTTGCATCCTACATCCAAAACATGCTGACGGAGATGGCGGCGAAGAGGTCGAGATGCTGCTCGGAGTCTCGATGAGATCAACAAGATCGCCACCAAGCTTGGGGACTTCAAGAACATCCTCGCTGATGCTGAGAGGAGGCGCATTACCGACCAGAGCGTGCAGGGGTGGGTGAGGGAGCTTAAGGGTGCTATGTACGACGCCACCGACATCCACGATCTCTGCTTGCTTAAGGCCATGGAGCGTGGTCCATCCGCGGTAGACATGGGGTGCTGTAACCCCTTGCTCTTTTGCCTGCGCAATCCCCGCTTCGCACATGACATCAGCAGCCGTATCAAGGCTCTCAACCAAGAGCTGGACAACATCAAGGACAGAAGTGCCATCTTCAGATTCCTCAACCTTGGTTCCTACGAGGATCGTAGCGGCAAGGCGCACTCCTCTCGCCCTGCTGCCAGTAGCCGTGAGACGTCGGGGGAGCTCGACCGATCAGGCGTGGTTGGGGAGAAGATCGCAGAGGACACGACAGAGCTGGTGCAGATGCTGATAGAAAAGGAGTGCAATAGAAACATCATTGTGGTCGCCATCGTGGGCGTTGGCGGGATCGGCAAGACCACCCTCGCCCGGGAGGTCTTCAACCATGACACCATTAAGGACAAGTTCGACAAGATGATATGGTTGAGCATCAACCAAGACTTTGACAAGGCTGAGCTGCTCAGGACGGCCATCACCTTGGCCGGGGGAGACCACCGTGGAGAGAAAGCAATGGAAGTTCTTAGGCAAACCCTTACTACTGCCTTGACAAGGAAGAAGGTCTTGTTGGTGATGGATGACGTGTGGAACGAGAAAGCATGGGAGGGTGTGCTTGAGACGCCCTTGGGCAACACTGCTGCTCCAGGCAGCCGAGTCCTCATCACCACAAGAGACGAAAGAGTTGCCCGAGGGATGAAAGCTGAGCATCCCTATCACCATGTCGACAAACTAGGCACCGAAGATGCCTGGTCATTGCTCAAGAAGCAGGTCCGTTGAAATTAGTTGATACTTCCTTCATTTTATACTTGACATTTTTACTTTTTGATCTTCGAAGTATTTTTGTTGCTAATAAATAATAATTACAAAAGCACAAAGGTAGAAAAGTTGAGCCAAAAAATTAAGAGGCGTGCCTGTACAAGCTTGCGCCTCCAACAACGTCTACGTGCATACACCTGATCCGATCCTCGATACATGATCACTGTCCTTTTGATCTCCAATCAGAAGTTGCCGCACTTTTCAGTGGAAGACCTCACAAATATGTCATGTCTTAAAAAAGGCTAAAAGTTAGTAACAAAGAACACTATATTTCGATCATGTTTGTTTGAGCTTTCATTCTAGCATGAAAGTCAACAAAATCAAATACTAAATAAAGCGGTAGCTTTTTAAATGGGTTTTTTCTTTTAAAAACCACAAGTCTCTATATAACTAAAAGCTAAAAGCCACCGGATATGTTTTTTTTCATATTGAGAATTGGTTTTAGACTAATACTACTGAAATTAAGATAAAATTATGCACCTCTACCACGTATAAAAACATACTGCTTTTAAGCTACTTAAGGCAAGAAAAAATGTTAGCTTTAAGCTTCTGGATTAGTCTATGTCCAAGGCCCTATTTATTTAGGCTTTGGTTTATAGCTTAAAGTCAGTTTTTTTTTTGCTTAAGTCTATTTTTATACATGATAGATATGGATAATGTTGCTCTAACTGCTAACTTCAATGGAATTGGTCCAAAAGCAACCCTCGATATGCAAAAAAAAGCACTTCTTTGGTGACTTTTGTTTTTAGTTATATAAAAACTTATGTCTTTTATAAAATCCTAGTTAAAATACCACCCTGTTTGTCATGGAAGCTGAAAAAAAAACCTAAATAAACAGAGCCTATAAAAACATCCTTTTTCTTTACGTCTATAGTGGGACAAGTTGTTGGGCAGCGTCCTTCTATCGTTCCAACTTTCTTACTTCCGTGATTTCCTAATTATTATTTACTATTTATAAAAAATTCAGCTCCCATACAACTTTGACTATTTTTCTATGACATTAAATTAAGATGTACTAATACAGTATTATAAAAAAATTCAACAAAAAAGATATGTTAATATAGTTTACATATAGCCAATATCAAGATACTTTTAAACCTGTTTGCGATCAAGGCACGGATTGTTAATAAATATTTGTGTTTTTTTTGTTTTTCAAGATATTTTTATTTCTAATAAATAATAATTACAAAAGTAGGAAAGTTGGTCCAAAAATTACAACAGTTAGTACTCCCTCTGGTTACAAATGTTGTTTTGGACATCGACACAGTCTTCAAAATACAAATTTTACAACTAATTTTTATTATAATATATTTGTAAAATCCAATAAAATTATAATATTATGAAAGTACTTTTTGAGACAAATCTACACATATGATTTTCATGTATCTAATTTAAATATTTAAAAATATATTGACAATCAAAGTTCTGAAAGTTTAACCGTAATTACTTGTACTGTTTGAATGCACACCTTAATCTTGTGTACATGCCGCTCCAGCCTCCGTACTAATTTTTAGACAATGGAATTAACTCCAGCCTCTGTATAAGCACACAACCTTGTTTAATTACATAGTGTTTAGCTATCTAGCTGAATTTATGGGGAGGAAATATTACATAAATGATGAAACAACAAAAATTAAGGATAGCAAAGTCTATTGTAAAGATTCCATCCGTTCTTTTGCAAAAAACTCCATTGCAACAACCTCCAATCGTGTGCATACAGAACGAAAGTTCTCCCTTACTTCCTCACGTTGCAGCAACGCCCAGAAACGCATCCAATAGGTACCCCTGAAAACAACCTGCATAAAAGAAGCATATCGTTTCTTCTGAAACACAGTATCATTGCGACAACACCAAATGACCCAACAAAAAGCAGCCACACCCATAAAGATCTGTTGTTTCGTTTTTTTTCCTATGCCAGAGAGCCAATCCCCTAGCATATGAGTTATAGATATAGGTAGAGTTAACCCAGTAGCTATCTGAATTATTCTCCAAATAGATCTAGCATGCGACAATCAAAGAAAAGATGCTGTATGTCGTTTCATTGCAATCACAAAAACAACACTTTTGATTTCCGCCCAACCGGCTTAGCCAAGTTATCCTTTGTCAAAAGAACTCCGTGCTGAAGGTACCAAAGGAAAATTTTAATTTTGAGAGGAATCTTCAATTTCCAAATGAATTTATGGTATTAATTGCCACGTTATTTACAGTCCATTCATATGTGGTGCCAGTATTAATTATATATGCTTCTAGATTTCAAATTATGTGGTGCCAGTACTTCTCCTCGACGAGCTAATTAGCAAATTTTCTCTGAAAAAAAGCTAATTAGCAAGTAAAAAAAGAATACCGTTACCAACATGTTCCGTATTAACGCTATCGATCGGTTTAAACTGCTTGCAGGTAGTCTCAAGTGAGATCGATGAGCCTGAGATTGATGACACGCTGAAGGACATTGGAATGGAAATTATATTAAGATGTGGTGGTTTGCCACTTGCTGTCAAAGTAATGGGAGGACTCTTACGCCAGAGGGAGAAACGACGTAGTGATTGGAACACGGTTCTGAATGATGCTATATGGTCAGTATCTCAAATGCCCGAAGAGCTAAACAATGCAGTATACTTAAGCTATGAAGATTTGCATCCATACTTGAAGCAGTGCTTTCTACACTACTCGCTTCTCCTAAAAATAAAGTGTTCATTAAGCATGAAATTGTTGGCATGTGGATTAGCGAGGGATTTGTCGTTCATGGAAACTCGGATGAATTAGAAGAATTAGGAAGCGAGTTCTATAAGGAGTTAATATTCAGGAACCTTATAGAGCCAGATACCATGTACCATGATCAACAGGTTTGCAACATGCATGATGTTGTTCGCTCATTTGCTCAGTATGTTGCCAGAGACGAAGCACTAGTAGCTCAAAATGGTGAAACTAACATTATCGATAAACTTCGTTCACAAAAGATTCTTCGGTTGTCTCTAGAAAGCAAGGGATTGGAGTCCAATGAGCTCGAGTGGAGTTCTTTACATGCACAGAAATCACTGAGAACACTAATATCAGTTGGCCATATGAAGATTAAGCCTGGTGATTCATTAATTACTTTATCAAGTCTACGGACTCTACATGTATCTGCAAACTTTGCTGCATTGGTTCAATCTTTGTGTCAACTCAAGCACCTGAGGTATTTGTCCCTACAAGACACTGATATTTCTAGATTACCGGAAGACATCGGAAAGATGAAATTCTTGCAGCACATTTGCCTTTCTGGTTGTAAAAGTTTGGTGAAACTTCCTGATAGCATTGTAAGGCTAGAGCAACTGAGGTATCTAATCCTTACTGGCACAAGTATAAACAGTACACCTAGAGGGTTCGGAGGTCTAACAAATTTGAGGACACTACGTGGGTTTCCAGCTCATATGGATGGTGATTGGTGTAGTTTCGAAGAGTTGGGGCCTCTTTCCCAGCTCAGGATTCTTGAGTTAAATAATCTGGAGAATGTACCTGCTGCCTCATCCGCCGCACAAGCCAGGCTTGGTGAAAAGGTTCATCTTATTGATTTATTCTTACACTGCACCAGTAGGGTGGGAGATGATGGGTTAGTCAAAGAGGAAAAAGGCGTCTCTGAGGAAGAGCAGCGACGAATCGAGGAGGTGTTTGATGAGCTCTGCCCAACATCCTACTTAGATAGTCTTAAAATCTTTGGATATTTTGGTCGTCGTCTCCCTGGGTGGATGATGTCCACTGCAGTAGCGCCCCTCAAGAGCTTGAGGATTCTAGTGATGGAGGACCTGGCCTGTTGCATCCAACTCCTGATATTTTGTGCCAGCTCCCCAGTTTGCAGCTCTTAAAGATCCACCGCAGTCCGACCATCAAGCGTGTTGGGCCTAAGCAAGCAGATTTGCAAGCCATGCCTGTCTTGGAGCTACTTCAACTCGAGCACTACAAGTTGAGGCGTGTTCCTCCTGGCCTTGCCTCCCATGCAAGGGCATTGATAAAACTACATATAAGCGATGTCCGGCGCCTCAACTCCCTGGAGAACTTTGCTTCTGTTGTTGAGCTAGAAGTGGTTTACAACCCCGAGCTAGAGAGGATCACTAATCTCCCCAAATTGCAAAAGCTTGTCGTTGTGATTTGCCCAAAGCTCAAGGTACTTGAGGGTGTCCCTGTACTCCAAAGAGTCGAGCTGAAGGTCTCCAACATGGAAACGCTCCCGAAATTCATGCGAGATGTAAAGCCAAGACTTCTGCTGTTGGACTGCAGCCTCAAGCTACTCGCCTCCATAGCCACGGGACGATCTGGCCCTGAGTGGGGCAAGTTCCGCCATATGGAGCATGTCAAGGCCTATACAGGCGATGGAGACAATGAAAGGAAATGGTACGTGTTGTATACAAGAGATCCCTACAGCTTGGAGACAAACATATCATTAACGGCTCTTCTCGATCTGCAGGTAAACTAATACTACTGCTCCTTCATTTGTGTTCAGTTACTCTTTTTAGTTTGATTTATTTGTTTCGTCTTATTTCTTCATCAGTAATTCCTTTCTTCATCAGTAATTCAGTATGCTAGGGTCTGAATGTATTTCCTACTTTACCTCCTTTTTTGAAAGAGATATTTCCAACCTTTTTTTATTTCGCTTGACAGTGTTGTTTTCAGGGGAAGAAGAGGAATAGGGCATTCGAGGAATAACAACAGAATGCAAATTAAGGAGGTTGTTTCCCACGCTTGCACAAATTAAGCGGCGACTCCATCGTTCTCTTTCTTACTTCAGCTCAACCTGCCAAATCTACAACCAGATGATCCAGTGTTTCTTCGCAGGTATTTTAAATTCTTGGTACGTAATACTACTAGCCCTTTGTACTCAACTGTTGTTGTCTTCAACTTTCTCGTGGAATATGACAGCTTCCTTCATTTCTGATTCGTGTTTTTGATCTATGATAAATGAAGTTCAAAAGACGCTACTAACATGAAAAATGCATAATGTTGATAACTATGTTAGTTATGAAGTTGCATTGTTCATTAGCTATACTTTATATGCATGCAGGTGGAAGCCGGCACTGCTTCATTCAGTGTATGGATGCAGTGAAGCCCCTGACAAGTGACAACGGAATGGAGCCATGAAGCCACGGTTAATTCGGCGCTGAAACAAAAAAAAAGAGGATGTCTCGCATTTTGATTTTAGTCACCTCTTTTTTATGGAAGACAGCCTTTTCTCTTAAGAAAAAGATTATCGAAATTATTTGTGATTATATATTGTGAACATGATTAGCAACTATTTGTGATTCATAGTGTACCACGACAGCTGCTGCAATTTTTATCGCTTGGTTCTTTTAGCAAAGAAAACAGAGATTGGCAACACAGTAGTGCTTTGTCATGACACGTGGGCTTAAGAATGTTTAATTTCACAGCGACCTTTTTATATACTAATTAAAGGTCCTTCTATAAACCCACACGCTAATAAGAAAACACTAGAAATTCCCACGTTAATCTAAAAAAAAAAATTACTAGAAAATGCCACATCATTCTAAAAAAGAGAAAACCTTGGTTGTCCAACCGCCTTAATCATTTTCATCCACGGCTTAGATCTATTTATCTATTCATAAGAGATACACGGTAAATCAGAGAATTATCATATGGAAGGGAAGCTTTGCTTTCCTTATCGGTGAGGGCAATGTCTAGGAGGAAGGCATCGGAGGGCGACGGGAAAATGAGAGCGCCCTCTGGAGGTCTCCGCATGGGAGGGAGGTTTCAACATATTTCAACTCCTTTCAGCATGAGGTTCCTAATAAAACTTATTTCATTTTATTTTGACTTGATTTGCAAAAGTCATATATTAGGTATATTTGAAACCTATACATGAATTTCTAATATTAAAAATCACACAATAAACTTTTTCAAAATATTTTTGTATATTCTAAAACTACCAGATTTTATATGATTTTAGAAATTTATTTTATTCCATTTGGAGTTATAGTTCAAAAGTTATTGCCATTTGAATTGACTTGGGTAGCGAAATGAACCAAAAATCGAAATACGCTTTCGGTATCTGAAAGCGGCTTTTACTTTTGGCGCCAATCGTTTGAATTGGTCCGCATGCGCTGACAATATGGGCCCATGAGTTAACAATTGTGCGACACGGCTTGTGATTGACAAAGCTGGCCAGCCCGTCACGCCAGCAGCGTGAGAGAGGACTGACTAGCGTGGGCCTTCGGCTTAGAGAGGCTGGCAAGCCAGGCCCTGAGTCAGTGATACCCCAAAGAAATATTTCTTCTTAGCACATAGACTAAAGAAATATTGAAAATGATTAATCTATCCTAATTATTATCTGTAAGCACTATATTCAATATATGCATGTAGAGAATATAAAATAAAGCTAAATATTTATTAGTATATGGATGGAACATCACACTAATTTTGTATTAAAATATAAAATATTTTTTATATTTATGAACAAAATCATTTAAAACAAATGTGCCCTACATTTCTGTAAAGAGGAAGTATTATTTCCATTCCCAGGCATAGTGCTAGCTTGCTTCAAGCAGAGGACATATGAATCACAATGTTAAGAATTACCAACAAAGGTAATTTTGTAGACTATTACACAAGAAGGTTTCTTGTCACGTTCTGATTGGGACAACAATTAAATGTCACTTCTGTGGAAAGATCGTGTCAAATTCTTAGCCAAATGCTAGTCCTATGTGTGGAAAACTAATGAGAATTCTTAGCCACAAGCTCCATAGCAGAGCTGCCAGAGCATATCTGTTCTGTTCTGTTCTTCAGCTTCTCCATGAAGAATTCCGTTCCTGACTTGTAACTCCAAATCCAATAATTGCTTTCCTTCTGCACATAACCTGAGCAGGGAGGCCGTCCTAAAGACCAGAGCAGAGACCATTTTGTCATCCCCGACACAAGGTACGTAACTCCCGTTCTCCAAGTTTCTCATCATCTCATGGTTACCATTTTCGCTTTGCATCGATCATAGGACTGATGAGACATCAATGGAGGCCGTATAATCTACAGTTAAGATTAATTAATGGTGGAGATCAGATCAGATGACGCTTGGTTTAACTTTCTTACAGCAAGAAACAAACCAGTTCCAGCAATGGCGGCGGTCCTGGATGCTTTTGCATCGTACGTCCAAAACATGGTGACGGAGATGGCGAAAGAAGAGTTGGGCATGCTACTCGGAGTCACTGGCGAGATCGACAAGATGGACGCCAAGCTTGGGGACCTCAAGAACTTCCTTGCCGACGCCGAGAGGAGGCGCATCACCGACCAGAGTGTGCAGGGGTGGGTGAGGGAGCTCAAGGACGCCATGTACGACGCCACTGACATCCTCGATCTCTGCCAGCTCAAGGCCATGGAGCATGGTCCATCCGTGGTAGACATGGGGTGCTGCAACCCCTTGCTCTTCTGCCTGCGCAATCCCCGCTTCGCACATGACATCGGCAGCCGCATCAAGGCTCTCAACCAGAAGCTGGACAGCATCAAGGAGCGTAGTGCCGCCTTCAGCTTCGTCAACCTCGGTTCCTATGAGGAATGTAGCAGCAGGATGCATTCCTCTCGCCCCGCTGCCAGGCGTCGCGAGACGTCGGGGGAGCTCGACCGATCGGGTGTGGTCGGGGAGAAGATCGAAGAGGACACGAGAAAGCTGGTGGAGATGCTGACAGAAGAGGAGTGCAACAGCAACATCATGGTGGCCGCCATCGTTGGCGTTGGCGGGATCGGCAAGACCACCCTCGCTCAGGAAGTCTTCAACCACAGCACCATTGAGGACAAGTTCGATAAGACGATATGGTTGAGTGTCAATCAGGACTTAGACAAGGCTGAGCTTCTAAGGACGGCCATCATCCAGGTCGGGGGATACCACCGTGGCGAGAAAGCAATGGCCGTGCTTGGGCCAACCCTTAGTGCTGCCTTGACAGGGAAGAAGGTCTTGTTGGTGATGGATGACGTGTGGGAGGAGGAGCAAGGAGGAGGAGCGTGGGAGGGTGTGCTTGAAATGCCCTTCCGGAACGCTGCTGCTCCAGGCAGCCGAGTCATCGTCACCACAAGAGACGAAAGAGTTGCCCGAGGGATGAAAGCCGTGCGTCCCTACCACCATGTCGACAAACTAGGGACCAAAGATGCATGGTCGTTGCTCAAGAAGTAGGTCTGTTGGAATTAATTGATACTCCCTTGTTCTTTTTATACTTGACTTTTATACTTTTTATGGTCTTGGAGATATTTTTTATTGCTAATAAATAATAATTACAGAAGCACAAAAGTTGGGCCAAAAATTCCGATTCTAGCTATGCTTAGTGTTAGCCTCCATGATGAACTACAGGTGTCCCTATACGAGCTAGCTCCTTCGACAAGGTCTATATATATACGTATATACACCCGATGCGTATCTGATTTTCTCGACACATGGCCACTGTCCTTTTATTGTCCAAGTGAATCAAGCTAATAATATTTTATTTATTTATTAACAGCACTAGTTACTCCCTTCAGTCACAAATAGTTGTTGTTTTGAACTTAGGTACAATCAAACTTTTGAAACTCTGACTATCAATATATTTTTAAATATCTAAATCGGGGACATGAAAATTATATGCGTAGATTTGTCTCAAAAAGTTCTTTCATGATATTATAATTTTATTGGAGTCTGCAAATATATTATAATACAAATTAGTGGTTGAAACTGTGTTTTGGAGATCACAACGTCGATATCCAAAATACTAACTATTTGTGATCGAGATAGTAGTTACCGAGTCCCTGCGTGTCCATAACTCCTCTAGCTAGCTGTGCAATAGAATCACTTGTTTAATAGGAGCATATGTATACGTTCATCTTTCACGTGCTAGTTGGCCAATTAATACACGCTTTTCTTGTGTCTATCACGGTGCCAGTTTTAAATTATGCTTCTAAATTTCACGGTGTCAAGTAGAAATAAAAGCAGATTAGCAAATTTTCTCTAAAGAAAGCTAATTAGCAAATAAAAAGAATCAGCGTACTACCCGTTACCAACACGTTCCGTACTGAGATAATAGCAAATAAACTCTGTGTTTAAACTGCTTGCAGGTAGTCCCAAGTGAAATCGATGAACATGAGATTGATGACACGCTGAAGGACATAGGATTGCAAATCATAGCAAAATGTGGTGGTTTGCCACTTGCTGTCAAAGTAATGGGAGGACTCTTATGCCAGAGGGACAAACAACGCGCTGATTGGGAGAAGGTTCTGAATGATTTCACACGATCAGCACCTGAAGAGCTAAACCATGCAATATACCTAAGCTACGAAGATTTGCCTCCCTATATGAAGCAGTGCTTTCTATACTACTCCCTTCTCCCTAAAAATACAGAGTTCTCTCAAAATACAGTTCTAAGCATGTGGATTAGTGAAGGATTTCTTCATGGAAACTCAGACGAATTAGAAGAATTAGGAAGCGAGTGCTATAAGGAGTTAATATTGAGGAACCTTATAGAGCCAGATCCAAAGCACATTGATAAACGGTTTTGCGAGATGCATGATGTTGTTCGCTCATTTGCTTGGTATGTTGCCAGAGACGAAGCATTAGTAGCTCAAAATGGTGAAACTAACATTATCAGTAAACTTAGCTCACAAAAGATTTTTCGGTTGTCTCTGGAAAGCAAGGGATTTGAGTCAGACGAGTTGGAGTGGAGTTTTTTACATGCACAGACATCACTGAGAACACTAATATCAATTGGCCATATGAAGATTAAGCCTGGTGATTCATTGATTCCTTTATCAAGTCTAAGGACTCTACATATAGAATCTGCAAACTTTGCTGCATTGGTTGATTCTTTGTACCAACTCAAGCACATGAGGTATTTGACACTAAGACAAACTGATGTATCTAGATTACCGGAAAATATCGGCAACATGAGATTCGTGCAACACATTAGCCTTTATAGTTGTAAAAGTTTGGTGAAACTTCCTGCTAGCATTGTAAGGCTAGGGCAGCTGAGGTATCTAAGCCTTACCGGCACAAGTATAAACTGTATTCCTAGAGGGTTTGGAGGTCTAACAAATTTGAGCAAACTCTATGGGTTTCCAGCCCACATGGATGGTGATTGGTGTAGTTTGGAAGAGTTGCGGCCTCTTTCCCAGCTCTGGGCTCTTGGTTTAAAAAATCTGGAGAACGTATCTGCTGCCTCGTCTGCTGCAAAGGCCGGGCTTGGTGAAAAGGTGCATCTTACCAGATTGCTATTATATTGTTCCAGTAGAGTGGGAGATGATGGTTTGGTCAAAGAGAAAGAAAGTGTATCTGAGGAAGAGCAGCGACAAATCGAGGAGGTGTTTGATAAGCTTTGCCCACCGCCCTTCTTAGATTATCTTAACATCAAAGGATATTTCGGTCGTGTTCTCCCATGTTGGATTATGACGACTGCAGCAGCACCCCTCAAGTGCTTGAGGATTCTAAGGATGGAGGACTTAGCTTGCTGCACCCAACTCCCTGATGGTTTGAGCCAGCTCCCCTGTTTGCGGCTCTTAGTGATCGACCACGCTCCAGCCATCAAGCATGTTGGGCCTGAATTCCTGCAGCTCTACCGTCAACATAGTCATCATCCATCATCCCAGGCGGTCGCTGCGTTTCCGAGACTTCATGAGATTCTCTTAACAGGAATGGTGGAATGGGAGGAGTGGGAGTGGGAGTCTGCACAAGTAAATGTGCAAGCCATGCCTGTCTTGGAGGTGCTTAAGCTCGAGCGCTGCAAGCTGAGGCGTGTTCCTCCTTGCCTTGCCTCCCATGCAAGGGCTTTGAAAAGACTATACATATGCAAGGTCCAGCACCTCAACTCCTTGGAGAACTTTGCTTCTGTTGTTGAACTTGAAGTGTGTCACAACCCCGATCTGGAGAGGATCGCTAACTTCCCCAGATTGCAAAAGCTTCTCGTTGTCTTATGCCCAAAGATGAAGGTACTGGAGGGTGTGCCTGCACTACAGAGGCTTGGGCTGGAGAACTACGGCATGGAGACGCTCCCAGAATTCATGCGAGATGTAAAGCCAAAGCATTTGCAGCTAGACTGCACCTTGGCGCTGCTGAGTTCCATAGCAGCGGGGCAATCTGGCCCCGAGTGGGACAAGTTGAGCCATATCCAGCAAGTCAAGGCATATGCAAAGGATGGAGTCAATAAAAGGAAACGGCACGTGTTGTATACAAGAGATCCCTACAGCTTGGATACAAATATCAGCCCCTCTTTCGTATCTGCAGGTAAATTACAACAAGAGCTAGTTTGTTCGGTTACTTTGTTTTCTTTGTTCATTCCGCCGTTCATCCGTGTGCTGGTCTAGAATATATCTCCTACATTGTTTTCTTTTTCTTTCCTTCTATAGGAAATATTCCCAACTTTTTTTATTTTGCTTGACCGTGTTATTTCAGGGGATGAAGAGGAGTAGGACGTACCAGGAAGAACAGGACGGAAAGTGGAGGAGATTGTTTCCCACGTTTGCAGAAAATTAAGCGGCTGACTTCACCTGCCATGTCTGCAAGCAAATCATCCAATATTCTTGCAGAATATCACAGTTTCCTTCGTTGCGATTCGTGATTTTGATCTATGTAACTAGTACGAACCACAAAAAACACGAAGATGCTGAACCCTCGATTTTCTCTTGTACCAGATCTCATATGGTGTTCTATCTTCCACACTGCGTGTTTGCGAATGATTCAGAATATAAACTGCAGTAGCTACAGCTTCGCCCCAGAACCAACCGGGCATGCATTTGTTTTTTATAAGACACCGAGCTGTACTCACAATCGTCTGATTCCTGCGTTCGGCCACTCCGTTTTGCAGCGAAGGATTGGATACTGAATTGGCACAGTACCAGTTCTTCCCAGTGATCTACCCGTCGCCGACCTGTCTGCTTCGGCCGTCGGCATGTCATTGCTCTTCTACTTGCCAGGCAGAGGTTCCAGGATACCTAAGCCAGTGCTCTGATTCCAATTCTTGTTAGCTTCAGAGTATCTTTCTGTATCGCTACCATGCAAAGCTCACAAGTCTGAACAATAGCGCAAGAAAGTTCAGAACAGAGGTGAACACCAAATCTGGTGAAAACACAGCAAAGCAACCGAAACAATTTTTGGTGCTGCAAAACCATCGCTGCGTTTTCTGATTTCTTCTTACTCTTATATAATGAAGTTTACGGATATGTTTTTTCTAGATATCAAACCAAACCTTAACAGACTAACCGATTCTGTTGCTAAACTGTATACTAATCCTCCCCGTCTCACTGTTGCTAATCCGGCAATTAACCAACTCGACAAAGAAATAATCTAGGTAACAGAACGTGGTTACACAGGACTCTGAAACTACCTGAAACAATCTCTAAACAACCTGGGACTCTTCTCAACAAGTTTAGACTAACAATGCAGAGGATGGAGACAATCAAAGGAAGTGGTACGTGTTGTATACAAGAGAACCCTACAGCTTGGAGACAAACATCAGCCGCTCTTTCGTATCTGCAGGTAAATTAAAACAAGTGCTAATTTGTTTGGTTACTCTGTTTTCTTTCCACCTAAAAGAAATATTCCCAACTTAACTTCTAAGCTTTGCTTGACCGTGTATCTCAGGGGATGAAGAGGAGTAGGAGGACATACAAGGAAGAACAGGATGGAAATGGGAGGAGATTGTTTCCCACGTTTGCAGAAAATTAAGCGGCGACTTCACCTGCCACGTCTACAAGCATAGCACGTATGACGGTATGAATCGCAATGTTAAGTATTTACCAACAAAGGGTAATTTTCTAGACTACTACAAGAACCTTTCGTGTATCGTTTATTAGAAGGCATGATGCTAGATTGCCAACTTGTCTGTTTTAGTTGTTCTCACTTGAGAGAACAATGAAACATCACATCCAGCACGTCAAGAATCTAGAGGGAGATTACTGGCTCATTACACGGTACTTTCATGCTAAATGTCGAACTAAAAGATGGTTGCTGTCACTTGTCAGTTTGAAATATTTGCCCTCCAGTTTGGAGGATTGGTTTGTTCACATCGAAGACAGAAGAAACAAAAGGTAGGGCCTAATGTTGACAGGAAAAAGTATTGGCCTAATGGATTCCCAAAACTGAAGCTGGAAATGCTCAAAAGAATTAAGATGAGTAAATTTACCAAAAGTGAGGCAAATCTGACATAGAAACATGCAAAAGGATACCATCGAAACAAGGCCAAATGTGAACTCCCACCGTGGGGCTCTAACCCAAGACCACCGACTGAGCTAAATTTACCAAATCTGACTTTGAGAAGCTAAATTTACCCAAGGTAAGTCTCTCATGGTTAAAATTCTGTAGCTTTGTCCGGCTTTGCAATTTTGCATGCACCTGTAGCTCTGCCTTTCTTGTTGTTAGCAATTAACGCTAGCTAGCGTTTTCTTCTATTAAAAAAGAGAGGCTAGTTGTGGTAAATTGATTAGTAGTATTGTTCTTTCCTTGTTGATATGTAATTCGATTTTTAGCCTTGGTAGAATCTGTAGTCGAAACTCGAAGCTAATGATGATATTGGAGGTGATGTCGTTTGATTTGCTAACTTTGTTACAGCAAAAGGCAGCAAACCAGTTGCAGCAATGGCGGTGGTCCTGGATGCTTTTGCATCGTACGTCCTAAACATGCTGATGGAGATGGCGAAAGAAGAGGTCGGGATGCTGCTCGGAGTCTCCAGTGAGATCGACAAGATGGGCTTCAAGCTTCGGGACCTCAAGAACTTCCTCGCCGACGCCGACAGGAGGCGCATCACTGACGAGAGTGTGCAGGGGTGGGTGAGGGAGCTCAAGGGCGCCATGTACGACGCCACTGACATCCTCGACTTCTGTCAGCTCAAGGCCATGGAGCGTGGTCCATCCGCGATAGACATGGGGTGCTGCAACCCCTTACTCTTCTGCCTGCGGAATCCCCTCCTCACCAACGACGTCGGCAACCGCATCAAGGCTCTCAACCAGAAGCTGGATAGCATCAAGGAGCGAAGTGCCGCATTCAGTTTCGTCAACCTCGGTTCCTACGAGGATCATAGCAGCAGGGTGCATTCCTCTTGCCCTGCTGCCAGGGGCCGTGAGACGACGGGGGAGCCTGTCCAGTCAGGTGTTGTCGGGGAGAAGATCGAAGAGGACACGAGGGAGTTGGTGAAGATGCTGACAGAAATGGAGTGCAATAGCAACATCATGGTGGTCGCCATCGTGGGCGTCGGCGGGATCGGCAAGACCACCCTCGCCCGGGAGGTGTTCAACCACAACACCATAAAGGACAAGTTTGACAAGACGATATGGTTGAGTGTCAACCAGGACTTGGACAAGGCTGAGCTGCTCAGGATAGCCATCATCCAGGCTGGGGGAGACCATCGTGGCGAGAAAGCAACGGCCGTGCTTGGGCCAACCCTTACTGCTGCCTTGATAGGGAAGAAGGTCTTGTTGGTAATGGATGACATCTGGAACGAGAAAGCATGGGAGGGTGTGCTTGAGACGCCCTTGGGCAACGCTGCTGCTCCAGGCAGCCGAGTCATGGTCACCACAAGAGACGAAAGAGTTGCTCGAGGGATGAAAGCCGTGCATCCCTACCACCATGTCCACAAACTAGGGACCAAAGATGCTTGGTCATTGCTCAAGAAGCAGGTCCGTTGGAATTAATTGATGCTCTCTTTCCTTCTTTTTATACTTGATGTTTTTTATTTTTTATGGTTTTCAAAATATTTTTTATTGCTAATAAATAATAATTACAAAATCACAAAAGTTGGGCCAAAAATTCCGATTGTACTATGTTTAGTGTTAGCCTACATGATGAACTTCTAGGGCTTAATTAAGAGGTGTGTCTCCATGATTGTCCGAAGTATAAATATGTCAGAAGTCTGCGTAAAAGACTCTGGAAAAAAAATTCTTTGGCACCAAGGTGCTATAGAGCATCTATAACATCCCTCACATGATATATATTGGTGGATAGAAGAAGAAGATTTAACTAATTTGAGATCCGTGCTTTGCCATGTGTTTAGTTTTTAAAAGGAATGCTCCATAGCGTCTCGTGCTATAGAATTTTTTTTCCAAAAGACTCCACCTCATAAATATGTCAGGTCTTAAAAGGCAAAAAGTTAGTAACAAAGAACCAGGGTTTCAAATTTTGTTTTCAGTTCAAATCTCAGAGGTGGACGAAACCTCAGAATTTCGGATAAAATCTGGTCAAAATTAAAAATTTTAAAATTTTGAACCGAAATTCGGCCGAAATTACCGCAATTTGGCCTCTGTTTTTTGTTTTATAGGAGCCTCCTGTTTCAGTGCACACGTTAATCGTTCACATGCTAGCTGGCCAATTCGTTCACGTACTAGCTAATTACCAACATATATGTTCCGTATTAACTCTATCGGTTTAAACCGCTTGCAGGTAGTCTCAAGTGAGATCGATGAACATGAGATTGACGACACGCTAAAGGACATTGGATTGCAAATCATAGCAAAATGTGGTGGTTTGCCACTTGCTGTCAAAGTAATGGGAGGACTCTTATGCAAGAGGGACAAACGGCGCGCTGATTGGGAGAAGGTTCTGAATGATTTCACACGATCAGTACCTGAAGAGCTAAACCACGCAATATACTTAAGCTACGAAGATTTGCCTCCCTGTCTGAAGCAGTGCTTTCTGCACTACTCCCTTCTCCCTAAAAATACGAAGTTCTCTTATGATACAGTTACTAGCATGTGGATTAGCGAGGGATTTGTTCATGGAAACACAGATGAATTAGAAGAGTTAGGAGGAGACTACTACAAGGAGTTAATATTGAGGAACCTTATAGAGCCAGATACAAAGTACCCTGATCAATGGTTTTGCAACATGCATGATGTTGTCCGCTCATTTGCTCAGTATGTTGCCAGAGACGAAGCACTCGTAGCTCAAAACGGTGAAACTAACATTATCGATAAACTTAGTTCACAAAAGATTCTTCGGTTGTCTCTAGAAAGCAAGGGATTGGAGTCAGATGAGTTCGAGTGGAGTTCTTTAAATGTACAGAAATCACTAAGAACACTAATATCAATTGGCCATATGAAGATTAAGTCGGGTGATTCATTGATTACTTTATCAAGTCTGCGGACTCTACATATAGAATCTGCAAATGTTTCTACAATGGTTGAGTCTTTGTATCACCTCGAGCACCTGAGGTATTTATCCCTAAGACGAACTGATGTATCAAGTCTACGGACTCTACATGTAGAATCTGCAAACTTTGCTGCATTGGTTCAATCTTTGTATCAACTCAAGCACCTGAGGTATTTGTCCCTACATGACACTGATATTTCTAGATTACCAGAAGACATCGGCAAGATGAAATTCTTGCAGCACATCAGCCTTTATGGCTGTAAAAGTTTGGTGAAACTTCCTCGTAGCATTGTAAGGCTAGGGCAGCTGAGGTACCTAAGCCTTTCTGACACAAGTATAAACTGTACACCAAGAGGGTTCGGAGGTCTAACAAATTTGAGGATACTAGGTGGGTTTCCAGCCCACATGGATGGTGATTGGTGTAGTTTGGAAGAGTTGGGGCCTCTTTCCCAGCTCCGGTTTCTTTCTTTAAGTTATCTGGAGAATGTATCTGCTGTGTTGTCTGCCGCAAAGGCCAGGCTTGCTGAAAAGGTGCATCTTACTATTTTATTCTTATACTGCACCAATAGGGTGGAAGATGATCGGTTAGTCAAAGAGGAAGAAGGTGTCTCCGAGGAAGAGCAGCGACGAATCGAGGAGGTGTTTGATGAGCTCTGCCCAACGCCCTGCTTAGATGTTCTTAAAATCTTTGGATATTTTGGTCGTCGTCTCCCACGGTGGATGATGTCCACAGCAGCAGCGCCCCTCAAGAGCTTGAGGATTCTATTGTTGGAGGACCTGACCTGCTGCACCCAACTCCCTGATGGTTTGTGCCAACTACCCTGTTTGCAGCTCTTACAGATCAACGACACTCCAGCCATCAAGCGTGTTGGGCATGAATTCCTACAGCACGACCATCACCATATTCATCATCCATCATCCCAGGTGGCTATTGCATTTCCTAGATTGCATGAGATGCGCTTAATAGGAATGGTGGAATGGGAGGAGTGGGAGTGGGAGCCTGAGCAAGTAAATGTGCAGGCCATGCTTGTCTTGAAGCTACTTCACCTCGAGCACTGCAAGCTGAGGCGTGTTCCTCCTGGGCTTTCCTCCCATGCAAAGGCATTGATAAAACTATATATATGTAAGGTCCGGCACCTCAACTCCCTGGAGGACTTTGCCTCTATTGTTGAGCTTGAAGTGTTTCACAACCCCGACCTGGAGAGGATCACTAATCTCCCCAAATTGCAAAAGCTTGTCGTTGTGATTTGCCCAAAGCTCAAGGTACTTCAGGGTGTCCCTGCACTCCAAAGTCTCGTGCTGGAGGACTACGACATGAAAACGCTCCCAAAATTCATGCGAGATGTAAAGCCAAGGCATCTGCTGCTGGACTGTAGCCGTAAGCTACTCACCTCCATAGCCGCGGGACGATCTAGCCCTGAGTGGGGCAAGTTCCACCATATGGAACATGTCAATGCCTATGCACGAGACGGAGACAATCAAAGGAAATGGTATGTGCAGTATACAAGAGATCCCTCCTGCAACTTGGAGACAAATATCATTGTCAGCTCTTCTCGATCTACAGGTAAACTAACACTATTGCTTCGTCTTTACTCTTTTTAGTTTGATTTCTTTGTTTCGTCTTATTCCTTCATCGGTAATTCCTTTCTTTATCATTAATGCAGTATGCTAGGGTCTGAATGTATTTCCTACTTTACCTCCTTTTTTTGAAATTCTCTTTTTTTGGATTCGCTTAACTGTGTTGTTTCAGGGGATGAAGAGGAATAGGACACTCGAGGAATAACAACAGAGTGCAAATTAAGAAGATTGTTTCCTACGCTTGCACGAATTAAGCGGCGACCTCGTCATTCTCTTTCTTACTTCAGTAGTTCAACCTGCCAAATCTACAACCAGATGAACCAGAGTTTCTTCGCAGGTATTTTAAATTCTTGGTACGTAGTGCTACTAGCCCTTTGTACTCAACTGTTGCTATCTTCAACTTTCTCATGGAATATGACAGTTTCCTTCATTTCTGATTCATGGTTTTGATCTATGATAAATGAAGTTCAAAAGACGTTACTAACGTGAAAAATGCATAATGTTGATAACTGTTAGTTATGAAGTTGCATTAAGTAGATGAAATATTCACCTTGTAATGAAAGTGCTTCGATTAACTCATGCACGCCCCTTTTATATTGGAAATTGCTAGTTCATTAGCTATACTATACGTGCATGCAGGTGGAAGCCGGCACTGCTTCATAGCCTTCATTAGTGTATGGATGCAGTGAAGCCCTGACAAGTGACATATGGAATCGAGCCATGAAGCCACGGTTAATTCGGCACTGCTCCATTCAGTGTACGGATGTAGTGAAGCCCCCTTACAAGTGACAACGGAATGGAGCCATGAAGCCACGGTTAATTCGACGCGGAAACAAAAAAAAAAGTCTCGCATTTTGATTTTAGTCACCTCTTTGGTTATGGAAGACGAGCCTTTTCTATTAAGAAAAAAGATCATCGAAACTATTTGTGATTATGTATTGCGAACATGATTAGCAACTATTTGTGTCTACGTACACGCGGGCATTGCATTGTACATGCATGTTCCACGTTGATGGAATGCCAAGGGATAAGGAAGAAGGCTCTGAATAAAAATGATGCTGAACAAACTTTAAAAAAACTCAAAAATGTGACAGTTAATTCCAATTCTAATGGTTCTAGTGGCAGTCAAGGGGCTACTCCTATGCAGGTGGATGGTTCTGTGGATAATAATAAGTTGGGCACTTCTTTGTCAGGGGAGATCGCAGTTACACCTTTTGGAAAGAAGCCAATTGTCAGGTCTGTGAATTATCGTTTGCTTGATGGTGACAAATCTGTTGATGCTACATGGGTGACAAAAGTTGGTAAAAGGGCAAAAAGAAATATCCCCTTGAGAAAGCCTTTCAGGTCTGGTGATGAATTGTTGGGGAAGTCAGTGTCTCAGTCCAAGTGTGGTGTTGAGTTTTTGGGGCAGTCAGTCAGTTCTTTAGTGGGAGTTTCTGCTTCAGGTTCAGTTGGAAGGGGGTGTCAATCCGATATACATTCCCATAATATTCATGAAAAGGCTGAGTGCTCACCTTCTATTGAAGTGTCTCCTCAGCAAACTCAAGTATCAGGGAGCTTTTTTGAGACGTTGAGGCTGACACCTGTGATTGGTAGGAATGAATCAGCAAATCTGCTACCGCTCTGTCCTGCCGTTGAGCTTTCTGATGGCCTATCTGAAGGTGTTTTAGAGGCTCAGCAGGTGGTGGAGCAACGGGCCAGCAATCCTAAGAAGGGATTGGTTGTAAGGCTACTGAAGGGAAGATACAGGCTGTGCAATTGGATTTTGCTGGTGCAGCAGAGCAAGTGTCGGCAGTTGTTAAGAGCAAGGAAATGGTGCCGGTTGATGAACTATTCAAGAAGGGCGCCATTCCTTCTTCTCTGAGCCCGGCTGGGCCGAGTTCACAGAAATTGGCTGCTGCCCAGTTGCCGGTTGTTGAACAGTGCAAGGCAGGCGCAATTTCTTCTTCCCTGAACCCGGCTGGGCCGAGTGTGTTGCAGACTTCAAAGTCTGACGGAATGCATTGCTCGGCTTCCCAACCTAGTGGTACGTTCCTTTCTCAGCTTAATTCTGATAATGGACTTCACTGTAGTAAAAGATTTAATATTTTAGCGGCGGATGGTAAAGGACGAGGGTAGAAGGGACGAGACTCATCAAAAGTGACATCCCGTGAGATCCGTATGCGTCGACCAACAGGATCCCAACAACGATATCCCTTGTGCTCAGCACTGTAGCCCAGAAAAACACACTCAACAGACTGAGCAGTCAGCTTGGTGCGTTCGCGAGGTGCAAGAAGAACATAGCACACACACCCAAAAAGGCGAAGTCCGGAATAATCAGGAGGCATGCCACAAAGACGCTCTACTGGAATCCCACCTTTAAGAGCAGAAGAAGGTTGGATATTGGTCAAGTAGGTAGCAGTGGAAACAGCCTCAGCCCAGAAATGAGGCGGAACAGCGGAAGCAAGCATAAGAGCACGAGCTGTCTCAAGAAGATGACGATGCTTGCGCTCAGCCACACCATTCTGAGCATGAGCACCAGGACAAGAAAACTGAGAAAGAGTGCCCTGTGTAGCAAGAAAACCACGAAGAGCTCCTGACAAATACTCCCCTGCCGAGTCAGCACGAAGAACACGAATGGGAGAATCAAACTGAGTACGAATCATAGTGGCAAAGGTCTTATAGATGGCGAGAACCTCACTACGAGAGGACATAAAATATATCCAAGTGTGGCGAGAAAAATCATCTATAAAAAGAATGTAATATTTATGACCCCCTTTTGAAATAAAAGGAGCCGGACCCCAAACATCAGAATGAACAAGATCAAAAGGACGCTGTGAGATAGACTCACTAGAATGGTAGGGAAGTTGTAGCTGTTTGCCAAGCTTACAACCCATACAATGTAAAGAGGCATCACCAGACACAGAGCCTAAAAGACCACGACGAACTAAAGAAGACAGACGTGAACCACAAAGATGGCCCAAACGGTGATGCCACTGAGCAAAAGTCCCGGTAGAAGAAGCAACGGATGCTGAACCGGTAGAGGAAACAGAGAGACTGGCAGAGGCAGCGGAAGGTAGATGAAGCCAGTCAAGCTCCCAAAGACGCTGAGAGTCATGGCGGCGAGGGCCAGTCCCAACTAGAACCCCCGTGCGACGATCCTGAACACAACAAGAGTCAGAATCAAGAATAACCCGACAACCATGATCAGTAAGCTGGCCAGCGGATATGAGCTGCATGGTCAGTTTAGGAACATAAGAAACAGCAGGAACATGAAAAGAGGACGACGAAAGAGTGCCTCGCCCTGCAACAGAAAGAGAAGTACCATCTGCGGTCTGCACAGTGGTAGGAGCAACAAGAGGACTAATGGAATGTAGACTCGTGGGATCAGATGTCATATGAAAAGAAGCTCCAGAGTCAAGAATCCATGGTGTGTTACCTGATGAGGAGGGTGGTCTCTCACTGGAAGACTGAGTAGCAGAACCAGCCGAACCTGTCTGTGTAGAGGCAGCCATGCGACGCAGTAGCATAAGAATTTCCTGAGTAGAGTCAGAACCAACAGAAGTCTGCGGAGGAGGAGTCTGCTGAGAGGAAACGCCTGAGCCTCCATTGTTCTTAGGAGGACGGTTACTTCGACGAGCAAGATCCTTCTTCTTCCGGTAGCAGAACTGCTCCACATGGCCATTTTTGTTGCAGTATGTGCAGTGAAGACCTCCACCCCCAGTAGTCGAAACTGAAGTAGGCGCCACTGATGGAGGAGTAGAACGAGGCACAGCCAAGACTGAGGGAGATACCAGTAGGCCCGCACCACGAAGACGAGTCTCCTCAGTACGAATAGCAGCAAGAGCCTCCAACAGAGTCACACGAGGATGACGAGCAAGCAACTGGGCACGAATCTGCTCAAATTCAGCCCGAAGACGTGTCAGGAAGTCGTAGATGCGGCGAAGCTCCAAATGAGAGTGCTGACGCTGACAACACTGGCAAGTCCGGCAAACCTCCGGTCCTAGAGAATCAAGCTGACGCCACACCGAAGATAGCTGCGCATAGAACTCATCCACAGTAGAATCACCTGCCAGAAGCGATCGCTCTGTCGCTGACAACAAAGAAGGTAAAGAGAGTCACCAGCAGGCTCATAGCGATCACGAAGATGCGCCCACATCAATTGTGCCGAAGACAAAGCAACAATGTCACCAGTAAGATGCACCTCCATGCTAGCAACCAAAATAGCAGAGGCGCGAGCATCTTCATCAATCCATGTCTTGTAAGCAGTAAACTGAGTTTGAAAAGACTCCACAGCATTAGCATAATCATCAGAGGCCTTCTGTCGAGCAGCATCATCGGCCTCCTTGGGAAGAGTAAGCATGGCAGGGGGAGCAGGACAAGGTGGACATGATAGCTCACCGGTAAGAAACTCCCACAGACGCTGACCACGCATGTGAAGCCGCATATGAAGAGCCCAGTCTCGATAATTAAGACCATCAAAGAGGACTGGGCAGCGAGGAACAGAAACAGTTCCCGAAGAACCAGAAGACGACACCATTTTTTTTTTTTTTTTTTTTTTTTACGAACTAAAGGACTCAAATTAACCGAACCCTAAACGGAATGAAATGCTGAGGCGGCTCGAGTAGACCTGAGGCGGCACGAGCGACTTGTGGATGGCGACGGCCCCGGCGACAATCGGCCCGGCGAACGGCGAGGCGCCACCCCGGCGAGAGGCCTCGACCCGACGGGGGCTGGAGACGTCGGTCTTCGGCCCGGCGGACGGCGAGGTGCCACCTCGGCAAGAGGCGTCGACTCGACGGGGGCTGGAGGCGACGGTCCGGTCCGGCGGCGATCAAGCACGGTCGGTGATGCGACGAAGATGAACTTCGGGCGAAGAAGCCGACCCGGAGATAGGCGCCGGCTGAAGGGGCGCGATTGGGAGAGCTGCGCACGGGCGCAGCAGTCGGCGGCTTGGAGGAAGCCGCGCGGAGGCCGACGAAGCGGCGGGATGTCGCACGAGCGCCGAAGACGACGACGCGGGGCGCACCGGTGAGGCGGCGCAACGAGGAGGACGGCGTAGTGGCGACAAGCGACGAAGTCGACCGAAACCGATCCAATCGGATGAAGGAGGCGACGAGAAGAGCCGTCGAAAAGAAGAGGCGCAAGTGCAACGCCGGTGAGGAAAACCCTAAATCCTTTGCTCTGATACCATGTTATGAATAGCACTTGTATTGATCATGAGGCCAATGGCCAGAATATATACATGAATACAAGGGTATACAAGGAAAGCCTATACAAGGCAAGGGTATACAAGGAAAGCATATACAAGGCATTAGTAATCTCTTATATTAGGAAACCAGGATATTGCCTTAACAGGTACTTCCTTGTCAAATGTCAGTATGATGACCACGGCGATGAATCGCACGGCGATGCGAAATTTGGACTCGGTGGCAGTTTCCAGGACGAAGGCTTACTCTAAGGGGGAGTCAAAGTCGTCTTCGGGAATAAGTTCGGTCCAGCCTGTGCGCAACATGGATTCTGGGTCGGCCTCCAGGAAGTCTTCGCCTACTCTATCTGCCGAGACAGGTATGTCTTCAGGTGCTCACTCCCATGATTTTCCTGTAAGGCCGACAGGGGCTGCCCCAATTAATCTTTTTAACTTAGGGTTTAGAATGAAAGGAAATGGTACTGAAAAAGATTTGCGGAACGTTCTTGACAAGGTAGAAATGGATAGAGGTAAATCATCAAAAGGTAACCAAAAGGAATCCAAAATCATTGAAAACAATGGACTTATGGTAGATTTCTTTGAGTCAGGTGATGACGAAGCCACTGATGATGACTTATTAGTCCACTGGCTTAAAGATGGATCGGAAGAGGACTTTGAGACGAGAGGATCTGGACACACCTAATATGTGATCTATTGATCTCTTCTCGAAGTCCGTAAAACCATCATAAGAACAATAAGTATAATCTCTAGTTCATTATGAAAGGTCTGTTTTGGAATAGCAGAGGTCTTTCAGACTTGGCTAAGTTTCGTTATATCTCGGATTTGGTCAAACAACACAAGTTGGATTTTGTTGCTTTAATGAAAACTGGCAAACATGATATGTCTAATTCGAATCTGTCACGTATATCTGGAGGTGTGGTTTTCGTTTGGCATTGTTTACCACCTCGAGGGAGGTCAGGGGGTATTCTTCTAGGAATCAATGCTCAATCTTTTGAGTTATCATTGATTGTAGAAGGAGAGTTCTGTATCAAGTTCCATTTGATTAATAAGTGGGATAAATTCAAGTGGATTCTCATGGCTGTGTATGGACCAGCCCAGGATGAATTTAAATCAGTTTTTCTGGCTGAATTAGTTAGGTCTTGCCAGCAAAATTGTTTACCAACTCTGATTGGCGGGGATTTTAACATTTTGCGAAGTAGTAAGGAAAAGAATAACGACAGATTCAGTGAGCGTTAGCCCTTCTTATTTAATGCTGTTATAGATAGTATTGATTTAAGGGAGATCGAGCTCACTGGGCGTCAATTCACATGGGCAAATTCTCTAGCTAATCCTACCTACGAGAAGTTAGATAGAGTTCTCATGTGTACCGAGTGGGAGTCTAAATTTCTGCTTGTTTCGGTTCAAGCTTTGGACAGGGGCATTTTGGACCATACACCCCTCTTCCTTGATACTGGTTCATCGGCTTTCTCAGGTATGCATCGACCATTCAGGTTTGAGTTGTGTTGGTTTGACCGAGAGGATTTCGGGGATAAAGTGGTTGAAGTATGGAATAGGCCAGTTAGAGGGAATAATTCAGTCCAACGGTGGAACCATAAAATGGGAGCTCTACGTAGGTTTCTGCGTGGGTGGGCTCCGCATACTAATGGCGCTTATAAACAAAAGAGATCCGAATTACGGTCAATTATCTATGAGTTGGATATAGCAGCTGAGGGTAGGGTGTTGTCTGAGCTGGAGCAAGAGAATCTTGCTCAGGCTCGAGAAAAACTCAATAGGCTTCTTAGGGAAGAAGAAGTCAAATATTATCAGCGGGCTAAAGCGATGAGCGTCCTCTTGGGAGATAATAATACTAGATACTTTCAGATGATCGCCAATGGTAAGCATAGGAAGAAAAGGATCTACTCATTAGATTATGAGGACGGGAAAATCGAAGGGCAGGCTAATCTCAAACATTTCATTACCAAGTTCTACAAAGAACTTTTTGGAGAATCTGAGAAGAGTATGATTTATCTAGAGGAGGAAGAATATCAGGATATTGTGAGGGTTTCTGCAACTGAAAATGATCTTTTAACTGCTCCGTTTACTGAGAGCGAAGTTAAAGATGCTATATTCGGAATGGAACATAATAAGGCACTGGTCCCGATGGATTTCCAGTAGAATTTTATCAAAGATTCTGGGAAGTTATTAAAGTGGACTTTCTGTCTATGTTTGAGAGTTTTATGCGAGAATTTACCTCTGTTTAGCCTAAACTTTGGTGTCATAACACTTGTACCAAAGGTTCAAGAGGCTAATATCATACAGCAATACAGGCCTATATGCCTTCTAAACGTGAGTTTCAAAATATTCACGAAAGTGGTCACGACTAGATTAAATTTGGTTGCTGATAAAGTGGTTAGTCCCACTCAAATAGCTTTTATGCGTGGACGAAATATCCTAGAGGGAGTCGTCATACTGCATGAAACCTTACATGAATTGCATAGGAAACGACTTAGTGGAGTTATTTTTAAGATTGATTTCAAAAAAGCTTATGATAAAGTTAAATGGCCTTTCCTGTTACAAGTGTTACGAATGAAGGGTTTCTCTCCCAAGTGGATTTCTTGGGTTCAGTCTTTCATCTCGGGCGGCAGTGTAGCGGTGAATGTTAATGGGGAAATTGGCAATTATTTTCAAACGCAGAAGGGACTTCGTCAGGGTGACCCTTTGTCTCCTCTTCTGTTTAATATTGTTGCAGATATGTTGTCGATATTGATTAATAGGGCTAAGGATCATGGGTATGTTGGTGGGGTAGTTCCTCACTTGGTTGATGACGGTCTGTTTATTCTTCAATATGCCGACGATACTATTCTTTTTCTGGAAGATAATCTGGAAAAAGCGCATAACATTAAGTTATTACTGTGTGCATTTGAGCAAATATCAGGGCTGAAAATTAATTTTCATAAAAGTGAGTTATTCTGCTTCGGGGAGGCTCAAAATTCTTTGCAACAATACATGGAATTGCTTGGTTGTAAGCATGGAAATTTGCCTTTGAAATATTTAGGTATTCCTATTCACTACAAAAGATTGCACAATTCCGATTGGAAAACGGTAGAAGAACGTTTTGAAAAGAGGCTTAGTTGTTGGAAGGGAAAACATCTATCGGTGGGAGGTAGACTGACTTTGATTAATTCAGTGTTAAGTAGCCTACCAATGTATATGATGTCCTTTTTTGAGATTCCAAGAGGTGTCCTTAAGAAGCTTGATTATTTTCGTTCTCGATTTTTTTGGCAAGGTGACGAGCACAAGCGGAAATATCGTCTTGCTAAATGGAACATAGTGTGTCAACCAAAAGATCAAGGAGGTTTGGGGATTCATAATCTACACTTTAAGAATATAGCACTACTAAGCAAATGGTTATTTAAACTTTTAACATCAGAAGGAACCTGGCAACAATTACTTAGGAACAAGTACATTGGTTCTAAGTCGATCAGGCAAGTTGTGTGGAAACTAGGAGATTCACATTTTTGGTCTGGTTTAATGAAGGTCAAACAAGATTTTCTCTGTTTTGGTACCTTCAAGATTAACAATGGATCACAGGTGAGGTTCTGGGAGGATATCTGGCTAGGTAGTTCCCCACTTAAAGATCAATATCCAGGCCTATATAGTATCGTTAGAAGGAAGTTTATGACCATTGCTGAGGTTTTATCAACACCACAACCAAATATTTCATGGAGAAGGGCTTTGATTGGACCAAAGTTAGTGGCGTGGAATGATTTATTTTCCCGTATCATTAGCATTAATTTAACACAGTCTGCTGATGAGTTCCAGTAGATTTTGTGTCACAATGGTTTATACTCTGTGAAATCTTTTTACCTAGCATTGATTAAAAGGGGTGTCCCCAATTCATATAAACGGCTATGAAAACTTAAAGCTCCACTAAAAATCAAAGTGTTTATATGGTACCTTAGGAGAGGTGTGATTCTGACTAAAGACAATTTAGCTAAGCGAAATTGGCAAGGATGCAAGACATGTTGCTTTTGTCAAGAACCTGAGACTATTAGGCATCTGTTTTTTGATTGCCGTTTTGCACACACCGTTTGGACCTTAATATATTTGGCTTATGGAATATCTAGTCCTGTAAGCATTGATAATATGTTTGGAAGCTGGTTAGGGGGCTTTGGTACGAATGTTAGAAACCTCGCTCTTCTTGGTGCTGCCGCTACGTCTTTGGTCCATATGGTTAAGCGAAAATGATTGTGTTTTTCAAAAGAAAACCACCTCTTCTCCTTTGCGTGTTATTTTTGCTATTACCCACCGGCTTCAGACGTATTGCGAATGAGGAGGTGCGGCATACTTTGGTGGAGGCTACTCAACGCTTGGTATGGGTGGTCATGGACTTCTACTCCCGGCGCATGGGTGGCGGTCTAGTCTTCGGATTGCTAGCTATTAATGTGTTCGTTTCTCCTTTTCTTTTCTAGTTTGGCTGTGTGCTTTTTCAAAGAGGCCGAAAGTAATTCAGGATTGTATCTTCTCGATGTAATTTTCTCGAAATTAATAAAAGCATCCATTTCAAAAAAAATGAAGAAGCATGTACAGTAACGTATTTGCACCACCACTAGCTAGCTCTTACACCGGTGGTCGAATCGACTATCCATTACTCGACTACTTGCTTGATAATTCATCGAAAAATTATGATATATATATATATATATATATATATATATATATATATATATATATATATATATATATATATATATATATAGGAAAATGGTTCTATACTCACAGAGTACGTCGTCCACCTTCAATATACCGCTTAAATGATATTATTATACCTCTTTATCCTTTTGAGTATACTCTAACACTGATTATAAGATACTCCAAAATGAGTTCCACAAAAAATTTCATCAAAACCCACCCTTTATAGCATAATTTGTTTATATATTCTTTTCACATATGTAAAAGTGTATATAACAAAAAAAATATAGGGCTTCGATGATTTTTTCCAGCCATGTCACATTGAAGTATCTTAGAATCATTATTGGAGTATATTGAAAATGATAAAGAAGTATAATACTTTCATTTAAGTGGTATATTGAAGGTGGGAGTATGTACTCGAGAGTCTGAAAAAAGGCTTCCTATATATATATATACATACATACATATATATATATATATATATATATATATATATATATATATATATATATATAGGAAAATGATTCCATACTCCTAAGTGTATGTAGTCCACCTTCATTATACCATTTAATTGATGTTGTTATACCTCTTTATCCTTTTGAGTATACTCTAATACTAATTATAAGATACTCTAAAGTGAGTTCCACGAAAAATTTCATTAAAGTCCACCCTTTATAACAATATTTGTTTATATATTCCTTTTACATATGGAAAATGGTATGTAGTAAAAAATAAAGAGTTTTGATGAAATTTTTCAACTATATTGCATTGGAGTATCTTAGAATTATTATTGGAATATACCAAAAGTGATAAAGGAGTATAAAGCATTCATTTAAGTAGTATACTAGAGGTGGGAGTATGTACTCGAGTGGGAAAAACTTCCTATATATATATATATATATATATATATATATATATATATATATATATATATATATATATATATATATATATATATATATATATATATATATATATATAATGTCTATTGCATCTTCAGAAAAAAAAACTTCTCCAATGAGTTATAACAGGCCGAGAATTCCTCATGGTGGGCCTTGATACGTTGAGATGTCCTTCGTGTAGATCTCAATGGGCCAATTCTTCGGTATGGACCTAAATGGGTAAAAATCTCTTTTGTTGGCCGAAATGTCTTCGCTGTGGGCATTATGATGCCGAGAATTTCTTCATACGGGTCTTATTTGTAGGCCTCGTTCGGTCGAGGATTTATTTGTACGGACCTAGTTGGATCATAAATCGGCCGATTACCAGGTCCAAATTTGGGTTTTAACGTAACCAGCAGTGCTTCAATACTTTCTCTACTAATACAATATATATAAATCTTAAAGAAAGGAAAAAGATAAGTAATCACCATCTACTATTTATTCATGTTTTAATATTTGTGTAATTGTTAAAAAGGAAAGCATGAAAACACCCCACTTAACATAATTAACAAAATAATTAAGTGGAACCCCGCGCTGCTTTGCCTCACAGGCCAAGACATGGCGGCGCCCCAGTTGTACAATTTTTTTTAAAAAAAGAAGAGACTAACTTACCAAGTAACTTACCTTCCCGCACTCCTTCTCTTTGGGTGCGTTTGGTTCACTGTACCAGGGTGAACGGAACGGGATGGTACAGGATATATATTGATACATGCGTTTGGTTCACTGTACGGAACCATCGATCCAGACGGTGGTACAGATTCTCGAATATTCCTCAAATATTCCGTATCAACGCCAGACGCCAATTTCTCCGAACCATTCGGTCCCGAACCTCCTCGGCTCTCGCGTCTCCCTCGCCTCGCCTCGCCCGTCTCCTCGCGTCGCCCCTCGCCTCGCCCTCGGCCGTCGCCCTCGCCTCGCCCCTCGCGTCGCCTCGCCCGTCGCCCCTCGCCTCGCCCGTCGCCCCTCGCCTCGCCTCTCGTGAGAGCCCTTGCTAGGGTTTGAGTGTTTGGGTTGGGTGGTGAGGCGGGCCGCTACCTCGCTAGGGTTTGGGGGCTACTCGGTGCCCAGCGATGCGGAGGCGTGGAGGTCGCCGCCATGCGGTGATTGGTGATAAGGAGGAGGTAGAGGGAGGGTGTGGTGGCGGCTGCGGCGTCGCATTGCGGACGTGGAGTGGACTGGTGGGCGTGGATTGGATCGGTGGAGAAGGACTCCGCCTCTCCGCCACCACTGGTGGGTAGATGGTGAGTGGCGCCGCCATGGAGCAGGACTTACCCGCGTTCAAGCCGCAATGGCTGATGCAGGTACCGGTCACGACCACTGGCACCGCGAGCCTCTGGGCTGCAGCTTCTTCCCGCGCAGGTGAACTTGCTGGCCTTGCCAATTTTGTGTTTGTCTGTGTCAAATTGGCGGTGCTATAAATGTAATGTAACGCCTTGTCGGAATTGCTACGTGTGAGATTGCATTGTGGCATTGGGTTGTCAGTTGCGGAACTGATGCTTTTTGATTCGTACTGGAGCTAGTCGCGCCTATTGAATGTGATGTTTATATTGTGGAAATTGCTTCAGATGAGAATAGGGTTTGTGGTATTTGTGTATAGTGATGATCATGGGACCAATGCTTTTTCAATATTCTTTTTGTGCACTTTCTAACTTACTATTGTGATTATGTTCTGAAGGTAGAGTTTGTCCAATTGGTATGTGGTTTTGACTCGATTGAGATAGAGCAATTATGTATTTCCTGAAGAATATGTGTGTTTTTTCCCTAGTATTAATGATGCTCTGGTGATTTGGGCGGTATATGATGCAACTAGTAACAAATTATTGCTTGGAATCCTGTACATGTGATCTATTGATGTAATTCGTATGTTATGGAGCAAGATTCTGATGTTTTACTGGTATTTGGGCAGTTAAACATAGTAACATTGCTGGAAATATCATCACATTTATACATGGTCCAAAATAGATGTTATTTTTGCTAGATATGCATCAAACTAGGAGTTAATGATTAACTTATGACGTATGTTTTATACACCTCTACAATACTACTAACATTTCATTGGTGTATTTGGTGGAAAGTTGCCTAGAAAAATAAAATAAAATGACACAATCGAAACATTGATGGATGAACACACACTCTTAGACAAATGGGCGCTTACATTCTCAGCAGATAGCTGCATCCTGTAGAGCAGTGCATTCTTTGTCAGTGCAATTGTCATAGTCTGGGAGGGCATTTAACTTTTGTGAACTGTAACTAGAAAGGGTGTCATGAAGTTTCTTTTCTTGGGCACGCGCAAGTTAATTATTCTACATGGTTTCTACCCTTTATGCTTGCAGGAGGCCTGGGGTTCTTGTTCTTCTAAATGATTGTGACTGGGAGCTGTGTGGTGGCCTTGATGCAGAGTTGGAAGAGAAGGACGTTGTTGTCTTCATCTCCACGTTACATGGTGGTTAGTTTTATTATTGGGTGGATCAGAATCACAACTTTTATTTTGTTGCGAAAGGCATCTTATTCCATTGGAACTGGAGAGCACGATCTGAGTGTCACAAATACCTGGAGATATTGAATTGCGAATTGTCGAACCGAATATGTGGATGATGCTGGATGTAATTGATGTGTATGAAACTGAATATATGCCAGTTTGATTATATGTGGATGATGAACTGAATATATGTGGATGATGAACTGAATATATTACTCATCTGGACTGCGTTGTTTATTAAAATGTACAATGTCTTTGCACTGCACTTTCCTGTGTGTTATTAGAGATGTGATCTTTGAGTTTGCCAATGGATGGATAAATCTTGCTGATGGACATGCTAATGCTGAAGTGCTTAAGGTGAATGCTATTAACCAGATGTTTTCCAATTTAGATGTCAGTTTTGGTTCTTTCATTGAGCTGTCATTGTCATGAAGGTCTGTAACTGTAATATGTAGTACTGGGTTCAAACATGATTGATCTGTTGTACTCTGTTGTACTCTGAATTCTGATGCTTATGTATTTGTCTTGTGTAAAGATTGCACCTGGGAGCAAAACTACAAGTCTTGTGTTAACAATTTTTACACCTGGGAGCAAAACTACACTTCGATATTTGTCTTGTATAAAAATGGGTATTTGTCTTGTGTTGTTGTGTGCAGTTGAGATCGCGGTTGAGATTGCTCGTTGTATCGGTAGCTCGGTCAGTCAAGCTTCATCCCTCAAACAAACCTCATCTCTCAATTAAACTTCACTCCTCTAACCAAACATCATCTCGTACCATCCTGTACCATTTCATTCAAGCAACCAAACATCATCTCGTACCATCATGTACCATTCCATTCAAGCAACCAAACAAAATCTTGTACCATCCCATTCAGACAACCAAACAACCTCCCTGTACCATCTCATCCAGGACCATCCCATCCATCCTGTACCATCCCGTTCCGTTCACCCTGGTACAGCGAACCAAACGCACCCTTTCTGAACCACTATACAGAAAAAAAAACACTTACCTTCTCGCATTCCTTCTCTCTTACAAAAGGCATCTCATAATTCCCTAAAGAAAACAGATATATAAAAGAATTCTTAAATATTCCCTACTCTTTCTTTCTGAACTTTTTCAGATGCGCTTGGAGCACAGAGAAATCTCTGGCCCTGCAAAAGATGGACCGATTCACGTGAAATTCCTATACGTATCCTCCATATACGTGAAAGATGGGTGCCGGCGTAGTGACGAGTTGATTGCAGAACGGATCGGGCGATCAATCGTCGGTAGTAGTCGTTCGTTGTAGTCGACGATCCTCCTTCTTGCGGTAGAGACTCGTGCTGATAACGTGTTGTAAAACGTCGTTGAACGCCAACGATCAATCACTTTATTGATTATCTCTCGCTTTATTGATTCTTTGTTACAATGGGGAGCACCCGATATATATAACAGTATGAGAGAGAAGTTCGGATTCGACCACACTATAAAGAGATAGAGTCCTAAACGGATACGTCGTATAGATTTTATCTCATAACAAAAAGTACAAAACGGATAGAAGGGTGACTCGAGCATGATGTCACCGGGATTCCATGCATGCAGAATAGGTCACCGGATTCTATGCCTGCATGCAGATTTGATTGGTTCGGTGGTGGGTTAAGAAACCATGTGGACTTGAATTATGAATTAGTACTCTGATTTCGGAAATCTTCGGTGTAAAAAAAATTTGAATTTTTATTTTTGTATTTCGTCTAGAATTTATTTAAAATTATGAGATCTCGATCGATATGTGGTTGTGGTGCATGCTAAAATAACACATGTTGATCATGATGAGCAATGAAGGCGGGAAATCATATTCGGATCGAGATGTGGATGCAGATAGTAGTATAGTAGATCAACAAATAAATGTTCCGGATTTAATTTAGATGAATTTTTGTTTGTTTGAAAGTAATGAGGGATCGATGTGAGTATGTGCTAAGAAGCACGGATAGATCTCTTGTTTAGATCTCATGCTTCCATGCTTTTTGTTTTGATAATTTTTGTGCCGATAAAGTCCAAACAATTGTCAGCGACTGTATTTTACACATTAATTATTCACTCAAAGTCCAAACAATTATTCACTCAAAGATGAGATGATAGATCATCTAATGCACCTTCGCCGAGCTTCTCAGTTAAGCTCAAAGGAAAGACCCAAACACAAAAGGTTAAAACTACTACTCAGTGACATTAAGTTTCTTATATCTAATATTCTTTCTAATGTGAATTGAAGCCTAAGAGCAATAGATTAGCAGGACAAAAAATCTAACCCATCAAACTCCAAACTGGAAGATGGTTGCTGTCACTTGTCAGTCTGCAATATTTGCCGCTCCAGTTTGGAGGATTGGTTTGTTCACATCGAAGACAGAAACAAGGCAAGCTAACCAATTGAACTATTCCTTCTTTCTTTAATGCAAGGCAGAGGTTATGCCGTCTATAATAATAATAATAATAATAATAATAATAACCAATTGAAACCCATTTTCGCATGCAACTGCCCACATGTTGAAATATGTTTCAGTGATTCCAAGATTATTTTAGAACAGTTTAGCAATAGTTACCATGATGCGAAGATGTGATAAAGAAAACATTTGCTCCAACAACAGATACATATGGAACTATTTTGTGCAATAAAAAATAAATGTAATTAAATAAACTTCCATTGTACTTAATCAACTGTACAGAATAGCGACGAAGAAATAGAATACAAACCGTATATATTGCAATATCAACATACACGCAAAGATGAATTCCTTGGATGCTTACAGATGGATATGAAGAATCAAGGTTCAGGCATGGCCTTTCAATTCTTTCAAAACGATGATCTACAGAGGCAATTGCAGGCTGCACTAAAGAAAGTATATGAAACTGGAAATCAAAAGGCGTGATGCTAGATTGCCAACTTGTCTGTTTTAGTTGTTCTGACAGACAACAATAAAACGTCACATCCAGCACGTCAACAATCCAGAGGGAGATTTTTTTTTTTTAAATGATACTGAAGATAGAAAACGTTATCACAATGCATTAACAAAGATCATGTCAAATCCTTAGCCACTTACCAGTCCAATGTGTGGAAAACAAATGAGAATTTAGAAGTGGACAAGCTCCATAGAAGAGCTGCCAGAGCATATCTGTTCTACAGAAAGGCTTACTTTTGCTATGCATCCTAGTTCACCAAAAAAAATGGTGTATCATTGTTTGAAGAATTGTGTTCATGATTTCTAACAGCTGAAGGCTTTCCGAGGTTAACTGCAAACTATTGACTCCAATAATTGCTTTCGTTCTGCACAGAACCTGAGCAGGTTTCTGAACTGTGGAAGGTACTCACTGCCAATTAACTGAAGGAGGACTAAGTTGCAAAAACCAGGGATCGGATAATATCAGATTACAGTGATAAAGAAAGCAACTTGTTTAATAGCAACTGGATTCACCTAATACGTTGGAATTATTGGCTTCATCGATCCATCAACAATGCTGAGTTACTGGCTCATTACACGGTACCCACGAGACAGCTTTCATGCCTAAATGTCAAGCTGGAAGATGGTTGCTGTCACTTGTCAGTTTGAAATGTTTGCCACTCCAGTTTGGAGGATTGGTTTGTTCACATCGAAGAATAAGGCCAAATGTTGACAGAATGCAGCGGAAATATACATAAATCCATCAGTATTCTCAACAATCCCTCCGGCAACTAACAAGGATAGACCCTAAAAAAGCTCATCGGCAAAGTCCCTGAGTCCTGTGGTACAAAAAGCGTCGGTGAAGTTCTCTGTTCTTCAACTACTGAATGACAACAATAGCAAGTCTATTTGCATAAAGCAAAATTGAGCATAAATTCATCATGTAAAAGATTGTAAATGGAATTTGTAAGAGTAGTTTTGACTGATATTTTTTTCGATAAAGGAAGCTTTTATTAATCTTAGTAAATTATATCAAGGTGATACAATTATACTAAGAAGACTTCCGGACTCTACACAGCTAGGGTGTACACAGCCAAACACACACACACACACAAAAAGACAAAGGGACCGTCGTGGCAAACTACATCACGCAATATTGTCTCCAAGGCTATCCACCATCATAGCAACACTTGGACCGCGATAAAAACTCTCCAATGACAACGCCTCCAAGAAGGACTCGATACGCACACGCACCGCCATTGCCATGATCCAACCAATGAAGGCCAGACCAAAGGTTTTCACCTCGGAGAGTAAATCCTCAGACTACAAAACAATGCCTTCAACAAGACCATTGCCAGGCACAACCAACTAAGGTCAGACCTAGGGATTTCTCTATGAAGTCGAAGTACCGGAGATCCCAGTGTTGCAACCACCCGCATTTCGAGCTAGTGTCGCCATACCACTTAATCTTAGTCAATAGCAACGGCCATCTTCTCAAGGTCAGACATTATATGAAAATAACAAGTAATGATATGAAAATAACAAGTAATGATAGCATCATAGATATTAACTCACAGTCCTCCACGAAGCTAGAGGAGTATAGTTGGGGGTATTTATAGGCCAAGAAACAGGATGGATTAGCCTGATCGCGGTGTGAACTCGGCGTGGTTCTAGTGGCGTCCATACAGGAGAAGGCATGGCTGAAATCCAGGAAACACGGGGAAGGGGGCAGCGTGGCACGGTATGACGGTAACGATGTCGCAGAGGCTGACATGAGCTACAGAAGGAAGAGCTTGGCTTTGGGTCACCGATGATCAAAGGAATAAGAGACTGTCGGGTGGCCCCAAACAGCGATCTGGTCCCATGCGCAGTGAAAGGAGGAGCAAAATTAGAATCGGCTGCCAACTTGGTTGGTGAAGGTTCGCTGAATCAGTTATCTATCAAATCAGAGATTTTGTGATAATTTTTATGAGGGATGGTTAGATAGTATTATTTATCCTATAAAACTTTCAGGCCTAGATATGGCATATAGAATTTATAAAAATTCTTAGAAGGTACTGTGCTCAAATTTATGTTTTCTGATTTTGATTTTTCTAAGAGTACATATCTGTTAAAAAAAATTAAACTTTTATAGAGATTTATAATGGCCATAATGATCTCTAGTAAAAATTTAAACTTCATATATTTTATATTTAATTAATAAAAATTCTGGCATTGTTACATTTAGATTTTCAATCTTTCTATTTTAGAATTTTTAAAAATAACAAACTAATTCATTAATTTTTATATTTTTAATTTTGATATTTATATCTATTCAGAGCATAATAAAAATTTTTAGATCGATATATCATTGGATTAGTTTTATTTAAATATGACAAGATTACTATTACTAGTCAAGGATCATTAATTCCTTTCATTTCATTTTAAATTACTTTGATATAACTTTTAAATTCAGAATTGTGGTTCTCGTGATTTCTTGAGATTAACCAGAATTTTATACATTTTATTGTTATAAGATTTTATTATTTTTATTTACCTATTAATTATAAATATTTTTCCTTTAGAGTAAAATCAAGGAAATTAGGAAAATATCAGGAAAATCCATAAAATGTAGGAATAAATATAATTAAATTTTAGAATTTAATTTCTTACTTTATTTGAAATTTTATGATGCTACAAGGAGTCAAAATTCTAGATCATAATAAAGGAAATCGTAACATGTATAGCGTTAAACTACATAGATCACTATACGGAGTAAAACAATCAAGAAGAATATGATACAACCAACTTAGTGAGTTTCTCCTGAAGAAGGGATACTCCAAAAGTGATGATTATCCCTGTGTGTTCATAAAGAAATCTAAGAATAGATTTTGTATAATCTCAATTTATGTCGATGATCTGAATATCATCAGAATCACAGAGAAGATAATGAAAGAAAATTCTTATGGAGTTTGAGATGAAAGATTTGGGTTAAACCAAATAATTGCTTAAGTTTGCAACTAGAGTATTTCCCGGAAGGAAGTTTTGTACACCAGTCTACCTATACCAACAAGATATTGGAAGGATTTAATATAGATACATTTCATCCTTTAAAACCCCATGGTAGTAATATCTCTTGAAGTGGATAAAGACCATTTTAGATCAAAGATAGAAAATGAGGAAGTCTTACCTAAAGTTTCATAATTAAGCGCTATTTAAGCACTTATGTATCTTGCGAATTGCACAAGGCTAGATATTGTCTTTGTAATAAATGTGCTAGCAAGGCACAATATAGCCCCAACTAGAAGATATCGGACTAGTATCAAGATTTTACTCAGATATCTCCAAGGTACTTAAGATCTTGAATTGTTTTTCTAGAAGAACCAAGACTTAACCATGGTGGGATATATGGATGCTGACTATTTGTCTGATCCCCACAGTGCCAAATCTCATACTGGTTTTTGTGTTTCTCTGCAATAGTATAGTCATTTCTTAGTGGTCTTTCAAGTAGATCTTGGTATCTATTTCTACCAACCACTCAAAAGATTATATCTTTATATGAAGCCTCAGCGAGTGTGTTTGGCTAAGACATATGATTAACCATGTCCAGAAGTCATGTGGCATTAACACTGTCGATACCCTACAATTATCATGAAGATAATACTACTTGTGTTCACAAATGCAAATAGGTTATGTGAAAAGCAAAACCACAAAGCATATTGTTCCTAAATTTTTCTTTGTTCACAAACTCCAGAAAAATGGTGAGGTAAAGATTCTGCAAACTAAGTCATATGAAAATCTAGCAGATTTATTCACCAAATCCTTGCCAAAATCTACCTTCCAAATGTGTGTTAATGGCATTAGAATGAGACGACTTAGAGATATACAGAGTTCAGGAGGAGTGAATCCCTGAACCATGACCCTAAGTATGATTCTGAAGATCCTACCTTAAATCCAGAAGATTATAAGTTGTACTCTTTTCCCCTTATTGAGTTTTCCTGATGTTTTCTCATATAAAGGTTTTTTATGAGACAACTAGTGTAATACAATGCGTGAGTACAATGTACTCTTTTCTCCATCTCTTTTTTTCATTGGGTTTTTTAGTAGAGTTTTTGATGAGACATGTGAATTACACAGTATTCGCCCAAGGGGGTGTTAAGATATAGATTGATTTGAGTTCATATTCGGTTGAACTCTATTTCTTTGTAGGCGAATCGAATCTATCTCTTGTTGTCTTCTACTATATATTTGGCACCCTCTTGTATAAGAAGACCAATCTAATAAAGAGAGAATAGAATTTCCTCACTATATTATGTGTGCTTCCTATTTATGCTTATTGTTCTTCGGTGCATTGTGATTGCTTGAGGAGTAAAAAGGAGGAAGAAGATGGTCAGATCAGAACTGCCTATGTTGCAATCATAGTTAGGGTTTCAAAAACCGACGAAAACCGCTCGAAAACTGCGGTTTTCGACCTTATCATTGTAGTTTGAGATTCAAAACCGGTCGGTAAGCCAAATTAATTAAAAAAAATTGAAAAAAATTTATGCAACGTAAACCGCTCAAAAACCATTGAAAACCGCGAAAAAACCATTGAAAACCTCTCAGTAACTATTTTTAAGGAACATTCAATTGGTCAGTTGGTTTTCAGTGAAAACCGAACGGTTTTCGATTTTTTCCAAAAATTTTTATTTCTTAACCATTTGGTTTCTGATGGTTTTCGAGCAGTTTTTTAATTTGAATTTTGAATTTCAAGTGATTTTTTAAAAAACGGTTTTTCAAACCCTGATCACAGTACGTAGCAACTGCACTTGATCCGAAGACTTGCGGAAGAGGGGCGGGGCAGTGGTCAAGAGGTGGCGGCTCACCAGCTGCGACATTTGATTATACTAGAGCTTATCAATAATCCATGCCTAGAGTAGTTTAAGTCCAGATCAGCCAGCCAGCATGGTCTCGATTAAGTAATATTAGAGGCCCGATCGAGCTGGATCAGCAATTGATATGACGCCAATTGTGCAAATTAATGTGATTCTATGTGCTGCTACATTAAGGAGATCTCCGTTTCAAGGGAATCTAGCAATTTTCCCTTTGGGAATCTTGTTGAAACAGTTCTTGGCATTATATGTACACTGTTTTCTTTACGATGGTTAGTTAGTCCTAAGTGCAGTGCTTAACGCACAGTAGCTGGGGGTATTTGTTAACATAATGGGGGTGTACGCTTTATAAAAAAAGGATGCCGATGAGTGATTGCTACTTTGTGACGTGAGATGGGCGGTTTCCTTTTGTCTCATATGCAAATGATCCCAACTGCTCCATTTAAAAAGATCAAGATAAACTTGAGATGGGCAACAACGACATCTGTTGAAAGAATATTTTTATCGATGAATATTATCGAGACCATCTCTTTTTAGTGTTGAATACTGGGGCTGTTTGGTTGCCTGCATGCACAGAGATTTGCATCCATAGATGCAGAATCTTGCTTTTTTCTTGTGTTTGGTTGCCTGCATTTAGTTTTGAGTCTGGCTCTCTGGATGCAAGATTCTCCATGCAGCCTGGCTCTGGAGATACGTAAAAATGGACGTATCTCTAGATGCAGCGCATGGCAGCCTCGTGTTCTGCGCAAAGGGCCACTGTCAGCCACAATATCAAACTATGCATAGGATGCCACGTGGGTACGTAAGTTTCTTTTTTTTTCTTTTTTGTTTATATCTTTTTATTAGCATCTCCAATTACCGAACCGATTTCAAAAATGAGTTCCTGATATTTTTTCAAACAAAACTAGACCACACTTGCTATATAAATTTTATAACATTTAAATTTTAAAATACCTACCTACTAAATACTCAACCAAACACCGTCACTGCATCAGCGTATCCCGTATCCCATCAGCCTGGCTGAGTTGAACGGGTCAGACTCACGAGAGAAGGCAAGCCCCTAAAGGGTCTCCTGTGTACACCGGACTAAGTCCTATATATGATCAATAGCTAGTACTCATAATTACAACATTATTATCATCACATCTATACACAATATCACAAATACATGTTCACATATGTTCATCAGCACAGGTTGACTAGCTGCGTGCGGGGCCGCATCCAGCAGTGCAATAATTCATTCCTGCTCAACTCAATAATTCATGCCTGGAGTAGTTTAAGTCCAGATCCAGCTAGCCAGCAAGGTCTCGATTAATTAATTAATATTAGAGGCCCAATCGAGCTGGAGCAGCAATTGATATGACGCCACATGTGCAAATTAACAAAAAGACTAACCAAGATCGGCTCATTAATAAAATAACAGACTGGCAAATGGATCGGCAAGCTTAGATACTCGATCCATGTTGGATGCGTGCAAGCTCATGTGTTCACGTTAGGGATGGCAAAAATACCCATGGGTCCGGGTACCCGACCCGATAGGTCCGAGTTCGGATCCAAATTTAGACTCATGGGTATATAATTTCGGGTTCTAGTCTAGATCTTATTTTAGACCCGTAGATACTCAGATCCGGACCCGTTACTAGAGTTAGAAGGCAAATCTAACTTTGACATCTATCATGCTGCCAGTGTCCTTCCTTTCAATTTTTATTTCCAGCGAGAAGCCGGAAGCCCCACACGTTCTTTCCAACCTTCTTTCAATACCACACTCATTCTTTCCAAGTTCCAACGTGCTGACACCCGGACTCGTTCTTTCCAACGTTCTTTCAATATTACTTGGATCGTATCACACTCATACCGAGAAGCCTGAAGCCCCACCAGGATTAAATTTTCGTTTCAACAAAATTTCGCCAACCCCGAATCTGAATTTCGCCGAAATTTCGAATTTCGCCGAGGAGATTCAAAATTCAAATTTCAAAATTCAAATCCGGTTTGATTCCCACCGAAATTACCCGAAATTCGCCGAAAATCACCCGAAATTCGCCGAAAAATCCCGAATTTCGGTCAAATTGAACTGACTGAAAATTAGTTCAAACGATGTCAAAAATTTTGAATTTTTTTGTAGGTTCCTGACACCTTAGAGATGTTCTCATAAAATTTCAGATGATTATCAGATCTGTGCAATTTTAAAAATTCAAACACTGATACTATGTAGATGAAACATTGATTGGCAAGTTTGAACCGGATGAAAAATAATACAAACGATGTTATAAAGTTTTGAATTTTTTTATGGAGATTCCTAACATATTTATGATATATCTGGAAAAATTTCAGATGATGATCAAATGTGAGAAAATTTTAAAAATTAAAAAACCGAGAGAATTGAAAACTAGTACTTTGAATGTCAGAATTTTTATAAATTCCTGGAGAAATATTTTGAGTTGAAAATTTTACATAAGAATCCTTAGCTCAAATAAATTTGAAACTCAAAATTTAAAAAAGTTATAAAAATATTTGAATTGCCTGATAAATCCTTAGCTCAAATGAATTGATTTTTCAAATATAATACAACAAATTAAGTTTAGTGCTTACTGTATTCATAGATTTTATTGAGCAACTAACTAAGGTTGAAATTTTTTGAAAATTTTGTATAATGGTACTGTGGAAGTTATTAATCTTTCATAAAATTTTTACATGATGATCACACTCGAGAAAATTTAGAAAAATCTAACAAGTTTACTGTCCCAATTATGTCCATTCTGTTTTTATTTTTGAAGATAACAAATGATGTTAAATTATTTTGAAAATTTTGTGTATGATCTCAAACAACAAGGATGGTACCATAATTTTTTCAGATGATTATCTGGTTTGTAAATTTTTTAAAATCTGACAGTATTTCTGCCCAAATTTTAAAAATCTCAAAAAATAGTTTTTCATCAAATTTTCATGGAACAAGACTTTCTTAAGGGTTATTGGACCCATTCCGTTCAAATCCGGCCAAAAATTTGAAAATCCGATTCCAAACCCGAAATTTCGCGAATTTGACCGAATTTCGCCGAAATTTAAATTACTGTTCAGCACTGTAGCAAAATCAAATTTTTAAAATTTTGAATTCGCCGCATATATAATTGAGGGCCGAACCGAATTTCGAAATTTCACGAATTCGCGTAATTCAAACCATGAGCCCCACACACCAGTCGATTCGCATGAGGGATGGGCCACGCGAAGCGGGAGAGCGGCGCGACGCTTCGAGGCGCAGCGGGCGTGGGTGTCGAGGCGTCAAGGCACGGTATCAAGGGCGAGGCGTCAAGGCGCGGGCGGGTGTGCGTGGAAAATGAAGTAATATGTCTCCCATTATGCATGATTTGAAACGGATCTGGGTACCCGTCGGGTCCGGGTCCGGGTCCAAGTTTGGACCCGTGACTGACTTCGGGTCCGGGTCCAGATCCAAATTTCGGGTCTCGGGTTCAGGTCCACGGATGTTGGATCCAGAGGTACCCGGACCCGTTGCCATCCCTAGTTCACGTGCTTGCTTGCGTTAATAAGCGATGTTGCTTTGCAACGATCCACCGATTGAACAGAATCAATCATTAATCACGGCGTCATTTGGAATGCAAAAATTTTATAGTAACTGTTAAAGTATAATCCGAATTTGTTTCGGTTTTGTTTTCTACTTTAATTCAGAGTTCTACTCATATACGGAGTCCTTTACATTCCACTATAAATATGTACCTATAGTTTGTAGAATAGAGAAAGTCAAGCACGACGAGAGACGAGAAAAGATAACCTTGTTGTAAACAACTCATCATATAGTGATATTTGTCTTTGAGTGTCTGTGATTTTTCTAAAAAGGTTTTCTACGTAAAATCCATATTTTCCGTTTCCTTGATCCTGTAGGGTGTGTTTGGTTGTTTGTACCATCCTAGTTTGTTCTGTATGAGCTATCCAGACTAATCTTGGCCTGCATGAATGGATGCAAGTTGAATTGTTTGGTTGCTTGTTTATGCATCTCACGGGCCTGCATTAGAGACAAGTCCAATTTCTGTGTTTCCTCCATCCTGCATGAGTGGGTGCAATTGCATGAGTGGTCGGAGTAGTCGTCACGATCGAGAGTGGTTGTGACTATCTAGAGTGGTCATGTTCTTAAGGAAGTCACAACTAGAGAAGGTCACAGTCTAGAAAGATCATGACTTGAAGAGTGATCGTGGCCTAAGGAGGTTACCACCAAAGGAGGTCATAGTCTAGGAAGGTTGTAACTTGAAGAGTGGTTGTGGCTTAAAGTGTGGTCACAACCTAGATGATCCAAGGGGGAACCTTAGATGTTTGACTAATCAATGATCCTTGTAATGTGCATACTAGCCACTAATCATGAGACTACTATAGTGTGCAAATGAGATCTTCTTGGTATTCCATGCCGAAGGGGATCTCGACATTGAATAACGATGTACACGCATAAATGGACATTTTAATTACCATTAAGATCAATGGGTGGCAACGGTATCTGTTAAAAGAATATTTTTGGCAATGAATATTATCACAAACATATTTATGTAACAAATAGCAGATGATTAGTTTAATGACTTAACACCAAACGATAGATATTTACATGCATTGGTGATGCTAGAATTGTAAGACAGTTTCAAGGCACGAAAATTCGTAGAATAAACTTACCTTGTGATTCAAGCTAGCGTCTTAGTAGATTGTTTATTTTATTCTATATTTTTATAATCGTTTATAATTTACTTGTATAACTAATTTTGATATACAAATCACTTTGAACACATATTTATGTGATTTTTTTTGCCTTTCTATTAGTGAGAGGTACCCTCGTTGTGTTTTGCTTTTTTGCTATACCTCTCTTTTATTTATGTATAAATTTTAATTTGATAAGACTATATTTGCTATGTCTATATAAATTCAACTTAGTCTTTTTGGTTCACCCTCTATTTTTTTTCCCTGATTTCGCCGGTAGACTGACCTTTCCGACAGCCAGAAGGACTAGACTTTGACACCATCGATCACAGTGAGTCCTAGCTAGAGAATAGCAAGGCATGCATATGCACTACATGTGGCAAGCATGCACTACGAGTTAGCTATATATACTTTGTTTTGTTTTGTTTTTATTTACTTGGACCGATATGATGTGAGCGCATTTGCAATATGTTTCATTAATGCATGCTTGCATTGGCTCAATCAATTGATTTAATTTGCAGGGCTTAGTAATTAATTAACTGGGGCGTGAGCAAGGACGAAAGCTGGCAGTGGCCAAAACCTGGAGAAAACACCCAGCCAGTCCTCCTCCGGTCATGAGCAAACTCATTTCAGTTCCTTGTATCTAGCTCCCTGCATGTCTTCTTGTTAGCCATGCTACCCTTTCACCTCTAATATATATAGCTATTTAACGAATTAAACCTCGTTAAATATGCAAGCAGGCACCGTCCTCTGGTTTCACCTCTAATATAGAGCAGATGAGCAAGACCGCATCCTTCTCTCCAACCCAAGGCAAGTAGATAATTTCGGCTCCCTCCCCCCGTCTAGTGCAAGTTAAGAATCGAGTGCAAATTAACATTACTAGTGCAAGTTCACAATCGAGTGCAAATTAACAATCAGCTAGCCAGCAAGGTCTCCATTAACTAATATTTGAGACATGTCATGCAGGCAGTACAACGATCGAGTGAAACCTATGCAAGAACCGTCCTCTGGTTTCACCTCTTAGAGCAGCTGAGCAAGACCGCATCCTTCTCTCCAACCCAAGGTAAGTTTGGCTAAACTTCTGTAGCTTCTCATGGTTAAAATTCTGTAGCTTTGTCCGGCTTTGCAATTTTGCATGCTCCTGTAGCTCTGCCTTTCTTGTTGTTAGCAATTAACGCTAGCTAGCATTTTCTTCTATTAAAAAAGAGAGGCATCTAGCTAGTTGTGGTAAATTGATTAGTAGTGTCCTCTGGTTTCACCTCTCAGAGCTGCTGAGCAAGACCGCATCCTTCTCTCCAAACCAAGGTAAGTTTGGCACCCTTCCCCCGTCTATGTTGCTACCTACAGCAATTAATGCTAGCTAGCATTTTATTGATATGTAATTCGATTTTTAGCCTTGGTATAATCTGTAGTCGAAACTAATTATGATATTGGAGATGATGTTTAATCGAAACTAATGATAATATTCGATTTTTAGCCTTGGTATAATCTGTGTAGTAGATACCTGAAGCAATGGCGGCGGTCCTAGATGCTTTTGCATCATATGTCCATAACATGCTGACGGAGATGGCCAAAGAAGAGGTGGGCATGCTGCTCGGAGTCTCCGGCAAGATCGACAGCCTGGGCATCAAGCTTGGGGACCTCAAGAACTTCCTCGCCGATGCCGAGAGGAGGCACATCACCGACGAGAGCGTGCAGGGGTGGGTGAGGGAGCTCAAGGATGCCATGTACGACGCCACCGACATCCTCGACCTCTGCCAGCTCAAGGGCCTCAAGGCCATGGAGCGTGGTCCATCGGCGATAGACATGGGTTGCTGCAACCCCTTGATCTTCTGCCTGCAGAATCCCCTCTTCGCCCACAACATCGGCAACCGCATCAAGGCTCTTAACCAGAAGATGGATAGCATCAAGGAGCGGAGTGCTTCTTTCAGCTTCATCAACCTCAGTTCCTTCTAGGATCATAGCAGCAGGGCGAATTCCTCTCGCCCTGCTGCCAGGCGCCGGGAGACGACGGGAGCCTGTTCGGTCGGTATTGTCGGGAGAAGATCGAAGAGGACACGAGGGAGCTGGTGCAGATGTCGATGAAAAGGAGTGCAACAAAGAACATCATGGTGGTCGCCATCGTGGGCGCTGGCGGGATCGGCAAGACCACCCTCGCCCGGGAGGTCTTCAACCACGACACCATTAAGGACAGGTTCGACAAGACGATATGGTTGAGTGTCAACCAAGACTTTGACAAGGCCGAGCTTCTCAGGACGGCCATCACCTTGGTCGGGGGAGACCACCATGGAGAGAAAGCAATGGAAGTGCTTAGGCAAACCCTTACTGCTGCCTTGACAGGGAAGAAGGTCTTGCTGGTGATGGATGATGTGTGGAACGAGCAAGGAGAAGGAGCATGGAAGGGTGTGCTTGAAACACCTTTGCTGAACGCTGCTCCAGGCAGTCGAGTCGTCATTACCACAAGAGACGAAAGAGTTGCCCGAGGGATGAAAGCTGTGCATCCCTACCACCATGTCCACAAACTAGGGACCGAAGATGCCTGGTCATTGCTCAAGAAGCAGGTCCGTTGGAATTAACTGATATTGCCGACGTTTTGTTTTACTTTTTATGGTTTTTGAGATATTTTTTTATTGCAAATAAATATTAGTTACAAAAGCTCAAAAAGTAGGAAAGTTGAGCTAGCCAAAAATTCCGATTCTAGCTATGTATAGTGTTAAGCCTCATGATAAACTGCCTCCAACAACGTCTATACGCGTACACCTGATCCGATCTGTGTCTGATTTTCTCGACACATGATCAGATGTTGCCGCACGTTCAGTGGAAGACCTCACAAACATGTCATGTCTTAAAGGGGGCATATCCAGTGCAATCAGCAGTTTGGTGCAATCACCGTGCAATCCAACTAAAAAAGTTTCAAAAAATTCTGAAAAAAATCATGGATATACATCTTATCTTACCCCATCTACATATAAAATTTCATGATCAAATTCGTCCTATGCTAGAAGTTACAAAAAAGAAAAATTTAGGATGCATTTGAACTATTCAAGTTTGTCAGAAATTTGTCTTTTTTAATACTCTTAACATAAGATGAATTTGGTCATGAAATTTTATATGTAGATAGGGTAAGATGAGATGTACATTCATGATTTTTTTCAGAATTTTTTGAAACTTTTCTTAGTTGGATTGCACGGTGATTACACCAAACTGCTGATTGCACTGGATATGCCCCCTGTCTTAAAAGGCTAAAAGTTAGTAACGAAGAACACTATATTTAGATCATGTTTTTTTGAGCTTTCATTCTAGAATAAAAGTCAAAAAATCAAATACTAAACAAAGTGGTAGCTTTTTAAATGGGTTTTTCTTTTAAAAGCCATAAGCCTCTATCTATCTATACCTATACTAATTAGGTACTCTAGGGAAACTCCCACGTTAATCAGAAAGAATTGGTCATCTATTTGTTGGGTCTAAGTTATAATGGTTTAGATTAAAAAAAAGAGTCCATGTCAACTACAATATAAGTTAAGAAAAATTCAGAATAAAAAATTAAAGAAATTACCAATCTGACTTCCATACTATTTTCAAAGTAAATCCATAAATAAATAAAATTTAAAATAATAATTAAATAAATTAGCAAATTAAAATAATGAGTCTATCTTAAGTACAAGCCAAATTAAGTAAACTAAAATTCAGATTAAAAAATGAAGAAAAATTAGCGATCTGACTTCCATGTGATTTCCAAAGTAAATATATAAATATAAAATGGCAACGTATCTGGTGCAAATGACTATTCAGTGCTAAAATGCTAACATCCATCGTGGGCCATCTGATCTATCATGTGCAACTTGGATTGAGAGTGGTGGAACCCCATGTCACTTAAACAGTTTTGCAAAAACCCCTCTCTATTTCTCTCCTCATTCCATGAGGGGCTTCATAATTAAATAAAATTAGCAAATTTAAACAATGAGTCTATCTTAATTACAAGCCAAATTAAGTAAAATTCAGAATAAAAATAAAATAATCAATTAGATTTTTGTACAAATTTCAAAGTAAACCCCAAAAATAAATTCAAAATAGTAATAAATAAAAATATAAATTTTAGATGAATTCCAACCTAAAACTAAAAAAATCCACCCCACATAAGAAAAATATATGTAAACTCTGAATAATAATTACTCAATCCATTCAACTTTATAGGTTCTCTTGGCACTAAGAACAAGATAAATAACTGATATTTAGAATAATAATTAAAAAGCAAATTAAAACAATGAGTCTATCTCAAGTTCAAGGCCAATTAAGTAAATTTTGGAACAAAAATAAAATAAATAATTTGATTTTCATACAAACTCTAAAGTAAACCCTAAAAATAAATTCAAAATAGTAATAAATAAAAATATAAATTTTCATATGAATTTCAGCCTAAAACAAAAAAATCAACCCTAGGTATAATAAAAAAAAGCAAAGTTGGAATAATAATTACCGACCCTATCCAAGTTTATAGGGTATATTTTCTCTTGTCACATAGACTAAGATGATATTGCAAATGATTATTCAATGATATTGCACAATCTTAGCCATCTATTTGTTGGGCCCGAGTTATAACGGTTTAGATTAAAAGATCCCACATTAACTACAAAGATTTGGCCATCTATTTATTGGGCACGAGTTATAATGGTTTACATTAAAAGAAAGAGTTTATGTCAAGTACAATATAAATTAAGAAAAAATAGGAATAAAAATTAAAAATTAGCAATTTGAATTCCATACGATTTTTAAAGTAAATCTATAAATAAATAAAATTCAAAATAATAATTAAATAAAATTAGCAAATTAAAATGATGAGTCTACCTCAAATACAAGCCAAATTAAGTAAACTAAAATTCAGAATAAAAAATAAGGAAAAATTAGCGATCTAATTTCTATGTGATTTCCAAAGTAAATACATAAATATAAAAAAATTTAGAATAATAATTAAACAAAATTAGAATTTTAAAAAATAAGTCTATCTTAAGTACAAGCCAAATTAAGTAAAATTCAGAAAAAAAATAAAATAATCAATTAGATGTTCGTACAAATTTCAAATTAAACCCTAAAAATAAATTAAAAATAGTAATAAATAAAAATATAAATTTTCATATGAATTCCAACCAAAAACTAAAAAATCCACCCCATGTACGAAAAAATATATGCAAACTCTAATAATAATTATTCAATCCGCTCAACTTTATAGGGTTCTCTTGGCACTAAGAACAAGATAAATAACTAAAATTTAGAATAATAATTAAAATTAGCAAATTAAAACAACAAGTCTATCTTAAGTACAAGGCCAATTAAGTAAAATTTAGAATAAAAATAAAATAAAATAAATAATTTGATTTTCATACAAACTGTAAAATAAACCCTAAAAATAAATTGAAAATAATAATAAATGAAAATATAAATTTTCATTTGAATTCCAGCCTAAAACTTAAAAAATCCACCCTAGATACAATAAAAAATACGCAAAGTCAGAATAATAATTACCGACCCTGTCCAAACTTATAAGGTATATTTTCTCTTGGCGCACGGACTAAGATGATATTGCAAATGATCATTCAATGATATTGCACAATCCCTAATTATTATCCGTACTCGCTATGCTATATTCAATGCATGTGTGTAGAGGATAAAAAGTAAAGTTAGATATTTATTAGTGGTATAGAGGGGAGACCACACTAATTTTGTATTGAAACATAAAATACAATGTATATTTATGCACATGACTATTAAAAAATACGTCCTATACTTTTTTGATGCGGCGGGTCTATATCAAGTACTAGCCAAACTAACTAAAATTCAAAATAAAAAATTGGCAATTTTATTTCCATTGTAATTTGAGAGTAAACCTAAAATAAAATTCTGGATAATAATAAATAAAAATAGAATATGGATTTTTATACAAATTGCAGCATAAATTGAAAAAATCCACCAAAAGCACAATCAAGAAGTATACAATTAGGAATAAATTAAAGGTTGCTTAAAAATTTGATTTGTTTGTGAATTACAATGCTAAATTATAAAACTATTAAAATTTATAATATAATCTATTAACTATACTAATTATGAACTATGAGAAAAATTTCACATTAATAAAAGAAAAGAAAAAGGTTTAGCGGCCATCTAACAGACCAAGATTATAACGACTATCAAGTACAATCCAAATTAGCAGATCCAAGTGACTTTATCTAAGAATCTAGCCCGTGCGGATACACGGGTTATTGACTAGTATAACTAAAAGCTAATTAAAAGCCACCGAATATGTGTTTTTATATGTGATAGTTGCCACGTTATGTACTAAAATTAGGATAAAATTATCCACCTCTACCACATACAAAAACAAACTGTTTTTAAGCTGCTTAAGGGAAAAAACAGCTTGCTTTAAGCTATAAATAAAAAACCTAAGTCTTAGGCCCTATTTGCTTAGCCTTTGGCTTATAGCTTAAAATCAGTTTTTTTGTTTAAGCAGTTTAAAAGCAATCTATTATTATATGTGATAGTTGCCATGTTATGTACAGTCCATTCATATGTGGTGCCATTATTAATTATGCTTCTAAATTTCAAATTATGTGGTGCCAGTACTTCTCCTCGACGAGATTATTAGCAATTTTTCTCTGAGAAAAAGATAATTAGCAAATAAAAAAGAACACCATTACCAACATGTTCCGTATTAACTCTATCGATTTAAACTGCTTACAGGTAGTATCAAGCGAGATAGATGAACATGAGATTGATGACACGCTAAAGGACATTGGATTGCAAATCATAGCAAAATGTGGTGGTTTGCCACTTGCTGTCAAAGTAATGGGAGGACTCTTATGCCAGAGGGAGAAACGACCAAGTGATTGGAACAAGGTTCTGAATGATTTCACACAATCAGTACCTGAAGAGCTAAACCAAGCAATATACTTAAGCTACGAAGATTTGCCTCCCTGTCTGAAGCAGTGCTTTCTGCACTACTCCCTTCTCCCTAAAAATACAGAGTTCTCTAATGATACAATTATTAGCATGTGGATTAGTGAAGGATTTCTTCATGGAAACTCAGATGAATTAGAGGAATTAGGAACCGAGTGCTATAAGGAGTTAATATTGAGGAACCTTATAGAACCAGATACAAAGTACCCTGATCAATGGTTTTGCAAGATGCATGATGTTGTTCGCTCATTTGCTCAGTATGTTGCCAGAGACGAAGCACTCGTAGCTCAAAATTGTGAAACTAACATTATCGATAAACTTAGTTCACAAAAGATTCTTCGGTTGTCTATAGAAAGCAAAGGATTGGAGTCAGATGAGTTCGAGTGGAGTTCTTTACATGCACAAAAATCACTGAGAACACTAATATCAATTGGCCATATGAAGATTAAGCCGGGTGATTCGTTGATTACTTTATCAAGTCTACGGACTCTACATATAGAATCTGCAAATGTTTCTACAGTTGTTGAATCTTTGTATCAACTCGAGCACCTGAGGTATTTGTCCCTAAGACTAACTGATGTATCTAGATTACCAGAAAACATTGGCAAGATGAGATTCGTGCAGCACATTAGCCTTTATGGTTGTAAAAGTTTGGTGAAACTTCCTGATAGCATTGTAAGGCTAAGGGAGTTGAGGTTTCTAAGCCTTACTGACACAAATATAAATAGTGCACCTAGAGGGTTCAGAGGTCTAACAAATTTGAGGAAACTCTATGGGTTTCCAGCCCACACGGATGGTGATTGGTGTAGTTTGGAAGAGTTGGGACCTCTTTCCCAGCTTAGGATTCTCGGATTAAGGAATCTGGAGAATGTATCTGCTGCCTCGTCCGCCGCAAAGGCCAGGCTTAGAGGAAAGGTGCATCTTACCTATCTGTTATTAGAATGCACCAATAGGCCAGAAGAAAGCATCTCTGAGGAAGAGCAGTGGCAAATCAAGGAGGTGTTTGATGAGCTCTGCCCACCGCCCTGCTTAGATACTCTTGACATCCAAGGATATTTTGGCCGTGGTCTCCCAAGGTGGATGACGTCCACAGCAGCGGCGCCCCTCAAGAGCTTGAGGATTCTAATGATACAAAGGGTCTGGCACCTCAATTCCCTGGAGAACTATACATACAAAGGGTCCAATGGTGTTCCTCTAGGCCTTGCCTCCTATGCAATTGCTTTGAAAAAACTATACATACATGAAGTCCAGCATCTCAATTCCCTGGAGAACTTTGCCTCTCTTGTTGAGCTTGATGTGCGACACAATCCTAACTTGGAGAGTCTCACTAATCTCCCCAAATTGCACAAGCTTGTCATTGTGATCTGCCCAAAGCTCAAGTTACTAGAGGGTGTGCCTGCACTCCAGAGGCTCGTGCTGGAGGACTACGGCGTAGAGACGCTCCCAGAATTCATGCGAGATGTAAAGCCAAGGCATTTGCAGCTAGACTGCACCTTACCGCTGCTCAGTTCCATAGCGGCGGGGCAATCTGGTCCCGAGTGGGACAAGTTGAGCCATATCCAGCATGTCAAGGCATTTGCAGATGATGGAGACAATCAAAGGAAATGGTACGTGTTGTATACAAGAGATCCCTATAGCTTGGAGACAAACATCAGCCACTCTTTCGTATCTGCAGGTAAATTAAAACAAGTGCTAGCTGGGGCTTTTAACTATTTGCCACTCTTACGGGGGTCAGTGGTAACAGATTTGCCCCGTCAGTGACTCATATCACTGTAGCGTGTCAGTGGCTCATATCACTGTAGCACTCCGTAAGGGTGGCAAATAGTTAATTATTCCTAATTTGTTTGGTTACTCTGTTTTCTTTCTTTTTTTTTCTTTCCTCCTAAAAGAAATATTCCCAAGTTTTTTGTTTTGCTTGGCCGTGTATCTCAGGAGATGAAGAGGAGTAGGACATACGAGAAAGAACAGATGGAGATGGGAGGAGATTGTTTCCCACGTTTGCAGAAAATTAAGCAGCGACTTCACCTGCCACATCTACAAGCAAATCATCCGATAGTCTCGCAGCACATCACAGTTTCCTTCATTGCGATTCGTGGCATTGAAGTTGCATTGAGAGGCAGGTTCAATATTTCAGCTTGCAATGAAGGTGCTTCCCACTCACGTCTCTCCCTTTTCTGTTGGAAATTGCTGGTTCATCAGTGGCATGATTAGGTCTCGCAATTTGATTTTGGCCACATCTTTGATTACGGATGAGAAGGCTTTTTTGTCCAGAAAAGGCTTATCGAAATTATTTCGGATTATGTATTGTGAACACGATTAACTGCTATTTGTGATTTCTATTGTACCACGACGGTGCAATTTTACCGCTTGGTTAATTCTTGCACCAAAGGTAACAAAGATGATTGTCCAAGTTGTGACAGATCAATTGATTTGATGCCTGCAGTCCAGATTTACACCTTGCCAACTATCTGAATAATAAGCCTGACTCAAATATCTGGTTTATTAACACCGAAATGGTTACATAAGTCAAAACCGTGGCTAACGATTAGGTATTCTACATTCTTCAAAAGCAGATTAGGTATTCTACCGAGACAAATTTGGGTAAGCCTTGTGACGTGGAAATCGCAACGGTACAAACAACCTGCTCATGCAAAAAGGTAGAAGTCGGCAAAAAGTATTTTTTAGCGGTTGATGTAATTATAGAAAAAGATTGGGAATTGCTAGGAATCGAAATCAACTATTAGCCATGCTAAGAAATTTCTAAAAGATACCGACTAAGGAAAGATAGATGTAAAAAAGATATCATCAAATAGGTGATTTTGAACGAAAAGATTCGAAGACGAACAGCAGAACTGGGATTAGAACAGCAGAACTGGGATTCTCTACAAGGAAAGGTCAAAAGAGAGAATTGAAAGAAGATGGGTGACACTAGAATTTTTCAAAGAAGATGGGCAACTCACAATCAGATTTTTCAGGCCATCAAAGATGAGGCAGCCAATTGGACTCTGACAAGAGCAACACACCTCGGCAATCTCATCCAGAGGCGGGTCTAAAGGCTTTCTTCCTTTCCGACCTCCTCTGTCTCTCTCCTTTCTTCAGGCGCATTCTCTATGCCTTGTATTTTAATTGGGACATAAATAGCTTGTACGGGCGAACATAAAAAGTGCATACGCTCAACCTTTACTATCTTTTTGCATTTATTTATTTTTACCTTAGGAGTAGAGCATTGTTAAGGATGATAGTCGGGTGCAGCGGGTACGGGTAATGCTCGTCTATACCCATGCTGACTGGCTAAAATCTCTCTCACAGGCACACCCGCGAATGGTGGCTAGCAAAGAACCTCATCCATATCCATCGCTCTCGGGTATCTAATACATGTGGATATACGCCGTGTGCCTACCACCGCTTCATGCAAACAACATCTCATCGTAAAGGCAATGAACATATTAAAAGACAAGAAGCGGTTCAACCTAGGTTGGCTATTGCTTTTCAAATACGATATCTGACAAACATGTAATATAGCTCATAGATCTGAGGGCTCAAAACAAATTACAAGCAATACAATACAAATCACAAGCAACAGATCGAGATTTAGGATAGATAATGGAGGAAAAATGAACTTGGTGGTGGACAATCATTGGTCAAAAGGGGTGAGACCATGGATGCCTTTGAGGTTTTTCAAACATAGCCCACTTGTCAGTGCTTGTTGTCTGATAATCAGGTAGAACAGGCATGAGTGAAGCTCCGCCATTCTTGTGGCTGTTTGCAATTCAGGCAAAGATTCCCCCCTTGAACATGCCCACAGGCAATAAATGAGGAACATACACAAAGGCAGCATGGCGTCAAATCTTAGCTTCTTTCAATGATGCAAGAGTCGACAAACTTGAACTACAACAATTGAAGAATCGACATAAGTATTTCCGGACCTGCTATGCTACCATGAACAAACTTCTTAAGTACACTGGATTTGGTTGGGATGATGATGACAAAATGATAAAAGCTTCCAATGACAAATGGGAGGAGCTTATTGAGGTACGTTATATCTAAGAGATTTGATTAAGTAAATTAACAAGTTAGACGATATATATTTTGATTACTACATGCTATTCATGCTCAAATCTGCTATGCATCAAGATCTGCCAACATACCGCAACGCATGTTCAAATATCAACACTACTCATCGCACATGCCTAGATCCAGTTCTGATCCAGACAGATCCGGTCAAATTCGAACAAATTTGACCCAGATCCGGCCCCAAGACCCCGCCTTTCCCCCAGATCGGCGCAGAATTTAGCAAGAACAGCCCAAGAAACCAAGATTTACCACTAACAGCTACTTGACAATACCTGGATTGAGTAGCTAGATCACACATTCCTACCAGGATTTGCAAGCACAAAGGGGAGAAAAGAAATCATGACCTGGTGGGAGGATCTTGGCAGCGACGGTCCTGTGCCGGTGCTCTCATCGCGTCCGCTCCAGCTCCGCAGGGCTCTTCTCCTCACGGGGAGCAAGCACGAATGAAGAAAGAAGAGGATCATTAACTGGAAGCACAAAGGGGAGCAAGCACGAATGATTGAAAAAACAAATCATGACCTGGCGGGAGGATCTAGGCAGCGACGGCCCTGCGCCGGTGCTCCCATCGCGTCCGCTGGAACCCTCTCGCCGCCGCGGCCCCCGCCCCTAACTCATGCTCCGCTGGGCTCCCTTCTCCTCACGCGATGCGAACGAAAGCGAAATGGGGGAAAGTAAGGAAGAAGAGGATCATTCGCTGCAAAACACAAGGCAAGCACAAATGATTGAGAAAAGAAATCATCACCTAGGTGGGAAAATGCTTGGGTCATAGGCTGCAGATCACGACGCTTGGGCAGCTTCTAGTTGCCGAACGCACGGAGGCCCGTGAGGATCTTGGCAGCGACGGCCCTACGCCGGTGCTCCCATCGCGTCCGCTGGAACCCTCTCGCCGCCGCGGCTGCCGCCCCCATCTCATGCTCCGCTCGGCTCCCTTCTCCTCACGCGATGCGAACGAGAATGAAATGGGGAAAGTAAGAGAGAGAGCGAGAGGGGAGCGCCTGAAATGAGAGGAGTCGGATGGTAAAACGTGTTTTTGTTTTCTATCCAAACAGTGTTTATCATACACCCATTTGGTGACCAACACTAGCCAAACATGGTTTAACTAAAACCCACCCTAACTAACTAACTGATCTTAAACTGGTTTTCCTAAAAACCAGACTAAAACGCACTTTACTAAAACAGGTTTATATTTTATAGATCCAAACAACCACATAGTGCATGTACTCCTAATGAGATAGAGTCGGCCACGGAAGTTTACACAAACGTGGTACCAATTTTTCCAATACGACAAAACTAGTTATAAAATATATAGTTCGAATTCCTGATCGGTAGAAAATCTATCGTGATGGTATGCAAATTGGTACTAGAGAGTACCATATTATATTAATTTTCTGCTCTCGCGAGGGAGGAAGAATTATTTAATACTTTAAAGAAAACATTGTCCAATATATTATATGCTCATCGCTCGCTGCAAGGCCAAAACGTGCAATCTGCATACTTTTCATACATCAATACCATGGCCAAGTGTTGACAAGGGAAAAAGGCCACTTTATTATACACGTTACCATATGTCGACGACCGACGACTCAAAAACAAAATTATGTCCTAGTGCCGATGAGGCAAGGTCATTACTCCATCAACACGTTCCAAATGAATAGAATCGGACACTCCGCCATTAGTCAAGTGTGCATGCTCAATGACAGTAGCAAAAGATGATTTAAACATACTTGTCATTAGTCAATCGGATATTTCTTTTAAATGGATATTAAATTCAGGTTGTTGCTTCCATTTATATTCGGTGAGAGACATTTGACAGATGATCTCTACGTCCAGCGTATTGAATTGTTCAGTTGTCTGATTGCAAAGAGTATACAATTACTAAGATAAAAACAAATATATTAGAGATGTATGATGAAGTACATCACACATTGATGTCTTCTTGTTAATAATGCTATCCCTTTGTTTTTGCAACCTCTCGCATGCATATATAGCCCTGCATGTCTTCTTGCTAGCAATGCTACCCTTTTCTTGTAAAAAATTGCTTCCAGCAATGCATTTCCTCCCTTTTCTTAACCAGTGGACCTAGAACGAAATAAACCTCGTTAACTATGCAAGCACGCACCATCCTCTGGTTTCACCTCTAACATAGAGCAGCTGAGCAAGCCCGCATCCTTCTCTCCAACCCAAGGCAAGTTTGGCTCCCCCCGTCTATGTTGCTAGCTACAGCTTCCCTATTTCTTATTAATTGTTTCTTCTTGATTGTCTCTGCAAGCCGCGAGGCGATGGGGGAGCCTGCCCGATCGGGGAGAAGATCGAAGAGGACACGAGAAAGCTGGTGGAGAAGAAGCCAGGCGACGCGCCCATTTCTACCTGCCGCCGAACCCAGCCGTAGACCCCATGCGCCGAGCTGCCCAAACCAATGTGACCGCGGCTCAGTGCAGCTCACAGCCACCATTCACGCCTTCTTGGAGCCCTGAAACCGAGCAAAACCAGTAACCACCTCCTTCCTTCCTCTGCCCATGTCGCCCAGAGCGCAGAAAAAAGGGAGAAAGATCAATTGAACTGCTACGTGAAGCAATCTTCAATTCTTTTCACTTAGAACACCCTTATGTACCTATTAACCCACCGCACGTCTTGATTCCAGCTTCCATCACCCGATTCATCACTGCCACTATTCATCTTCTTCCTCCTGTCTACTGCTTATAAAAAGGGAGATTCTTCCCCACTGTAGAGGCAGGCATATGCGCAGGCCACCAAGACGAATGGCACAGACACGTACCCGACGGGTACAACACGTGTACTGCTCGCCATCAAAAGAGACACGCGCAGGCCAGTCCAAGGCGGAAACAGAGCCAGGCCAAAAAGACAAACAGCAAAACGCTCCCGCCGTTAACCATCGTTGTTGACAAGCTACAATGTGTAACGCCCGTATTTGGTGGTAAGTAACTTAATGTTTTTTTGACGAGAATAAAATTCTTCAAAACATGCATCACATGTTCCTTATTATGGTGTGACTGACTACATATAGTGCATGTACTCCTAATGAGATAGAATCGGCCACGGAAGTTTACACAATCGATGGTACGAATTTTTCCAATACAAAAAACTAGTTCTAAAATATGTAGTTCAAATTCCTAATTGGTAGAAAATCTACCGTGATCCTATGCAATCGGTACTAGAGAGTACCATATAATACTTACTTTCCTATTTGTTGAAGAGTTCCGGGCCTCCTCACGATTTGAGCCGTCCTCACGATTTGAGCCGAGCCGCCCTATTTGTTGAAGAGTTCCGGGCCTCCTCACCGAGCCGGCGGCTCGGCTCGAGCCGTCCGGCCGGCTCGGCTCAAAACTTTTTTTCGCGTTTTGGTCCTTTTAGAAATTATGAATAGGTCCTTCGCGATTTTTTGAGAGAGGAAGATATTTTTCCTGAAAATCGCGTTTGGGTCCCTCGTGCGCCGTTTTACGGAAAAAAACTCCTGTTAAATTCAAATCGCGAACAAGTCCTTTTCTAATTTTTAAGGATAGCGGACAGATCCAAAAATGTGACAAATAGGTCCATACTCCTTACGTCTAGGTCCTTTCTCCGTTTTTCCCGGGAAAATTTTTTTTTCGTCACCAGAAATATTTGTGCAGCTCTATCTCTAGACTTTTTTCCCGCCTCGATTTCCCATCTCGATCTCTGATATTTTTTAAAACACGTATTATTACTCCGTGAACGCGTAGAGTATTAGTCTCGACAGAAGATGGTTGTCATCTCTAATAATTTTTCGCCCTTTTCCCTCTAGACTTTTTCCCCACCGCGGTTTTCCAGCTCGGTCTCCAATATTTTCCAAATAATTCGTCGAAAGAGATATTTCTACATCTCTACCTCTCTACTTTTTCCCCTGTTTCGCTCATTATTTCGACGATTTAAAAAATAAAACGCCGCCGAAAAAAAATCCCTACGAAAAAACGACACACGCGGCGTGTTACGCCACGAGTCTTTAATATTTTTAAAAATATGTATTATTACTCGGCGAACGCGTAGAGTGTTAAACTCGACAAAAAGAAGGTTGACATCTCCAATAATTTTTCACCCTTTTCCCTCTAGACTTTTTCCCCGCCGCGGTTTTCCAGCTCGGTTTCCAATATTTTCCAAATAATTCATCGAAAGAGATATTTCTACAACTCTATCTCTCTATTTTTTTCTCCGTTTCGCTCATTATTTCGACGATTTGAAAAATTAGACGCCACCGAAATAATATTTTTTCTTCGAAAAAACGACACGCGCGGCGTATTACGCCGCGGAAAATTTCCTAGTACCTTTCCTAAACATGGAAAGGTTCACGCCTTCACGTTGCTTTGAGCCGAGCCGGCGGCTCGGCTCGAGCCGGCCGGCCGGCTCGGCTCAAAAAATTCTTCGCGATTTGGTCCTTTTTAAAATTACGAACAGGTCCTTCGCGATTTTTCCTGAGAGGAAGATTTTTCGTTCTAAATTCGCGTTCGGGTCCTTCGCGCGTCATTTTACGAAAAGAACCTCCCGTTAGATTCAAAACACGAACAAGCCCTTTTCTAATTTTTAAGGATAGCGGATAGGTCCAAAAACGTAACATTCAGGTCCTTACTCTTTACGTCTAGGTCCTTTCTCCGTTTTTCTCGGGAATTTTTTTTTGTCACTAGAAATATGTATGCAGCTCTATCTCTAGACTTTTTCCCCACCTCGATTTTCCATCTCGATCTCTAATATTTTTTAAAGCATGTATTATTACTCCACGGATGCGTCGGTCTCTAATATTTTTTCAAACATGTGTTATGTGGACTTTTTTCCAAACTCGATTTCCCATCTCGATCTCTGATATTTTTTAAAACATGTATTACTATTCCACGAACGCGTCGATCTCTAATATTTTTTAAAACATGTATTATTACTCCGCGGACGCGTAGAGTTTTAAGCTCGACAAAAGAATATTGTCATCTCTAATAATTTTCACCCTTTTCCTTCTAGACTTTTTCCCCGCCGCGGTTTTCTATCTCGGCCTTCAATATTTTTCAAATAATTCGTCGAAAGAGATATTTCTACAACTCTATCTCTCTCTTTTCCCCCATTTTGACGATATAAAAAATAAAACACCGCCGAGAAAAAAATTCCTATGAAAAATAAAACGCCGCCGAGAAAAAAATCCCTACGGAAAAACAACACGCGCGGCGTGTTACGCCGTGAGTTTTTATTATTTTTAAAAACATGTATTATTACTCGGCGAACGCATAGAGTATTAAACTCGACAAAAAAGAAGGTTGCCATCTCTAATAATTTATCGCCCTTTTCCCTCTAGACTTTTTTCACGCCGCGGTTTTCCAGCCCGGTCTCCAATATTTTCCAAATAATTCGTCAAGAGAGATATTTCTACAACTCTCTCTCTCTATTTTCCCCGTTTCGCTCATTATTTCGACGATTTAGAAAATTAAACGATGCCGAAAAAACATTTTTTCTTCGAAAAAACGACACGCCGCGTGTTATGCCGCGAAAAATTTCCTAGTTATATTGATTTTCTGCTCTCGCTAGGGAGCAAGAATTATTTAATACTTTAAAGAAAACATTGTCCAGTACATCGTATGCTCGTCGCTCGCTGCAAGGCCAAAGCGTGCAACCTGCATATTTTTCATTTCTACCTGCCGCCGAACCCGGCCGTAGACCCCATCCACCGAGCAGCCCAAACCAACTATAAAAGCACCATCTCCACTCCACCATGTGACCGCGGCTCAGTGCAGCTCACAGCCACCATTCACGCCTTCTTGGAGCCCTGGAACCGAGCAAAACGCCAGTAACCACCTCCTTCCTTCCTCTGCCCATGTCGCCCAGAGCGCAGAAAAAAGGGAGAAAGATCAATTGAACTGCTAGGTGAAGCAATCTTCAATTCCTTTCACTTGGAACACCCTTATGTACCTAATAACCCACCGCACGTCTTGATTCCAGCTTCCATCACCCGATTCATCACTGCCACTATTCATCTTCTTCCTCCTGTCCGGTGCACGGTGGCAGCTCACCTCGGCATACCTCCGATCAAACCAAGCCGAAAAATGGAATATCTTGACTCCCTTTATGCTTCATCCGCTACCCATTCGAGTTCTAACACCGTCGTTTTTGCCCCGGCCAGAGCTCTGCCATGACCGCCGTTGGCTCTCGGTGGCGCACCGTTTTCGATCACCACCGGCCATGAATGAGTTGCTCCCCAGGTCCTCCGCAGCACCCTACATCTTACTGAACCGCCGGAAAACCCTCTCCGGCCTCCGTTCGCCGCCGCCGGCGTTCCCTGGGTCGACTCTGCTTTCGGGTCTCTGACCTGCGAGCCCAGGATGGCAGCCAAACGGCTTGAGCACGAAGGGGTAAATGTCTGACTACGCTTTCCAGTTTTGAAAGCGTAATTCTTTTTTTACTCATTTCTTAAAACTGACACAAGTTCAAATGCTAGTATATTCTGCAGTTTAGGTCCAATTACAATGGAATAAAATTATAAATTCATGTAAAATCATGAATATTTAAAATATGCAAAAATATTTAATTTTATATCACATTTTTAGTTGTTTGAAATAAAGTTTGCATATGAACCTAGTATGGACACTATTGCACATATGAAAAATATAACTCATAAAATAACAAAATAATTTTTATACGCCCCTGGGACCATAATAAACTCATTTGTACAAAAATAATTAATTTTAAAACTCATTTTTAATAATTTAGATTAAAACTTGAAGGAAACCTTAGTATGGTTACTATTAAAAGTACAAAAACCATTAATCCAAAAATCATGAAATTAATTCTGGAAAATTAAAATACCTAAATTACTCCATTTATGTAAAAATGTTTAGATTTGAATCTAGTGTGCATCAAATTTGAAAATAGTTACTTTTCAATACATAAGAACAAAAATAACTAAAAACCTGGATCATATAAACTCAAATAATGGTAAAAATAATTCTTCGACCTTAGTAATATCATAATACCCCTGTTTATCCAAAAATATTTCATATTTGTTTAAGTTGGAATCAAAGTTGTAACTAGTCTTGCTTTAAATATATATAGTATATGAATAGGTGGTTAGTATATAAATGAAGTCCATAAATAAAGTGCAAAAGTAAATGAGAGGTTCTCTTTAGGACCAGATTATCTACTGCAATGAAAATAATTATAAAAAGTTATAGTTTGTACATAGATCATTAACCAAAATATGCTTCTCATATATAGAAAGTCAAATAGTTAAAATTTGGATCAAATGAACACAAATCTTGGTAAAACTGGTTTTGTTATACTCTTGAGGTCACAAGGATCCCAATTATGTAAAAATATTTAAGTTTTACCATAGTTAGTATTTGTTCAATAGTCGAAATTTCAATACTTGTATAATCTGAATAGTCATAACTTTCGCAAATGAACTTCAAATTTGATGAAACCAAGTCCTATGACCTTGAAAAATGATACCCTTGCTGGTCGCGGGATATAGAAATTTCAATGAAGCGATCTTTTTAAGGATTATGCCTTGTCAGTTGCTAAGGGTTGGATGGACACACTACAAGACTTTACTTCTTCTACTGCAATATACTCTAAACTATAAGAATACATTGTATAAATAGTTGCCGCTTTAATAATATTATGTATGGTTGTGATTCCAATTATTGTAAATGTGCGTACTAGTCACTAATCCTGGGACTAGTCCTGTATGTTCATAGATTGTCATTTTCGCATTTTATGAAAAAAATGAAGGTCGTTACAAACATGTAGGACCAAATGTTGCCAGAAAAAAGTATTGGCCTAATGGATTCCCAAAACGGAAGCTAGAAATGCTCAAAAGACTAGAACTCTCCGATGATCTGCATGTTCCAGGGTTAACAAAATCGGTTTGGAGAAAATCGTGCGAAATTCGCATGGGCAAAAATTGGAAATATCGAGCCAAAAATCAGTCAAAAATGGTAAAAAAATCGTAGAGTTTCAAAATCAAAATTTTTGAAAAGAAAATAAAAAATCAACTGTTCTTACGGAAAATCAGCCAATTTCATATAAAATTGATCGATTTCCATAGAAAATTGACTGACAAGTTGAACTTTTTGGCAGTCGATTTTTTGAGAGATTTTTGCCGATTTCAACCGATTTTCTACCGGTTTACGTCGTACAAATTTTTCTAAAATTTTGAATTGGTCCGATTTACCGAGCGGTTTTAGAAACCGAGCCGCGTCGATATGGCCGAAAATCGCGATTTTCCACCGATTTTGTCGATTTTGCTAACCCTAGCATGTTCTACGTGGAAACATGCGAAAAGATACCATGAAAAGAAGGCAAATCTGACATGGAAACTGATTTTCTCAAATCAGTTTGTAGTTCTACATGATTCATTTCCTTTTTAACTGTGTATGAAAGGTAGAAGAATAACAAGCGCAGTGAAGGTTGTAACAGGTAAGCTCTTGAAGTAGTAAACAACAGAGAAAACACAAGTAAAAAATGGTTGGAGGAGGGTCGCCAGCGGCGACCTCTAGGAGGGACCCCGCGATCCAACGGTCACCCTTGCGCGCCAACCTCTCACCACATATTCACATGTTCATCAGCACAAGTTGACTAGCTGCGTGCCGGCCTGGATCCGGCAATGCAATAATTCATTCTAGTCAACTAAACTAGTGGACCTAGAATGAATTAAAGAGTGAATAGTTTACTCTGGAGCCGATCAATAATTAGGGGGTGTTTAGGATAGCTCCAGCTCCAACTCCACCAAAATATGTGGATTTGGTGGAGCAGGGTATTTCTAACTTCAGAAATTTATGGAGCTAGAGCTATGGGTACATTAAGGTCCTGTTTGGCATAACTCTAGATCCCAGCTCTACCTTAGATTTAGAGTTTGTAGATTAAAATAAAGTGAATTAATTTATATTTTTAGTCTAAAAAATCGACTGCCAAAAAGTTCAACTTGTCAGTCGATTTTCTATGGAAATCGATCAATTTTATATGAAATTGGCTGATTTTCCGTAAGAACAGTCGATTTTTTATTTTCTTTTCAAAAATTTTAATTGGCCGTCATTCAGCAATAATTTTACGGGAATTTCAGAGAAAAACAGTGTAGTTTCCGAATTATATAATGACATGTGATGCAGTCACAGAGATATTATACATGCAGAAATCCCATGATAGTCGTCACAAAGAAAAAAGAAAGAAAGAAAAGATCAACAGAGTTATTTAGGGTGTGTTTGGTTGCTTATATCAAGGGGTATATATATGAGATGGTTGAAAAAAAAATCATTCATATGTTTAGTTACTTCAATAGAACCATCCCATCCTAAATGGTGGGATACAAATTTGAAGAATATTCTCTATAAATGCTGAACAATGGAACCAAATGGTACCGGACCATCCGATCCCACTCAATCTCATCCCAAACACACCTTAAAGCACCGTCCTAGATCTGGTCCCTCACGGCTTCACCACTGAGAGCAGCTGAGCAAGACGCATCCTTCTCTCCAACCCAATTTTTCCTGGTTTCACATCGTTAAGTATGCAAGCATCGTCCTCTGGTTTCACATCTTAGAGCTGCTGAGCACGCATCCTTCTCTCCAACCCAAGGCAAGTACCCAATTTTGGCTCACCGCGTCTATGTTTCTGATCTATAAGAGCTTCTCACTGTTAAAATTCTGTCTGTCCGGCTTTAATTTGCAATTTTCCATGCAGCTGTAGCAGTGCCTTTCTTGTTGTTAGCAATTGACGCTAGCTAGCGTTTTCTTCTATTTAAAAAAGAAGAAGAAGAAGCTAGTTGTGGTAAATTGATTAGCAGTATTGTAATTCGACTTTTAGCCTTGGTAGAATCTGTAGTCGAAACTAATTGATGCTTGATTTACTAATGATGAAACCAGTTGCAGAAATGGCAGCAGTCCTAGATGCTTTTGCATCCTACGTCCAAAGGATGCTGACGGAGATGGCCAAAGAAGAGGTGGACTTGCTGCTCGGTGCATCTGGCGAGATCGACAACCTGGGCGTCAAGCTTGGGGACCTCAAGAACTTCCTCGCCGACGCCGAGAGGAGGCGCATTACCGACCAGAGCGTGCAGAGTTGGGTGAGGGAGCTCAAGGATGTCATGTACGACACCACCGACATCCTCGATCTCTGCCAACTCAAGGCCATGGAACGTGGTCCATCCGCGGTAGACATGGGGTGCTGCAACCCCTTGCTCTTCTGCCTGCGGAATCCCCTCTTCACCCACGACATCGGCAGCCGCATCAAGACTCTCAACCAGAAGCTAGACAGCATCAAGAAGCGGAGCGCGGCTTTCAGCTTCATCAACCTCGCTTCCTACGAGGATCATAGCAGAAGGGTTCATGCCTCTGGCCCTGTCAGCCGCGAGACGTCGGGGGAGCTCGACCGGACGGGTGTGGTCGGTGAGAAGATCGAAGAAGACACAAGAAAGCTAGTGGAGATGCTGACAACAGTAACCGAGGGGGAAACTAGCTGCGAGGACAGCAAAATGATGATCTTGGCAGTGGTGGGAGTTAGCGGGATTGGCAAGACCACCCTTGCCCAGAAGGTCTTCAATGACGAGACCATCCAACGTGAGTTCGACAAGAAGATATGGCTGAGCGTCAATCAAGACTACAAAGAGGCTGAGCTGCTGAAGAGAGCCATCACCGAAGTGAGAGGCGACCACCGGCGTGCTGGAGATGCAAAGGCCACTCTTGATCGAGCCCTTAGGGATGCCTTGAATGGGCAAAAGACCTTGCTGGTGATGGATGATGTCTGGAGGCACCAAGCATGGGAGGATGTGCTCAAAACACCCTTTCTCAATGCTGTCTCTCGAGGCAGCCGAGTCCTCGTCACCACGAGACACGACATGGTTGCCCGAGGGATGAAAGCCAAGGAGCCCTACCACCACATCGACACATTAGGACCTAACGATGCCTGGTCATTGCTCAGGAAGCAGGTCCGTACGTAATAAACTAGAAACCTAAGCCAACTCAATAATCCAATTATTTATAAAGATGGTAAAAACTCTCTAATTTATATGCTGTACCAAAAACTGAATCATGTGCTTGAATCCTAAATATGTATGTTGTTAGTAGCGAAGCAGTGGATGGTTGGAAAAATTAGACCCTTAGCGTTCTAAAATTTTTGCCTTTTCCTTTTTAGGAAACATGCTTTGCTAATTTAGGAGTGGCAGATTTACGGAAACTAAGCATTGTGTGGGTGATAGGACATTAATTTGTGTTGGATACAACTCAATATCTTAACTTACCATATCTTTTGGTTTTATCCAAATAGGTTGTTACTTCAAGCGGTGTTTGTTGGAGATAATTCAATATCTCAACTTACCATATTTTTTGGTTTTATCTAAATAGGTTGTTAGTCTAAGTTTGACATAAATCAAACTCTTTTGGTTTTTTAAGCCACAACCCTGTACATATAATCTTTGATCACAATTAGTGGTTTGTTTCCATTAGTTTTTTCCTGTAAGGGTTTTTTTACATTAAATTTTGTCTCCAGTTATTTTGTCGTGTGTGTGCTTTGCATCTAACCTAACAATTTGTACTTAATATATATATATATATATATATATATATATGTATTATGTTTCCTCCTAATTTCACGATGATAAGAACGAAAAAAAGAGATCCATCAAGTAAGAAGTTTGCATGATCCCAGCTTCAAATAATTACCGGACAGTTCTACGCTTAACTATAGTTCACTTGACAATTGAACCTAGTACACTGACTCTTATTACTTTATTTTTCTTGATGAACTTACCATGAGAAAAAAAATAGGCACTTTTCCGCTACCAATATACTATTCGGTATTAATTATACATGTCTAAATTGCCTACAGGTGATCTCAGGTGAGATAGATGAACGTGAAATTGATGAAACGTTGAAGGACATTGGAATGGAAATTATATCAAGATGTGGTGGTTTGCCACTTGCTGTCAAAGTAATGGGAGGACTCTTATGCCTGAGGGAGAAACGACGAAATGATTGGGAAAAAGTTCTGACTGATGCTATATGGTCAGTATCTCAAATGCCCGAAGAGCTAAACAATGCAGTATACTTAAGCTATGAAGATTTGCATCCATGCTTGAAGCAGTGCTTTCTACACTACTCTCTTCTCCCTAAAAATACAGTGTTCTTTGAACATGATATTGTTGGCATGTGGATTAGCGAGGGATTTGTTCATGGAAACTCGGACGAATTAGAAGAGTTAGGAGGAGACTACTACAAGGAATTAATATTGAGGAACCTTATAGAGCCAGATACAGAGTATGCTGATCAATGGGTTTGCAGTATGCACGATGTTGTTCGCTCATTTGCTCAATATGTGGCTAGAGATGAAGCACTAGTAGCTCACAACAGAGAAACTCTTGATATTATTGGAAAACTTAATTCACAAAAGCTCCTTAGGTTGTCTGTAGAAACCAAAGGATCGGAATCAGATGGATTCGAGTGGAGTTTTTTACACGCCCAGAAGTCGCTAAGAACACTAATATTAATTGGCCATATGAAGATTAAGCCCGTTGATTCGTTGGTTACTTTTTCAAGACTACGGACTCTGCACATACAATCTACAAGTGTTGCTACATTGGTCGAATCTCTGTATCAACTCAAGCACCTGAGGTTTTTGTGCTTACAAGAAACTGATATATCTAGATTACCCAAAAACATCGGTAAGATGAAATTCCTGCAATACATTAGCCTTTATCGTTGTAAAAGTTTGGTGAAACTTCCTGATAGCATTGTAAGGCTAGGGCAGCTGAGGTATCTAAGCCTTTATGACACAAGTATAAAGAGTAAACCTAGAGGGTTTCGTAGTCTAACAAATTTAAGGACACTAAGTGGGTTTCCAGCCCACATGGATGGTGATTGGTGTAGTTTGGAAGAGTTGGGGCCTCTTTCCAAGCTCACGGCTCTTGATTTAAATAATCTGGAGAATGTATCTGCTGCCTCGTCTGCCGCAAAAGCCAGGCTTGGTGAAAAGGTGCGTCTTACCAGACTGGGATTATACTGTTCAAGTAGAGTGAGAGAAGGCGTCACTGAAGAAGAGCAGCGACGAATCGAGGAGGTGTTTGATGAGCTCCGCCCCCCGCACTGCCTAGATAATCTTAACATCGAAGGATATTTTGGTCGTCAATTCCCAAGGTGGATGATGTCGATAGCAGCGGCGCCCTTGAAGAGCTTGAGGATTTTAACGATGGATCACCTGGCCTGCTGCACCCAACTCCCTGATGGTTTGTGCCAGCTCCCCTGTTTGCAGCTCTTACAGATCGACCGCGCTCCAGCCATCAAGCGTGTTGGGCTTGAATTCCTACAGCTCTACCGTCAGCACAGTCATCATCCATCATCCCAGGCGGCCGCTGCGTTTCCAAGACTGCATAAGATGCTCTTAACAGGAATGGTGGAATGGGGGGAGTGGGAGTGGGAGCCTGAGCCAGGAAATGTGCAAGCCATGCCTGTCTTGGAGGTGCTTATGCTCGAGCGCTGCAAGCTGAGGCGTGTTCCTCCGGGCCTTGCCTCCGATGCAAGGGCATTGAAAAAACTATACATATACAGGGTCCAGCACCTCAACTCCCTGGAGAACTTTGCTTCTGTTGTTGAGCTAGAAGTGTTTCACAACCCCGACCTAGAGAGGATCACTAATCTCCCCAAATTGCAAAAGCTTGTCATTGTGAACTGCCCAAAGCTCAAGGCACTGAAGGGTGTCCCTACACTCCAGAGACTCGTGTTGGAGGACTACTACATGGAAACGCTCCCGAAATACATGCGAGATGTAAAATCGAGGCATCTACTGCTACATTGCAACCTCGAGCTACTCGCCTCCATAGCCACAAGTCGATCTGGCCCTGAGTGGGGCAAGTTACACCATATGGAGCATGCCAGGGCCTATGCAGATAAAAGGAAATGGTACATGCAGTATACAAGAGATCCCTCCTGCAACTTGGAGACAAATATCATTAAAGGCTCTTCTCGATCTGCAGGTAAACTAATATTACTACACCGTTTTCATTTGTTCAGTTACTCTTTTTCGGTTGATTTTTTTTGTTTCGTCTTACTTCAGTTCATCCTGCCAAATCTAAAACCAGATGATCCAGAGTTTCTTCATAGGTATTTTAAATTCTTGGTATGTAAAACCTACCAGCCCTTTATACTCTTAAGTGTTGCTATCTTCAACTTTTTTGTGGAATATAACAGTTTCCTTCATTTCTGATTCGTGGTTTTGATATGTGATTGGAAATTGCTTGTTCATTCGGTGTATGGATGCAGTGAAGCCCTGGCAAGTGACAATGGAATGGAGGCATGAAGCCACTGTTAATTCGGCACTGCAACCAAAAAATGGTCTCGCATTTTGATTTTGGTCACCTCTTTGATTATGGAAGACGAGCCTTTTCTCTTAACTAGGGAATTGCCTTGGAATATATATGTTTAACTTTAGACTGAGGTAAACACGAACATGTTGCTATCGGTACTAGCAGGGATATGCAGTATGATCAAAAAAATTAAATAATACATGGCATAGAAATGGCGAGCTTGAGGCTGCCACGGCGGGCCCGTGCGAAGGGAATCGAGTGCCGCGGCAGAAGATTGGCAAGACGTGGCGTCGGTCGTCTTCGTGAGTGAGCACGGGCTGCAGAAGAGCTGCCACGGCGGAGCTTTGGCAGGCGCACCGCGCACGCGAGGGAGAGAAGAACAGAAGGGGAAGGACAGGGGAGAAGGCCAGGGGCTGATCACTGGGCCCAGGGGCGTGGGCTCGCTGCCAGGTGGGTCTTAAGCCATCATGGTCTAAAGGAACTGCCGAGTAAGCCCAAAAACAGAGAGACAAGGAGAAGGAACTGAGGTTTTGAACTGGGGCAGAATTAGGTTCAATGCTAATTGAGCTATTGAAAGGAGCTAGAAATTTCTGGGAATTTTTGTGATGGGTTCTGAGAGATATTTAGTCTACCATTAAAATTTCATGTGAAGATCATGCTTCTATAATTCTTGAAAATTTTGACACTGCTTCTGTTTCAATTATGCCTTTTATGTTTTTGAATTTTATGAGGCTCCAAACTTGAATTAAATATTTTTGAAACTTTTTCTGTATAATATTGGGTCCATATAATATTACCATAAAAATTTGAGAGCATGATCATTTGTATTTATTTCTACAAAATTCTGACATCGAAGTATGTTCAAATAAACTGTTGCTGTTTTTGATTTTCCAAATGAAACAATTCAATTTATATTCTCCTGAAACTTTTTAGGTATGACTTGGAGATGACTTAGGACCCAAATGGATTTTCTACGGATTTTATGTCCACCTGGTTTTGAGAGTTAGAGTTGAGGTCTCATCCCTATGTTAAATAATGGAATTTTCTTAAGTAACATAAATCCAAAAATAAAATACCAAATAAGATTTTCAAGATAAATCCATAATTCATATTTAGAATTTGATTTCTCATTTCTTTTATTTGGGGATGTTACACTTTTGATGTTGACGAAGGACAGATGCAAAGGTTAGAAAATAATGCCAACAAATCAGGATCTCCTTGATGACTCACAGAAGGAGCACGATGTTCCCAGTAGCAGAAAACATTGGTTTAATTGCTCTCTCTTTTGACCTTCTACTGCAAAAAGCATGGGTTGAGTATTAGTTCTGGCCGTGGGCCCTTGATGACGACGCATAGAAAGTAATCCCAATAAATCAGGATCTCCTTGATGACTCACAGAAGGAGCACGATGTTCAGCCACCTGGACAAGAAGCCAACTTGGGTAACCAGCTCAGAAAGAACTCAGGAGATGACTCAGGAGACGTACTTGCAGCTCAGAAACTTGGGTAACTCAGAAAGTGCTTGTGTGGCAGCCAAGTTGAGTTACCCAATATCCATTCAAAAGGCGTGATGCTGGATTGCCATGTCGTCTGTTGTAGATCAGTGCTTGGAGTGTCGGGATGGATGATTTCAGAAAGAGTCTAGCTTTACCTTGTTTGGTGGGGTATTCGCCTTGCCGACGAACAAGAAAGAAAGACAGAAAGAAAGAAGCCAAGACATATTGGAGAATGACAGGACGACAAGGAAGGAAGGGATGCCTGCCGGTCCAGATTATTGCTCTCTTGCCTGCCAAGGGTTTAATCAGAGAGGCACATGGTTTCGTTTCGTTTCTCTACACATGCTCGAGATCAAGGGCCTATTTGGGGATCTATGCCTTCTAGCTGTTTGGGGATCAAAAACCATGTAAAACCTAGGCCTTGTTTGGCAACAAGGTTTTGCAAAACCATGGTTTGAGAATTGTCTTGACATAAAAAACATAGTTTTACCAAACCCCATTGAAACCATGGTTTTTCTTGGAACTCTTAACTGTTTGGCTACAAAGTTTTTGGTTGACATGTTCAAAGTTCTTGGAACTCCCAACTGTTTTCCAGATGCTTCATCTCTCTACTCAATCGTTCTAGTCACCGGACAAAAGCACTAAATTATCTAGTCAATCGTTCTAGGGGCTGAAGTTCTAGTCGCCGACCGTGATTAGCAATGAAGAACAGCCATCACGCCATGCACTTCTACATGCATACCATCACGATGGAGTAAAACTTCTGTTCGCGTTTTCTAGTCGCTTCTTTTTGCTTGCATGCACAGCCGCTGGGAGCTGTCACACACTAGAAACACAAACCGCCAGGCATGCATACATGCATACGCCGCCAGGAGCAAGGTACGCGAGTTGTTTTGGCGACAGCGCTCATAAAATTTTGCCCAAGACCAAAGTTTCCAAAACAAAGAAAAAACCATGGTTTTATAAAAACCATGATTTTTAAAACAGAGTTTTTTTGAAGGACTACCAAACACCTCTTGATTTCTAAAACAGAGTTTTTCTCTAAAATCATGGTTTTGTCTAGAAACTATGAAAAAACCTTGTTGCCAAACAGGCCTTAAACTGTTTGGAGATGTATATGCCAAGTCGCAGACAGACAGATTGATATATAGATAGATGCCTCAACTGATCCATATATCCTTTTTTAATTTCGTGCAGCAACCTGCAGCGTCGCACATCCAACCATCCCGTGTTTCCGACGATCGACCACGTCGCCGATGTGACAGGCAATGCCAATGAATAATTTGCTTATGCGTCGCGTCCGGGTAAAGGGTGCTTCGATCGTTTGTGACGACGATTCTTCTAAGCTCACGAGACGTACGTCGTCGATGCAGAGTATCGCTATCACCTGATTAATTTCTAGTGCCAGTTGGTACAAGTATTCCATCCGCGATGGATCGCCACCCAAATTAATAACTCGTACCATCGATCTCCCTTGCTAAGGATTAACCATCAGTACATGGCCGGTACGTTGTGCAGATGACAACAATGAATGAATGCGATGCGTCCCCACCCCACAGAACAGAGCAGTTTCATTATTGTAGATGCTTGCAATCTTAAGATAGTATAAAACCGTTGGCTGTCAAGGCAGGAATTCTAACACTTACTCTAGCACGCAGAGAGCATGCAGTAACATCTGAATCATGCTAATAATCTTTTTTTATTAACAAGCGCTAGTTACTCCCAAAGTACCTCTGGACGCAGGCTCATAGCTCCTCTAGCTAGCTGTGCAATACAATCACTTGTTTAATTACATGCAGTATTATTAATTTTATTCTGCTTTGTGTTTTATAGGAGCATCCCGTTTGAGTGCATGCACACCTTAATCGTCACACACTTTTCCCAGCGTCCATACTGACTCTATCACGGTGCCAGTATTAATTACGCTTCTAAATTTCACGGTGTTAAGTAGTGAAATCGTAAAAGGAGATCGACCGATCACGATGTCTGTATGTACGCACTTTTACAATTCACTTGCACATTCTTTCCTCGTCAAGCTGATTAGCAATTTTTCTCTGGAAAAAAAACTGATTAGCAAATAAATAGAATCGGCGTACTAGCCGTTACCAACAAGTCCCGTATTAACTCTTGTGAGTAAACTGCTTGCAGGTAGTCTCTAGTGAGAAAGATGAACCTGAGATTGATGACACGCTAAAGGACATTGGATTGAAAATCATAGCAAAATGTGGTGGTTTGCCACTTGCTGTCAAAGTAATGGGAGGACTCTTACGCAAGAGGACAAACGACTAAGTGATTGGAACAAGGTTCTGAATGATGCTATATGGTCAGTATCTCAAATGCCCGAAGAGCTAAACAATGCAGTATACTTAAGCTATGAAGATTTGCATCCATGCTTGAAGCAGTGCTTTCTGCACTACTCGCTTCTCCCCAAAAATACAGTGTTCTTTGAACATGATATTGTTGGCATGTGGATTAGCGAGGGATTTGTTCATGGAAACTCGGATGAATTAGAAGAGCTAGGAAGAGACTACTACAAGGAGTTAATATTGAGAAACCTTATAGAGCCAGCTACAGAGTACCCTGATCAATGGTTTTGCAACATGCATGATGTTGTTCGCTCATTTGCTCAGTATGTTGCCAGAGACGAAGCACTCGTAGCTCAAAATGGTGAAACTAATATTATCAGTAAACTTAGTTCACAAAAGATTCTTCGGTTGTCTCTAGAAAGCAAGGATTGGAGTCCGATGAGTTCGAGTGGAGTTCTTTACATGCACAGAAATCACTGAGAACACTAATATCAGTTGGCCATATGAAGATTAAGCCTGGTGATTCATTAATTACTTTATCAAGTCTACGGACTCTACATGTAGAATCTGCAAACTTTGATGCATTGGTTGAATCTTTGTATCAACTCAAGCACCTGAGGTATTTGGCACTAAGAGAAACTGATGTATCTAGATTACCAGAAAACATCGGCAAGATGAGATTCATGCAGCACATTAGCCTTTGTGGTTGTAAAAGTTTGGTGAAACTTCCTGATAGCATTGTGAGGCTAGGGCAACTGAGGTCTCTAAACCTTAAGGACACAAGTATAAACAGTACACCTAGAGGGTTCGCAGGTCTAACAAATCTGAGGAAACTCTATGGGTTTCCAGCCCATGTGGATGGTGATCGATGTAGTTTGGAGGAGTTGGGACCTCTTTCCGAGCTCAGGCATCTTTTATTGAGGAATCTGGAGAATGTATCTGCTGCGTCGTCCGCCGCACAAGCCAGGCTTGGTGAAAAGGTGCATCTTACTGTTTTATTTTTACACTGCACCAGTAGGGTGGGAGATGATGGGTTAGTCAAAGAGGAAGAAGGCATCTCCGAGGAAAAGCAGCGACAAATCGAGGAGGTGTTTGATGAGCTCTGCCCTCCACCCTTCTTGGATTACCTTGAAATCAAAGGATATTTTGGTCGTCGATTCCCAAGGTGGATGATGTCGACAGCAGCGGCGCCCCTCAAGAGCTTGAGGATTCTAACGATGGAGGACCTGGCCTGCTGCACCCAACTCCCTGATGGTTTGTGCCAGCTCCCCAGTTTGCAGCTCTTACAGATCCGCCGCGGTCCAGCCATCAAGCGTGTTGGGCCTGAATTCCTTCAACTCTACCATCACCATAGTCATCATCCATTATCCCAGGCGGCTACTGCGTTTCCGAGATTGCAGCGGATGATCTTAGGAGAAATGGTGGAATGGGAGGAGTGGGAGTGGGAGCCTGAGCATGTAAATGTGCAAGCCATGCCTGTCTTGGAGTTACTTAAGCTCATGGACTGCAAGTTGAGGTGTGTTCCTCTAGGCCTCGCCTCCCATGCAAGGGCATTGAAAAAACTATATATATACAGGGTCCAGCTCCTCAACTCCCTGGAGAACTTTGCTTGTGTTGTTGAGCTTGATGTGCAACATAATCCTAACCTAGAGAGCATCACTAATCTCCCCAAATTGCAAAAGCTTGTCATTGTGAACTGCCCAAAGCTCAAGGTACTGGAGGATGTCCCTGCACTCCAGAGGCTCCAACTGAAGGACCACGACATGGAAACGCTCCCAAAATACATGCGAGATATAAAGCCAAGGCATCTGCTGCTAGACTGCAGCCTAGAGCTACTCACTTCCATAGCCGTGGGGCGATCTGGCCTTGAGTGGGACAAGTTGCGGCACCTTCAGCATGTCAAGGCCTATGCAGACGATGGAGACAATCAAAGGAAATGGTACATGCAGTACACAAGAGATCCCTCCGGCAACTTGGAGACAAATATCATTGTCAGCTCTTCTCGATCTGCAGGTAAACTAATACTACTGCTTCGTCTTAATTTGTTCAGTTATTCTTTTTAGTTTGATTTCTTTGTTTTGTCTTATTCCTTCATCACTAATTCAGTATGCTAGGGTCTGAATGTATTTCCTACTTTACCTCCTTTTTTTTGAAAGAGATATTTGCAACTTTTTTTTTGGCTTCCCTTGACTGTATTGTTTCAGGGGATGAAGATGGTTGATTAGTGATGCCATAGAAATTGACCTCAAGAAAATAACTGTAGTCTGTGTTTTTCCTGGAGAACCAATAGATCAGACAAGTCGATACCATGCTATCTACACCCCTATGGGGCAATGGAGCAATGGAAGAATTTTCTAAAAAGAACTGAGCTCAAAAAATGAATTCAATAGCAATGTACTTGATAACAGCTGGAAAAAACAAAGGTGAAAGGTAAAATAAATTGAAGTAGTTTGAACAAACTTTCCCTCACCTGTGCTAGAAAAAGCCAGAGTTTGCTTAGCAACTTGTTCAGCCACTCTACCTGTAAAAAACCAAACATCAGGGAGGAATATTAATCATTCAGGTCAAACAAATAATAACAAACATGAAAAGTTTGTATCCCATATGAGCTAATAGAGTGGAATAGATCTGGAGGTTCAGAGGATAATGTCAAAAGATCAAATAAGGCAAGACGGAAGCCTGGCCCTCTACATCCAAAAATATCAATAAAAACAGACCATCTAGCCCGTATAGTTCTCTCTCTTAGCACTTCTTAAATTCATTTCATTCCGGTGTATGTGCAGCAAAGCACAATATGTAGGCTCCACAAGGGATTCTTCGAGAAGAACTGTTCAAAAATTTTATGAAGATATGCTCAACAAAACAATGGGAAGCCACCATCTCGGGTGTTTTCAGCAGTTAATAGCTAGTGCTACTATTAGCACAGAAAAGACACTACAATACACTATTTCAGCATTTGCATACAACACAGTGCTGAGACTATAGTATATATTTGGGAATGGTTTCCTTTAAAGAAGGTAAAAACAATGCTCCAGCACGAAGTTATGCCAGTAAGAAAACCTCATTGATGTACCAATATCTAGGATAGAAAAATTAGCACATAGCGCCGGGCACCAAATGGTGGCAAACAATTTGGCATTTCATAATTTTTTTTGAGATAATAATCCGATAACAATGCAGACAATACAGGAGATGCAAATGATAGCTCAGAGAAAATGTTAATTTTTTGGAACAACATAGGCATAATTGCTGCTGACATGTTCAAATTGGAAATGATACCCATCCATGAAAATTGTCACCATATAGTTTTTCAGATCATCTCTACTGAGACAGCTAAGGACCTTGATATAAGAGCAACTCCAACCCAAATCCTATATTTCCCCTAAATCACTCATTTAGGGGGTATAAAATAAGGGCATCCTATATCAAATTTGTCTCCAACCCATACTCCCTATTACTCACCCTATTATTTATCTAAACATTATTATTACTTTGCACCCATGAATTATTATTTTAAAATGAATAAAAAATGCCAAAAGAAAATAGTAGGGACAAAAGAAAGCCCTAGCTAGATGTAGGGGTGAGAAGAGACCTCCCTAGAATAGGGATTTCAAATAGAGGTTGGGTTGGAGCTCATATTTTTTAAATTCTCCTTATAATTTAGGAAAGGGAGGTTTAGAGCAAATATAAAAGCGAAACAAGTTAACATCTTGTAAAGCATGAACATCTCAGATACATCATACATGTGATCCTTCTAATAGGTTTTTGTATTCCTGCAACATGAAACAAATCCAGGACATTTCAAGTGGCTTCCTATACAAAGCTTAAGTATCTAATATATGCGAGTCACAGATGCAGAGACCCGCTGTTATAGGCTCGGCCCACCTTAACACGTTAGATGCCTGGTCAGGCATGAGTCATGTACTCATGTACTTCTGACCTTATCTTTAAGCCTCAAATTAACTTGAACTTATGGAGGTCACAGATGCAACTCGTCGCAGGCTAGGCGCACACACCCAGGATTGGTTTAGCAGCCAAGCGCTGTGTTGAAACCTGAACTTGTTAGATGCCCGGTGAAACATGAGTGATGTGGAGTAATCATGTTACAGTGAAAGCAGCAAGCAAGCAGCTCACCTCACTAAACCATCCTAAATCCGATGAGACCACAAGTAGAGCAGTTGATACGCAGTCAAAATAAACCCAGCTGCTCCAGCCAGCCTTGAACGCCACCCCCACCACCAGCCCCATGACCATCCCCGAGATGAGGCCAGGCCCATCTCCCCGGTCGCTAAAGCTTGGATCGTTACTGGATGTATGTCCTACTTTTTAGGTTGATTTCTTTTTAGATTGATCGCTACTGGATGTATTTCCTACTTTTTAGGTTGATTGCTACTGGATGTATTTCCTAATATTACTGCTCCGTCTTCATTTGTTCTGTTACTCTTTTTAGGTTGATTTCTTTGTTTAGTCTTATTCCTTCATCAGTAATTCCTTTGTTCATCATTAATTCAGTATGCTAGAGTCTGAATGTATTTCCTACTTTACCTCCTATTTTTGAAAGAGATATTTGCAACTTTTTCTTTTTTCTTTTTGGCTTCGCTTGCATGTGTTGTTTCAGGGGATGAAGAGGAATAACAACAGACTGCAAATTAAGAAGATGTTTCCCACGCTTGCATAAATTAAGCGGCGACTCCATCATTCTCTTTCTTAGTTCAGTTCAATATGCCAAATCTACAACCAGATGATCCAGAGTTTCTTTTTAGGTATTTTAAATTCTTGGTACGTAATACTACTAGCCCTTTGTACTCAAGTGTTGCTATCTTCAACTTTCTCATGGAATATGACAGTTTCCTTCATTTCTGATTCGTGGTTTTGATCTATGATAAAAACCTTTCAAAAGATGTCACTAACGTGAAAAATGCATAATGTTGATAACTGTTTGTTATGAAGTTGCATTGAGAAGTAGATGCAATATTCACCTTGTAATCAAAGTGCTTCGATCAACTCATGCATGCCCCTTTTATACTATACATGCACGCAGGTTGAAGCCGGCACTACTTCATTCAGTGTATGGATGCAGTGAAGCCGCCTGACAAGTGACAACGGAATGGAGCCATGAAGCCACAGTTAAATCGGCGCTGAAAGAAAAAAAAATGTCTCGCATTTTGAATTTAGTCACCTCTTTGGTTATGGAAGACGAGCCTTTTCTCTTCAGAAAAATATCATCGAAATTATTTGTGATTATGTATTGTGAACATGATTAGCAACTATTGGTGATTTATATTGTACCACAACAGCTGCTGCAATTTTTACCGTTTGGTACTTTTAGCAAAGAAAACAGAGATTGGCAATACAGTAGTGCTTTGTCATGACACGTGGGCTTAATAATGTTTAATTTCACAGCGATTTGTTGTAATTTTTTTGCAACAACTCGTATGAAGCACAAGGTAAAAAAAGAAGGACTTCACCACAGATTCAGTACAAAACAATATCAAAGAGCATATTTTGCATCCACATGACTGAAAACTCCTAGTATCCTACATTAGGAATCATATTCGAAGTCAGGTGAGGTGATACTCCAAGTCGGCTTAACGAACATCAGGGCTACAGTACACAGTGATCTGACCAGAGCAGTTGATACGCAGCTCACCTCACTAAACCATCCTAAATTCCAGAACCAGAGAAGGAAATGTCCCACTCTTCTTTAGGGACTTAACTATTCGAATAGCTAACCAGTCTTGAGAAGACAGGTGAGGTGATTCTCCAAGTCAGCTTAACGAACATCAGGGCTACAGTACACAGTGATCTGACCAGAGCAGCTGATACGCAGTCGAAATAAATATCCAGCCAGAATATTATGCTTAACGAACCCAGCCTAATCAAATGTATATACTGTACGTAGTAATAGCAGTAGAGATTGCAAGAAATTTAATGTGTGCACGAGAAGTGACCTGCAGAGCGAGCGAGCGAGCGATGAGGACAGGGGAGGTTGGTCAGGTGAGGGGAGGTCACCTTGGCGACGCATTTCCTGGTGCGGCGCTGCACCGAGCTGCTCCAGCAGGCCATGAACGCCACCTCCACCACCAGCCCCACGAACATCCCCGAGATGAGGCCAGGCCCATTTCCCCGCCTGCAAAAGCTTGGATCGCTACTGGTAGTTCCTTGCCACCACATGAAGCATTAATTCGAGCCGCGCGAGGAGATGTAGCAAGGCATTGCCGGGGAAGAAGACGCGGGAGATCGATTAGGCTGGGGACCCTTAATTTATCTGGGGTTAGGAAATATGAACACATGATTTTCTTCTTGGGAGCCCAACACCGGCCGGATCTGGCCAGCCAGGGGTGGAAGAAGGGCGGAGAAGAAGTTGGAGGGCGGTGGGGTGGAAGAAGAGGTGGAGAAGAAGCGGCGGAGAAAAGGCCGGGGGAGCAGCGGGCTGGAAGAAGCCGAGGGGACCGGCGGCAACAGCGGCGGCGTTTTTTTCGCGACGCAGAGCAGCGGAGGGCGATGACGGGGAAAACGAGACCGCCCTCTGGAGGACTCCGCGGGGGAGGATTTCTTCGCGGGCTGTTGGTTTATGGAGTTGTTGTTGGGCTTAAATATAGAGAGGTTGTTGTTGGGCTTAAATAGGCCGAAAATTTAGGCTCGACTCATTCAATCTCGTGTCATTTGCTGTTGGTTTATGGAGTTGTTCTAAAAAGATGAAAGCTATGGACCAATACGTGGTCTTGTTTGGAACGGTTGTAGTTTTTTGAGAAACATTTTTTCATTGGGTTGCATGACTGAACAACGGGACTAAAGAGGTTTAGTATTTGGTAATCTAACTTTTAGATTGGCTATCTGGCTATTTTGAGTTGAAAAATAACTGAAATGCCCATGAATCAAATGATGGCTTGTTTGATGCTGTTTGAAGGACATAGGAGTCGGGTTTTTTTTTGCACTTGACATACAAATATAAATATAATCTAAACGTGACACGCAGTACATTATTAATTTCCAAGTATAATATAACAGCATCAGGACAGAATTATCATCTTGGTGATGCGTCTGAAATGGTTTGGGCTAGTGCAATTCGTCTGTCCCGACCAATGGATAGTTTGGTACGAATACGACTAATCGCACTGGTGTACAGAACCGTGTTTTCTTTCCGAAGATACAGAGCTACATTTGTGATTGCACCTTTCAACGTGTTCTTATGTCTGCTGTCTGTGTACATTGCGATCTCGAAGTAACCAAGAAATCTTATCTAGAACGACATTATTCAGCACTGCAACTCGTGATGTTTAAATTCCAAAGAAACTCATAAAATTTTCAAATAACATAACCTAAGAAATAATTTTATAAAATGCTATAATATCTGAGAAGAATAAATACGAATTTTTCACAATTTTTGCACAACATAAAATGCCTTAAAAATTCAAATAGGGTTCTGAAACAGCAATCTTGCAGGAATTTTAGTTTGAAAACCACAAGAGCAAACTGAGTGAAACCAAGGAAAATGGAAACTTCATTCATTGATCTACCTCCACAATTTCTTTCAGAATTTTTCAAATCACCTAAGAATTTTTTTTAAATAATATTATTTTAATTCGAAATTGCGACATTAATACACGTTTTTAAAAATTGCAGAAATAATATCGATTCGCCAAACCGTTTGGCGATAATAGGGTTGTCGCCAAGCGGTTTGGTGATATTAGGGTAATCGCCACACGGTTTGGCGACTATCCGTAATCCTAAATGTCGGCCATTTGTCGCCGAGTCCGTAGTAGTCGCCACTCCGCTCGGCGACTCTTGAGTCGAGTGGTCGCCACGCCGTTTGGCGACTACTAGTAATCGCCGGCGGAGTGGCGACTACTAGTAATCGTTCAACTGTTTGGCGATATCTTGTACATTTATTAATTTGTAAGTAAATTTTTTGTGAACTGTTTATGCAATAATTGTTATATTAAGCAGAAAAACTAAAAAACTCTTGTCATGTAATAGACGGGAAGAATTATTTTAGTTAGTTAGTAATCGCATCTCACTTTCGTATTTTCATAGCCCTGAGTGGCAAGACACGGTCAAAAAATCTTGAATAAATGAAGGCCTACCTCTGCATCTTGGGCTACCACTTACATATGGGCGAGATAGCAAGGCGTTCCTCGGCATTTTGTTGCGAAAGTCGGAAAAGGCACTAACGACTCTGAAACCACGGAAATCGTGGGCACTAAGGGTTTTCGTTGCCCAGGAAAGGCCGAACACGGTCCAAAATTACAAAAAAATTATAGGGCGGCCTCGCAATGCGGGCTACCACTTACGTATGGGCGAGATAGCTAGGCGTTGGCCCGACCATTTGTTGCGAAATCGGAAAATGCACTTTCATGGTAGAATCGTGAAAGCACGTATAAAAATTAAATTGGACAATCACGGCGTCGGAAAATTTTGAAATATTTTATGGAGGTTCCTGATAAATCAGTGATATTACCATAAAAATTTCAAATAATTTGAAGATCTGAACAATGTTTTTAAATTAAAACAATAAAATTTGATTGTTATGAACTTTTGAAAATTTAATTTTTATTGTTATGAACATCACAGACAGGGATTTTCAAAATTTTATGGTCGACAACAACTCATGTTATGAATACTTAAATTATTTGTTAAACATATATAAGGGTACATGCACCGAAAGTTCTGATGAGAAAATAAGCAATAGATTAGATTATATTATATTACAAGGGCATTACAACAGTGACGAGGTTAATAAGGAAAGCACTGTTCGTCGTGGTGGAACAAATGATCGTTCCGCCTATCTGGGTACAACCAGAATGATGTCAAACATTTTTTGCATATTACCTGACCCGTTCTAATTTTGCGATTTGTCCTCGGACACCGCTCAATCCCTACTACGAAAAGAACTCCATGGGGTTCCGCAGATGCTCCCATTTATTCTTGATTGGGTGGCCTATGCCGTCACGTCTCGGGTGTATAAGACTTAAATTTTGGTTGTTCTTTATGTGGATTACGCCCTCCCATATGGGCATGTCATCCCGATTCGGCGTCCCTATGTTGATACCACAGGTTCCGGATGGTCTGCATAGCGTCAAAGATTTGTTCCGTCTTTGCGGACCTCGGCATTGCTTCCCCTTGTCCTTCTTCTTCGGAGGAGGAACCCTCGTGCACCTCAGTGCGTTGGCGTTAGGCGGAGACATGCCGAGACGCCTGCTCTGTTTGGCTCGCACTCCACTATATGGTGCGGAGGTGTGTGTTGGGCTTATGCTTGGACAACCGGGCGTGCCTGCGATCAATGCGATATGCCGCTTTGGTGGTTCCATAACACCGTAAGCGTACTCGAGTCAGGCTTTTACGGGCGGTAGTGGCACCACGGAGAGGTTGCTCCCCGGTTATCAATCTGCAGTTGCTGAGATGTGGGTGGTGCGTCTCGGGTCCACCGGTTGAAATACCGGCACCGTTCCTCCTCGGCCAAGGGCACGGTAGAATCTCCGGTCCGCTAGATCACCGTGGCGGTATCAACCACGCCTCCGAGCCATGTCTGTGAGCGTCGGGGCTTTCGGTAGCCTGGAGGAGGGTCCTCCTTTGACTTGACCGAATCGCAAATGCCCTTTTGAACTCTGTGTGCGATGAACTGGTTTAGAACTACTACTTTGTGAGTTTAACATGAGTATGTCGCATGAAACTCACCGTCGGTTGGCCCTTGCACACGGCCCTAAGCTCTGTCGATCCGAAAAGGACATATCTGGCGGCCTCTCCCACGGGTGAAGTTCTCGGCGAAGCGGGTAGGCGTCGTGGCGGTTGTAGAAATTAAGTAGTCCGCGTCGTTCGGCCCGTCGATCCATTGGAAGAAGCAACACGGTCCTTGTGCTAAGAAAAGAAAGAACGAAGCATGAGATGGTAGTGTTACCATGTATTGTGTGGACACGATGGGTTTACCTCGTAGGTGCGAACACAGCGATAGTGGCCTGGCGGCCGTCGCTCCATGGGTAGATGCTCAATCTTCGCGATGCGTTCTGATCGCATTTTGGTTGGGGCAACTCCGTGAGCTGAAGCGTCGGCGCTCTTGGCATCCGGATATTCGGCGGGATGACTTCGCTTCTTTGAAGAGGCGGTGAAACGACATTGTGTCCAAATTTGTGTAGATTCGGTGGCGTTGATTCTTTGGTTTGGGTGTGTTGGATGTCTACCCTTCGGCCATGTTTTATAGTGGTGGTGAGGGTTACTCGAACGGACGTGTCACCCATCATCAAAGCCGCGTGTTGTCGTTTCGATCTGGCGGGGTGCGGCGTGTTGTCGTCTCGGTCTGGCGGGGTGCAACGTGTTGTCGTCTCGGCCGAGCGGCGTGGTCGAGTGTTGTCGTTTGATCACGGCGGGTGCGGCGTGTAGTCGTCTCTGCGGCGGCGTGGTGCGGCGTGTTGTCGTTTGATGCAGAAGCGGGGTGCGGCGTGTTGTCGTCTCGATCTGGCGGGTGCGCGATGTTGTCGTCTCGGTCTGGCGGGGTGCGGCGTGTTGTCGTCTCTGCCCGGCGGCGTGGTGCGGCGTGTTGTCGTTCGATTTGGAAGCGGGGTGCGGCGTGTTGTCGTCTCGATCTGGCGGGTGCGGTGTGTTGTCGTCTCGGTCTGGCGGGGTGCATTGATATCGGAAGGTAAAAAACGTGAACATCACTATTAACATTGTAAAACAGATCGAACAAAGTAACAAAGCGAGAACAACACTCTAAAAATGTAAAATAGTACAAAGTAAGAACAAAAGTAGGATGACACCCTATCAGCGAGTCCCTAGTCGGCGCCACCCTCCTCGACGACCCTCTTGACCCTCGTCTTTGAGGCGGTGCATCGTCAAGAGGCGGGGTGAAGCGCTGCGATGGCCCGCTGATCTGCGATGCCACCGCTGCCCGTAGTCCGAAGAACGCTATTTACCTGCCGGTCGGCGGTCGCGGGAGGCAACGTGTACCCTAAGGTACCGAACTCCGGCTGCGTGAATGGTGTGTCGGTCTGCGGGCCGTGCCTCTGTGTCGGTCACGAGGGCTGCGTCGCTTGTCGGTCGAGGCAAGCGTCTGGTATGCACCAAAGAAGCGGTCGCGAAGAACTCACCTTCGGCGTGGCGAGTCGAGGAGTGCGGAAGGCGGCCTCTACCCTCAACGTAGCTGCGCGTTCGGATAATACCTTTTAATTGTAGTTCGTGATGCAAAAACTCAGCGTAAGTAGCTCGACTTACTGGCGTGGGGACCATGGTGGGGCGCGTGGTGCTCGCCAGTAGGACCCTCCGGCCACGCTGGGCGGGAGGCAAAGGAGTGTGGAAGCGCACTCCGCCTCCGGCGTGTAACGAGGAGGGGTCATTGTGGGGTGTGTAGGCACGCCTGGGCGTCTCGAGTGGCACGGTCGGTAGCGTCGACGTGCCGACAAGAACCCAGCTCCACGATCCTGCCTAGGCCGGCCACCATGCGTCCCGAGGCCTCTGCCATCTCGTCCAGCGAGATGGCAACTCCGTCCCATAGCCTGGACAAGACACTGGATCCGTGCGTGTGCAGCTCCCTAGCGTGGTCCACACACACACGAAAGTGATATGCATATGGAATTTTTGCGTCAAGAATACACAATGTAATTTACAAAATCAATACTTACCATGGCGTGCATGGCGCTCTGCACGGCACAGGTACAAGTCGGCCTGTTGGGGAGCGTCTGTGGCCGAGCCTCCTCCACGATGAGGAGACGGACAGCGTCCGAGCGCGTACCGGTGCATGTCTTCTTTGGTGGGGCGAGTCGTCGTAAGGTGTGGCCTCATCGACGACGTCTTCTTCGCGCCTCGGCCCCTTCACATGACCACGGCTCCATCTTCGTAGCAAGGTGGGCGGGCTCTTGGAGGCCATGGGTGGCGACCACGAAAAAAATCGAAATTATTAGACATCTGACGTAACTATTTCACATATTTTAGTTCCGATAACTCACGTGTGTCTTGCCGCGGTACACGATCCCCCAAGGAACGGGACCGGTGTCGTAAACGGCTATGTCACGAGGACTTCGGTGCGGCGCGTAGTCCTCCACGTGGCGTCGAGGGCGATCTTCCTCGTCGTCGGCCGAAACCACGGTCCCTACCGCAAAAGCACGGAGATCCCAGTGCGCCCGGCTCTGTCGTGAACCGGCGCTTCGCTATAAGGGTCCCACCACCACGCTCGCGTGCGGTGGTCAAACGCCTCCGTGAAGGAGTAGTGCGCCGACGTACTGCACTCCCATATTGTGGTCGCAAAAGGAAAAAAATATGTTGAAGCACATGCATTGCAAATACAAATTGATAAATGCAAGTAAAGAAAATAATTACCGTCGCGGGAGTCCAGCGAGCCCACGGTCGGCGGTCGATGTAAATCGCCCCATACATCTCGGCGTGTACACTCGCGGGAAGACCAATGGTCGACCCAGGAAGCGCCGAGCGGCCAAAGCTGGAGGTAGAGGCATCGGTCGGGTTGGCGGTGTCCTTGACTTCACGCCGCGCCGCAAAGGCGCGTGATGCGTGCCGACAAACCGTCGAACCCGAGACACCAGCGGGACTGGTGCAGGTCGGCGGCGTCGCGATAGCCCGTGCATAGGCTATCCACCATGCGTCGGCGCTGTCTCCGTCGCGTGGTCGTGAACATGACCATCCCAAACAACCAGCGGTAGGCCTCGAAGTGTCGGTCCACAGTGCAGGCGTGGGGTCGCCGCCATGTCTTTGCACTGTGACAATTAACATATAGTAATATGTTAATAATGTTACAAAAATTAGAATAACATATACATGTACAAGCACTCACCTCGGCTGGGCGACCACCTCCTCAGCGGCCGTGGTTCTTCCTACCGAGCGGGTATCGTCGGGTCGATGGGGAGCCACTCAAGCGAACCTCTCCTGCGGTCAGCTGCCACCCCTTGAGAGCCACCGAGGTCCGATCGGTGCCCAGCGATCGGCAACCACTGTAAGCATGGCGGCGTCTGCGGGGTGGCCGTCACCTCCCGAGCAGCGGCAGTGGAAAGTGTGCGTCTCCGGGCGCCAGCGGTCCACCAGACAAGGCGATGAGGCTCGGTCGAGCGAAAACGCCGTGACCGCTCTGGACCGTCGTCGCCCTCGCGGGATCTGAGCCTCGGCCACGTCCTCGGTGAGGCCTCGATCATGCGGCGAGGGAAGCAACCCGGCCGCGTGCCAACCTATCAACATGTAAATTCAATTGTTACAAGAAATGCAATTGTGCGAGCAATGAAACATGTAAATGTAGTGCAACTCACAGGCGTAGAAAGTGGGTGGAGCCGCCATGCCTGCTGGGGCACTGCGGACCAGCAGCGAGAGGCGCGTGCTCAAGGCCCGTGTGGTGTGGATTTAACGCACGCAGTGCGTCATCCAACGAAGAGTCAAGGAGTGACTCGGGCTCGGGGTGCTCCATCCTGCAAGTAAACATGAAAGCGATGCGATTAGTAATGTAAATCAAAAATCGAAGAGTTGGACATAAATAAACAAGCAGCAGACATATTACGCAATTCAATACAAAAGCATGACAAAAGGTACAATCGTAGATAAAAGCGATTCATATTACGAATTCAAAACAAAATACATAATTCACTACATAAACATGATGGAAGGTCCAACATACTGCAAATACCTAACATAGGATAAAATGGTACATATTACACAATTGAATACACATTACATAATTCAATACATAACACTAAGGGCATTGCGTTGCCTTGTGCCCGTACTCACATACTTGAGAACACCTCCTAACAGGCGACCCACTTGATTCATCCATGTCATTGCGAATCGCCCTAGGCTATGGGCGGCCATACTGGTGCACACCTCCGTAAATTTGTATCCGGTAGACATATCGCTTTATCTGTGTTAATGGCGGTGAAATCACCATGTGCTCGAAACCACGGAACTCACCGGACGGTGTTGTGACATGATGACCCTTCAGTAGAAAGGGACACGTCTTTGCGCGTGCTCATCCCAATTTGCCCACAAGCTGCGATCACATGCGGCGGGGAATATGAAGAAGTCTTGGCTTGTTGCGGTGCATTCACACCATCGATGGCCCTTGGCCTAGGTTAACCTCGTGTGTAATAACCGTGTGGGTTCCCAATCCCCTTTACAGGAGAGTCACTTGAGCGGTACTCGGTGACTCGGCTCGCACCATATGCTGGTGAGCTTTCTTGATGCGTTCCTCCATGTAGGCCATCATCCGCGCCTGATCTGGCGTTTGCAATGTCGTGGCATGCGATCTGACCTCCGCATGCCTTTTACGGAAGTACCCAACGATGCCGTGCAGCATGCCTTCGAGGATAGCCACAAGTGGTAGCGGGCCTTGAACCTCGATGACCCAATTGTAAACCTCGGCTATATTCGTTGTCATGACACGAACCTGTTCAAACATATCGATTAGCACGATAACTCTAATTGTTCAATAAATCACGGCTATGTTAATTTAGTATACTAACTGGCGCCTCCGTGTCATAGAGCAATGCCCACTTCTCCAGCAGCTCGCCTCTATCCGGTCTGAGAAACACTTAATATTTCTTGACGATCGTCTCCTCGATTTGGAGGATCGGCGCTCGAGGGTGATAGCCTTTTCGGTGGGCAATCGTTCGGCGTTCTTTGGTTGCTTCTTCACTCTTCAATCGTGCGGTAGTGTGCTTGTCCAACTTCGTAATATCGCGTTGAACTTCGTGCTTGGTTCTACTTGCATAACCTCTTAAATAGGTTCATCGACTTCTTACTCTTGAAGCTGCTGAAAAATTTGCTCCCAAATGTCTCATGCACCACATTGCGCATGTCACGCCACGGAAAAAGGCTCATCAAGGTCCTCTGTAGAGTCTTAATTGCGAAATGATACCTTTATGGCGGTCATGGATGATGCACACGTTAGGCTGATCACGAACTACCGAACTTCAAATGTCGAAAAACCACGACCACTATCCGGTTCTCACCCTCAACAAATGCAAAGGCCAATGGAAGTATGTGGTTGTTCCCATCAATTGCAATTGCCGTTAGAATCTGCCCCTTGTATTTTCCAGTCAAGAATGTACCATCGGCGCTTGACAATGGACGGCGATGACGAATAGCGCAATGCAAGGACCCGATGAAAAAAAGCTCGGCGAAATATCGAGACCCGTTACCATCCGCTTCACTTTCTTCAAAAGCGGTTATGCGTGCGGGTTGGTTTCCTTCAAGACATCAAGCACACGAGGTAGGTTACAATACGAAGCCTCATATGTCCCAAACCTCTTCTCTAATGCCTTTTGCTTCGCACGCCAGGCCATCGAGTAACTTATCTGGTACTTAAATGTTCTCAAGATTGCTTTCTGAATATAAGAACACTCAATGTCCCTCTTCTCGATGATCTCATTGAACATCACGCTAGCGATTAGAGCCGCATTCAAGTTGCGGTGTTTCATCGAAACATTTTCTAGTGCGCATGTGTGCCCATCTACTCGTGATGCAATCCAAAATGTCTCGCACTTGACATAAGCATGTACTCGAATTCACATCCTTCGTTCGCACTTCCTTTGTGTATCTATCTCGGGTGGACAAAACAACTCGGAACTCTCTCTGCTGCGATAGTGCCCACAAATTTCACCGCCAACTTCAACTCGAGGTTGTTTGCGAAAACTTGATTCAGTTAACGGCATTGCTACCATACTCCCAGCGACTCATGCCCCCACAAAACTTCCATACTAGCTTTGTTTTTCTGTTCCACTCGTCGGGGATGGGTACATCCGTTGCCCGATACTACTATGCATTTCATCATCTCCTCCCTCTTCCTCATCTTCGTCGATGTCATCATCACACTCCAACATTTCAGCTTCATCTTGCCTCGCCATATGGTCCACCAACTCCAATTGATCAACAATTTGCTCGATTTCCTCCTTCATCTGCCCGACCTTCGCGTTTCTTGCATCCTGTTATCATCCTCCTTTGCTACCTCAACGGCACCACTACGAACTTGTTCATTTGTAGCCGACGTCTTTGCTTCATACGTCGCTAATATTCACCTCTTCTCTAGAACGCTTTGCACCAAAGATTACACATTCAAGGCTAGATCCCTTGCACCACCTTAACCATTTACGCCACAAGTCGTCCGATCTATTTTCTTCAATTCCCACATAGCGGGTCACCCTTACTACGCGCGTGAATCGACTTGAATGGTAACAGAGTAAACACTTGCATCCGGGGAAAAATATTTGGTCAACCAAAGCTTTATATCACGGATGCTAACTCTATCGAGACATAAGTGTTCGCCATTGTATTTAAAACTGCTCAAATCAACACCATTACGCCCAATTTTTATTTCACCATCGTAGTAATATACCTAAATTTCACAGCATCCGACATTCTTTATGACGACATAAACAAAATTAATTTCTAGATCACCACTAACGTTTAATATCACTAACTAAACAAAATTAATTTTTATATTGCATCAATATCTAAATTAACAATTCCCTCCTAAATAAGAAAATTATCATGCCGGCATTTTGTACGAACAATCTAAAATCGCTATATTGCATCAAAATCTAAATTATCTAATGTTGCATCAATATCTAAACTCTCTAATATTACATCAATATCTAAAATCTCTAGTATCGACATTGCATTAATATCTAAAATTTCTAATATTGCATAAACATCGATATTGTATCATTTCTAAAATTTCTAATATTTAAAATCTCTAATATCTAACATTTCTAAATTCTTAATTTTCTAATATCTCATATATACCCTAAATTTCCTTTGCATCAGAGCATAAACAAAATTAATTTCTAGATCACCACTAACGTTTAATTTCACTAACTAAACAAAATTAATTTTTATAACACTTCTAAAATTTAATATCACTAACCTAAACTAAAGAACGCTAATTAACAAGAATATCTAACTACAATGACAAAATTTTATCACTATTTAACAAGAATATTAACTAATTAAAAGTAATATCATTGACGAGAATATCTAATATCACCAATTAACAGAATATTAACTACAATGACAAAATTTTATTACACATCTCATATAGCTAATTCACAAAAATATTAACTACAACTAATTAATTATATTACACATCAAATATTACTAACCATGGCGTATCTAAATCGCTAATATTCTCGCTAACATTGAATATCTAAATCGCTAATATTCTCGCTAAATTGAATATCTAAATCTAAATAAGCTAATTCACAAAAATATTAACTACACATCTAATTATTTATAATAGACACTATGAAATTAAAAAAAATACAAATCGACGATTTTACCTTCTTTTTTCTTCTTCTTCCTTCTTCTTCTTCTTCCTCCCTCCTCCTCTCTCTCTCCACCTCTCCCTCCCGAGCGCTCTCCCTCCCGAGCGCTCTCCCTCTCTCTCTCTACCGCGCTCTCTCTCTCTCCCCTTCCCTCCCTCTCCCTCTCCCTCTCTTTTTCTCGCCGTCGCCGTCGCCGCTCGCTCTCTCTCTCTCTGTTCTTCTCCGATCGAGCGGCGCCGACGATCTCATGGCGCGAGTACTAATCGAGAGTAGTCGCCACACCGCTCGGCGACTACTCGATGGTCGCCACACCGCTCGGCGACTACTAGTAGTCGCCAGCCGTTTAGCGACTTCTCGAGTAGTCGCCAGCGGTTTCCACTCCTGACTGGCGACAACCGGTGTCGGCGATTTGATCTGTGGATTAGGCTATTATCGCCAAACTATTCGGCGACTACTCAGTCGTCGCCAAACCGTTTGGCGACGACCCTATTATCGCCAAACGGTTTGGTGACCGGATATTATTTCGCAATTTTTTAAATACGTGTATTAATGTCGCAATTTCGAATTAAAATAATATTATTTAAAAAAAAATTCAATCACCTAAGGCCACTTTTGGACAGCCACAAACTGCCAAACCAATTCTGGAATTCTAGAGCTGCTACAGTGCGCGCGCCGGGTGTTCGGCGAAATGTCGTCGCTTGCCGTCCCTGCTGGTGGGCCGAGCGAGCTAGGGACCCCAACGGCCAGCCTCTCGCCATCACCTCCCCTCTCAGCGCTCGACAAAAGATTGGAAAAAGATTGGGAATTGCTAGAAATCAAAATCAACTACCAGTCATGCTAAATATTTATGAAAGATACTGACTAAGGAAAGGTAGACGTAAAAAAGGATATCATCAAAATGGTGGTTGGGAATGAGAAGATTCGAAGACGAACAGGAATTTTATACAATGAAAGGTCAAAAGAGAGAATTGAAGTACAATTAAAGATTGCCTCATTGTTTTATGATATAAATAGTTTGTACCGTTGACAGAAAAAATGCATACGCTCAACATTTGCTACCTTTTTGCATTTATTTTTTCTGTACTTTAGGAGTACGCCATAGCTAAGGATGGCAGTCGGACGTGGTGGGCACGGTAGTGCTTATCCATATCTATGCCTAAATGATCGGTCTTCCTTCTCTTCGAAGCATCGTCATGCTTCACACTTCTCTTCGAAGCATCGTCATGCTTCACACTTTCCACATGGTCCCAATAACTTCTCGCCAAACCTTTCACAGGTCCCCCTCGAACCGTCATCGCTTGTTAACAGGTCAAGTGACCACATGTCCTTTTTCACTTTATCATGATGACATCAGCTTCCCTGATATGCGGTGTACAAAATTTGCTGAAGTAATACTGTGACGGTCACGCCCCGCGTGTTATGAAATATTTTTATATGCGGAACCTATCAATATTAGACTCGTTTAAAACGATTTGTTCTTTGGAACGCGGAGGTTCAAATGGATCCCAAGTCTCCGGAAGATTAACTACATATAAAACAAGCTAGTGTAAAGCAAACGTCAAATCGGTCGCTTACATATATCGTCAGCATATATAATACTTGTTTGGCAGATTCTGTGCATGGCTGATATTCGGTGCATCACCATGCACGTACGGCATCTCTATTAAAGTTTTTACCTATGGATTTGTGGGTAAAAATCATGCCTACAGTCAATAAAAGAGAAATATATCTATCTTTATTAAAGTTTTTACCCATGAGTTTGTGGGTAATCGGACAAGATTGTCATCCCTAACCATAGCTAGTACAATTTGAAGGACCAGAAATGACGATCAGATAGGGATGAATTATCAAACAATAATTTTTTCCCCAAAGAATCCAACCAAAGCTTCAGAAGAGAGGAAGAAAATCTCCTAAAAATTAGCACTGCGGCGGCACTAACACACTACAGATGTTGGTAATATTGTGATAAACAGTAACCCCGGTACTACTGGGTTACTACAGTGGTAGTGCTGTGAACATTAAACATAGCATGAACAGTAAAAATCAGCACGAGTTTAAGATCAAAAATTCGTGTAACGTTTGATCGGCTAATCCAAACCTTGTGAAACTTTATAGACACCTTTTTATGGATGTCAAAAACTTATTCCAACCTTCAATCACAAAGATTGACGTCAAAGTTCTGACTTTTTTTGAAATCTAGAAAGAGTGCATAAAAACTAGACCAAAACCCAAAATTTCACCTGTGCTTACTCGTGGGGATATGACCTTATATCATCTTTCACATATCACAACAAATAAGAACACTCAGAAAAGATACCTCAAACCAACATGATCAACAACTATCCCAAGAATTTCCTCTTAACTCAAAAATCGACTTCTTTGAGAAACTTGGTTAATCAAGAGTCTAGTTTTGGTCTCACCTCATCTCTCCGAGTCTAGTTTCGGTCTCGCCTTCGTATCTCCTAGCCCTCAAGTCTATAACCACACAAATAAAAAAACACATCACATAGTTCTCTTCACAACCCAGGAATCCAGGACCGGTCGCACCAGACCCCAGAACTATCTCCATTATGTTCATTATTAGTTCGCATCGACATTTTGTTTGGGATCTACTTAATGACGCACATGTCAGTAACAGTCGTTGATACGTGACATACAGAATTTTCTGAAGTAAGACTGCGACATTCATGCCTCGCATGTTATTAAATATTTTTATATACGAAACCTATCAATGATAGACTCGTTTAAAAGAATTTGTCCTTTGGAACGCGGAGGTTCAAATGGATCCCAACTCTGATAATAATTGGCTTAAAAGATCCAGTCTCCGGAAGATTAACTATTATATAAAACAAGCTAGTGTAAAGCAACGTCAAATCGGTCGCTTAGAGCATCTCCAGCGAGGGCCCCTAAAACAGGGTCTCTATTTTGGATTTAGAGACTCCCCCTATTTTTTGGGGCCCTGTTTTCAAACACAAGTTCAGCAACATCCCCTAAATCTCAGCCCCTATTTTATTTTTTCTCCTATTTTGACATATCCGCTATGTATAATCTTCATTTGACACCACTAAAATTCAATCAAAAATATTTGTAATACATAAAACATAAGCATATTAACATTTACAATTTAAAAACATGATATTTAAAATTTAAATTTAAAATTTTCAAAACATGATATTTAAAATTTAAATTTAAAATTTTCAAAATTTTCAATGGCGAGATCTTGAGATGCAATGAGTTGCAACTCATCCAGCAAAGACACGCTTAGCTGCAGCGAACTAATGCAAGCCATCCTTCACTTAACTCCCTATTTTAAGGTTTAGGGGCTGGTTTAGGGGCTCCCTGGGAATTGGGGCTCAGGAGGGAAATTTAGGGGCCTCCTAAATTTAGGGGCTGGAATAGGGACTCTGCTGGACCTGCATTTTTTAGTAAACTCCCTATTTTAAAGTTTAGGGGCTGATTTAGGGGCTTTGCTGGAGATGCTCTTACATATATCGTCAGCATATATAATACTTGTTTGGCAGATTCTGTGCATGGCTGATATTCGATCGGTGCATCACCCTGCACGGCTGATATGCAAGACTACAGCAAGTTTACATCATCACCGTGAATGGCTGAGTGATATCCGGTGCAGACTGCAGATCGAGTCAAATGGGAGGGATGCGCGTGCGTGCAAATCAGTTTGGCATTGGGCCCACGCGATATTGAAGGAACATTTTCCACTGATTGTTGCATGGATTTCGGATTTCAGGCCTGGTTGAATTTAAATTTTATAAAAAATTTTGAATTTGCTACAGTAATTTCAGAAATTTCGGCCAGATTTTGCCTTTTTTGGGCCGGAATTAGTCCAATAACCCTGTTGACACCAAAAACGTGATGTAGGGTTTTTGATCGCAACACACCGGACAAACACCGGGTTCAGTTTTGCGTGAGCGTGCCAATCGATTTGACCTGAACAATCGACAAGGGGGACGTGAATCGTTAAGGCCAGTACCAAAGTGCTGGTCGGCCTAGATCGATCGGCTATAAGCTGATGGAACGTAAGGGTAGCAATTAGCCGATGAAGGCTAGCTGGAAGGGTAAAAGGCAGATAAACTCTGAGAAGGCGATGTGCAACAAAACAGAGCAAATCAGACCTGGATAGGAGTCAACAAAGAACAATAACCGGCGAAGCGCAACTCGTATTATTCGACAAAAGACTGTACAAGACTTGAGTACAAGACTTGAAGAGGGATTGTTCTAATCTAAACCTAATGCAGAAGGTAAAAAGTAATGTGTAAACTTGTGGGTTGGCTCTGGGCATCTTTTCCTCTCGCCTCTGGACCTCTTATATAGCACTCGGTCCGAACGTGTCCTCCTCAGTTTCCTCAATCACCCGTATCGGCCTCAATCTCTCCTTACCATGTAAAGCCCGATCGTATCCTTCTCAATCTCCTATCTTGCCCGTATTGGACTCTATTTCCTTGGGATCGAGGCCTTCCAATCCAAAACCGTATCAGCTTGCTATAACCGACATATCCCTTACCAAAACCAATTTCTACAACATCAGACCTGCCAAATTTGGGTGCAAACATATGCCCCCCAATTTTGGGGTATGTTTAAACATGCCCCAAAATTACATGTCAAATCGGCTTCCTCAGTGGTATGGATCTCTCAGCTTTGTACCTTTTGTCGATTTTAAGCTCTTCTTTTGGTTTAATTATCTTGGAGTGCTTGCCTTCATGGTCGGTCTCAATCCGAATTAAACCGACTGTGATTTGCATCATCTCCTTACCGCCGTCCGTCTTCATATCGGTTTGTTGACTGGTTTCAACTGATGTTGACAACTGTGCTTGTCGACGATTCAATATCTTGTATCGCCTCTTTCCCTTTTGCATAACGATGAACCATGTTAACAAAAAACAGTGGGATCCAACTCAATAAATCGGCTCTTCTGCAAATTGTAATCGACCACCCTTTATAACCGATTGTATCTCATTTTTGTTATTCTCGAATTTCTCCCTGAAGCCATCATTGATAGATAAACGACTTTCTTGAGCCGATACTCGGTGTAGGAGGTGACTCAAATTAGTGAATTCTTGCCCGCCAAATCTTTCCTTTTAATGGAGAAATTAACCCAAGGAAAGCCAAATCGGCTAACTGATTATCAGGCAAAGTTACACCAAAACACCGATTCCTAACCTTTCTGAATCTCTTAATGTACTCAATTGCCGATTCTCCAGACCTCTGTCGGACTAAGCTCAAATCGGCGATTACGAGGCTCTGGCTTCGGTGGAAGAAGTATTTATGAAATCGACTATCTAAATCGTTACGTATGGACCGAATTTGGAGGAAGATTTATGAACCACGTGAAAGCAGTTCCAGACAATGATAATGAAAACAATCTAATCCTTAGCCCATCGGACTGGGCAGCTTCACCGCATTGGGCAATAAATCGTTCGATGTGTTCTAAAGTAGTAACGGAATCGTCCCCTGAGAATTTGGCAAAGTCTGGGACTCGGTAATTGCGTGGATAGGCCATGTGATCAATGTAATCCGGGTACGGCTTTCGATAGCCGACCGTCCTACCCCTTGGTTGCAGGCCAAACTGGTCTCTCAATACAGTCGAGATTTGGTCAACCCAGTTGACATCCTGCCCCCCGAGTGCTAACTCAGGTTGCCGATTAAGCCTTTGGCCATAAACAGCATCCTGCCCCCCGAGTGCTAGCTTGGGTTGCCGATTGGGTATCACCTCCTGGTATTGTTGTGGCGCTTGATCACGTCTATCGGCTCTGGGTGCAGGTGGCTCTGGCACGGGTGCAAAGGGTTCCGTGTAGGCAACCACTCGTGAGTCGCTGATTCGCGGTCGAATCGGCTGTATATATGTGTTCGATTGGTTTGTAGCCGATTGGGTATAAACACCAGCGATACCGAAGGCAATAGCGTAGCTAACGTCTTTGGGTTTTGCAGCGTCGGTATATGCATAGTACTGAGTGAATCCATCGGATTGTTTCAGCACCGTGGGTTGAGTCGGCATTGCAGGAATTGCTGATGCCGACTTAACTGCCACGTTAGTTGGCGCCGATAAGGTTGAGCGTCGGGAGAGCTGTTTTTTGGATAACCCCTCGTCGGGTTTTTTTGGTAGCACCTCAGCATCATCTTCTCGAAAGCAGCTTTTCTTTCTTCGATCTCTTGTCGCTGCTCAGGAGTCAAGTCCACCATTGTGGCGGCGATGATCGCCTCCGTGTTGATGTCAGCTGGAGTGATGGACTTGTTTGCGTTCATCCTGTAGATTGGTTCTTTGGTCCCACCGGGCGTGCCAAAAATGTATTGACACCAAAAACGTGATGTAGGATTTTTGATCGCAACACACCGGACGAACACCGGGTTCAGTTTTGCGCGAGCGTGCCAGTCGATTTGACCTGAACAATCGACAAGGGGGACGTGAATCATTAAGGCCAGTACCAAAGTGCTGGTCGGCCTAGATCGATCGGCTATAAGCCGATGGAACGTAAGGGTAGCAACTAGCCGATGAAGGCTAGCTGGAAGGGTAAAAGGCAGATAAACTCTGAGAAGGCGATGCGCAACAAAACAGAGCAAATCAGACCTGGATAGGAGTCAACGAAGAACAATAACCGGCGATGCGCAACTCGTATTATTCGACGAAAGACTGTACAAGACTTGAGTACAAGACTTGAAGAGGGATTGTTCTAATCTAAACCTAATGCAGAAGGTAAAAAGTAATGTGTAAACTTGTGGGTTGGCTCTGGGCATCTTTTCCTCTCGCCTCTGGACCTCTTATATAGCACTCGGTCCGAACGTGTCCTTCTCGGTTTCCTCAATCACCCGTATCGGCCTCAATCTCTCCTTACCATGTAAAGCCCGATCGTATCCTTCTCAGTCTCCTATCTTGCCCGTATTGGACTCGATTTCCTTGGGATCGAGGCCTTCCAATCCAAAACCGTATCAGCTTGCTATAACCTACATATCCCTTACCAAAACCAATTTCTACATCATCAGATCTGCCAAATTTGTATTAGCTCATTTGTATCGCAATGGAGTTTGAGGGGAAAATGGACCTCAGCTATCTTCTCAAATAGATCAGTTTGTAGTTATGTACATGGTTCATTACCTTTTTAATTGCGTATGAAAGGTTGAAGAATAACAAGTGCGGTGCAGGTTGTAAGCTCTTGAAGTACGTAGCTAGTAAACAACAGGGGAAAAAAGTGAGAAGGTGTTCAGCTAATCCTGTACATTTGTGGCTTCTTGAATGGTCAGATCGATCACAAGTGCTTATGCTACAGTCGTAGCAGCTGCGAGCCATCCGTGGGTAAAAGCATCAGACGGCCAGGCGCAGCAGCCCCACGATCCAACGGCCCTCCTTGCGCCCCAACTGCTCACCACATATTGACGTGTTCATCAGTTATTCACGTACGTGATCCGAGTGTACATGTTGATGTTAGCCCGTGCCATGTGGGTGCGTGAGAATCAGTCATTAATCGGGCGTCATTTAGAACGGAAGAAAAAAGAAAAATAAAGAAAAGACCGATAGAGCTATTTAACGAGTTAAACCTCTGGTTTGGTTTCACCTCTAATATAGAGCAGCTGAGCAAGACGCATCCTTCCTCTCCAACCCGAGGTAAGTTTGGCTCCCCCACGTCTATGTTGTTAGCTAGTAGCTACAGCTCCCCTATTTCTTCTTAATCGTTTCTCATATATACCAGCTTCTCATGCTTAAAATTCTCGCTGTCCGGCTTTCCGATTGAGCAATTTTACGGTGAATTAAAATCAATATAAGCCGTTCATTTCTTTGAACCTAATGGTAATAAAATTCAAAGAGGGGTAAAAGGGTAAAACACTCTGTCATACTATTTGTCCTCTAGGTAAAACACGCCCTGTGATCCTGATGAATGGCGGATGGATAGATAAAAAGCCTCGAAAGATCACCAGGTATTCGATGAATCTAAAACTGTGAAGAAATTAAGAAAAGTCTAAAATACCACTAATGAATGGATAGGAAAAGTCTACCACCATTGCTTACTGCCTGTATTTTCCATTCTAAAATTTCTCTTCCAATTTTGCATGCACCTGTAGCTCTGCCTTTCTTGTCAGCAATTAATGCTAGCTAGCATTTTATTCTATTAAAGAAGCGAGACTAGTTGAGCTAAATTGATTAGCATTATTGTTCTTTCTTTATGAGCTCTTTTACAATGGATTAAAATCAATTTAAGCTAACCATTCCTTTGAATCTAATGGTTAAAATTAATTTAGATCTAGTTATACTACCATATGTAGTATTGGTAGTAAAATTTAGAGAGGGTAAAATGGTAAAAAATTCCGTCATACTATTTGTCCTCTACGGTAAAATGCGTCCTGTAATCTGATGAATTGCGGATGAATGGATAAGAAGCCTATAAAGATCACCAGATAATCGGTGAATCCAAAACTATGAACGAATTAGGAAAAGTCTAAAATATCCCTGATGAATAGATAGAAAAAATCTAAAATACTTTTGAGGGGTGGATGGTTAGATTTAATTTCTACTGCACTACTTACTATCTATGTTATCCACCGCAAAATTTTTCTTCTTTATTGATATGTAATTCAACTTTTAGCCTTGGCAAGAATCTGTAGTCGAAACTAATTATGATATTAGAGATGATGTTTAATCGAAACAAATGATGATATTCGATTTTTAGCCTTGGTAGAATCTGTGTAGTAGAAACCTGAAGCAATGGCGGCGGTCCTGGATGCTTTTGCATCGTACGTCCAAAACATGGTGACGGAGATGGTGAAAGAAGAGGTGGGCATGCTACTTGGAGTCTCTGGCGAGATCGACAAGATGGACGCCAAGCTTGGGGACCTCAAGAACTTCCTTGCTGACGCCGAGAGGAGGCGCATCACCGACCAGAGCGTGCAAGGGTGGGTGAGGGAGCTCAAGGACGCCATGTACGACGCCACTGATATCCTCGACCTCTGCCAGCTCAAGGCCATGGAGCGTGGTCCATCCGCGGAAGACATGGGGTGTTTCAACCCCTTGCTCTTCTGCCTGCGGAATCCCCTCTTCGCCCACGACATCGGCAGCCGCATCAAGGCTCTCAACCAGAAGCTGGACAACATTAAGGAGCGTAGTGCCGCCTTCAGCTTTGTCAACCTCGGTTCCTATGAGGATCATAGCAGCAGGACACATTCCCCTCGCCCCGCTTCCAGGCGCCGCGAGACGTCGGGGGAGCTCGACCGATCGGGTGTGGTCGGGGAGAAGATTGAAGAGGACACGAGAAAACTGGTGGAGATGCTGACAGAAGAGGAGTGCAACAGCAACATCATGGTGGCCGCCATCGTTGGCGTTGGCGGGATCGGCAAGACCACCCTCGCCCGGGAAGTCTTCAACCACGGCACCATTGACGACAAGTTCGATAAGACGATATGGCTGAGTGTCAACCAGGACTTAGACAAGGCTAAGCTACTAAGGACGGCCATCACCCAAGCCGGGGGAGATCACCGTGGCGAGAAAGCAATGGCCGTGCTTGGGCCAACCCTTACTGCTGCCTTGACAGGGAAGAAGGTCTTGCTGGTGATGGATGACGTGTGGGAGGAGGAGCATGGGAAGGTGTGCTTGAAACACCCTTGCGGAACGCTGCTGCTCCAGGCAACCGAGTCATGGTCACCACAAGAGACGAAAGAGTTGCCCGAGGGATGAAAGCTGTGCGTCCCTACCACCATGTCGACAAACTAGGCACCAAAGATGCATGGTCGTTGCTCAAGAAGCAGGTCTGTTGGAATTAATTGATACTCCCTTGTTCTTTTCATACTTGACTTTTATACTTTTATGGTCTTGTAGATATTTTTTATTGCTAATAAATAATAATTACAGAAGCACAAAAGTTGGGCCAAAAATTCCAATTCTAGCTATGCTTAGTGTTAGCCTCCATGATGAACTGCTGGGGCTTACAGGTACAGGTGTCCCTATACGAGCTAGCTCCTTCGACAAGGTCTATATATATACTACATACACCCGATGCGTATCTGATTTTCTCGACACATGGCCACTGTCCTTTTATTGTCCAAGTGAATCAAGCTGTAACATCTGAATCAAGCTAATAATCTTTTATTTATTTATTAACAGCACTAGTTACTCTCTCCAGTCACAAATATATAGTTGTTGTTTTGAACTTAGTTGCAATCAAAGTTTTGAAACTCTGACTATCAATATATTTTTAAATATCTAAATCGGGGACATGAAAATCATATGCGTAGATTTGTCTCAAAAAGTTCTTTCATGATATTATAATTTTATTGGAGTTTGCAAATATATTATAATACAAATTAGTGGTTAAAACTGTGTTTTGCAGATCACGTCGATATTCAAAATACTAACTATTTGTAATCGATTGAGAGAGTAGCTACTGAGTCCCTGCGTGTCCATAACTCCTCTAGCGAGCTGTGCAGTAGAATCACTTGTTTAATAGGAGCATATGCACACGTTCATCTTTCACGTGCTAGCTGGCCAATTAACACGCTTTTCTTGTGTCTATCACGGTGCCAGTTTTAAATTATGCTTCTAAATTTTCTACAATTCACTAAGCTTACACATTCTTTCCTCGACGATCGAGCAGATTAGCAAATTTTCTCTAAAGAAAGCTAATTAGCAAATAAAAAGAATCAGCGTACTACCCGTTTACCAACACGTTCCGTACTGAGATAATAGCAAATAAACTCTGTGTTTAAACTGCCTGCAGGTGGTCCCAAGTGAGATCGATGAACATGAGATTGATGACACACTGAAGGACATTGGATTGCAAATCATAGCAAAATGTGATGGTTTGCCACTTGCTGTCAAAGTAATGGGAGGACTCTTATGCAAGAGGGACAAACGGCGCGCTGATTGGGAGAAGGTTCTGAATGATTTCACACGATTAGTACCTGAAGAGCTAAACCATGCAATATACCTAAGCTACGAAGATTTGCCTCCCAATATGAAGCAGTGCTTTCTGCACCACTCCCTTCTCCCTAAAAATACAGAGTTCTTTGATGCTGCAGTTATTAGCATGTGGATTAGTGAAGGATTTCTACATGGAAACTCAGATGAATTAGAGGAATTAGGAAGCGAGTGCTATAAGGAGTTAATATTGAGGAACCTTATAGAGCCAGATACCAAGTACGCTGATCAATGGGTTTGCAACATGCACGATGTTGTTCGCTCATTTGCTCAGTATGTTGCCAGAGACGAAGCACTAGTAGCTCAAAATGGTGAAACTAACATTATCGATAAACTTAGTTCACAAAAGATTCTTCGGTTGTGTCTAGAAAGCAAGGGATTTGAGTCAGACGAGTTGGAGTGGAGTTTTTTACATGCACAGACATCACTGAGAACACTAATATCAATTGGCCATATGAAGATTAAGCCTGGCGATTCATTGATTCCTTTATCAAGTCTAAGGACTCTACATATAGAATCTGCAAACTTTGCTGCATTGGTTGATTCTTTGCACCAACTCAAGCACATGAGGTATTTGGCACTAAGACAAACTGATGTATCTAGATTACCGGAAAATATCGGCAACATGAGATTTGTGCAACACATTAGCCTTTATAGTTGTAAAAGTTTGGTGAAACTTCCTGCTAGCATTGTAAAGCTAGGGCAGCTGAGGTATCTAAACCTTGCTGGCACAAGTATAAATAGTACGCCTAGAGGGTTTGGAGGTCTAACAAATTTGAGGAAACTCTATGGGTTTCCAGCTCACATGGATGGTGATTGGTGTAGTTTGGAAGAGTTGGGGCCTCTTTCCCAGCTCAGGGCTCTTTGTTTAAAAAACCTGGAGAACGTATCTGCTGCCTCGTTCGCTGCAAAGGCCGGGCTTGGTGAAAAGGTGCATCTTACCAGTTTGATATTATACTGTTCCAGTAGAGTGGGAGATGATGGTTTGGTCAAAGAGAAAGAAGGCGTCTCCGAGGAAGAGCAACGACAAATCGAGGAGGTGTTTGATAAGCTTTGCCCACCACCCTTCTTAGATTATCTTAACATCAAAGGATATTTCGGTCGTGGTCTCCCATGTTGGATTATGTCGACTGCAGCGGCACCCAACTCCCTGATGGTTTGAGCCAGCTCCCCTGTTTGCAGCTCTTAATGATCAACCACGCTCCAGCCATCAAGTGTGTTGGGCCTGAATTCCTGCAGCTCTACCGTCAACATAGTCATCATCCATCATCCCAGGCGGCCGCTGCGTTTCCGAGACTACATGAGATGCTCTTAACAGGAATGGTGGAATGGGAGGAGTGGGAGTGGGAGTCTGCACAAGTAAATGTGCAAGCCATGCCTGTCTTGGAGGTGCTTAAGCTCGAGCGCTGCAAGCTGAGGCGTGTTCCTCCTTGCCTTGCCTCCCATGCAAGGGCTTTGAAAAGACTATGCATATGCAAGGTCCAGCACCTCAACTCCCTGGAGAACTTTGCTTCTGTTGTTGAACTTGAAGTGTGTCACAACCCCGACCTGGAGAGGATCGCTAATTTCCCCAGATTGCAAAAGCTTCTCGTTGTCTTCTGCCCAAAGATGAAGGTACTGGAGGGTGTGACTGCACTACAGAGGCTCAGGCTGGAGGACTACGGCATGGAGACGCTCCCAGAATTCATGCGAGATGTAAAGCCAAAGCATCTGCAGGCTGCAGCTAGACTGCACCTTAGCGCTGCTGAGTTCCATAGCAGCGGGGCAATCTGGCCCCGAGTGGGACAAGTTGAGCCATATCCAGCAATTCAAGGCATATGCAAACGATGGAGTCAATAAAAGGAAACGGCACGTGTTGTATACCAGAGATCCCTACAGCTTGGATACAAATATCAGCCCCTCTTTCATATCTGCAGGTAAATCACAACAAGAGCTAATTTGTTCGGTTACTTTGTTTTCTTTGTTCATTCCGCCGTTCATCCGTGTGCTGGTCTAGAATATATCTCCTACTTTGTTTTCTTTTCCTTTCCTTCTAAAGGAAATATTCCCAACTTTTTGATTTTGCTTGACCGTGTTATCTCAGGGGATGAAGAGGAGTAGGACGTACCAGGAAGAACAGGATGGAAAGTGGAGGAGATTGTTTCCCACGTTTGCAGAAAATTAAGCGGCTGACTTCACCTGCCATGTCTGCAAGCAAATCATCCAATATTCTTGCAGCATATCACAGTTTCCTTCGTTGCGATTCATGATTTTGATCTATGTAACTATTACGAACCACGAAGCTGCAGAGAGAGGCAGGTTCAATATCTCAGCTTGTAATTAGGGGTGTAAACGGGTCGGGTTCGGGCGGGTAGTAGGTCATCCTATACCCTACCCTATTATTTTTTCTCCGGGTACGGGTACGGACACGGGTAGTAAAAATCGGGTAGGGTACGGGTAACGGGTAGCATTTTCTACGGACGGGTAGAAATCGGGTTCGGGTAGTGTCTTGACGGGTATAATCTGAACAATGGGTACTTCATCGGGTAGTGCACGAGATACCTAGAATCGAAACATGCGATGAAAACAATCCAACTATCAAACTAGTACATCACATAATACAATAGATAATACCGTATAGTCTAACAAACATACATGATCTCAAATTTTATGAGAGATTACTAATTTCTTTAGTATCATTATATAGATAATGCCGTATAGTCAGAATTTTATAAATTTTCTTGAGTGTGATCATGATCTCAAATTTTTATGAGAGATTACTAATTTCTTCAATATCATTATATAAAATTTTAAAATTTTATAACATAATTTGGATAATTTTTCATTTCGTTCAAATTTGCCGATAAGCCTTTTAACAGAGACGAGAATCTTGTTCGAATTTTAAAACTTCATGACATTTGATCATCATCTAAAAAGTTTATGACAATATTATAGATATGTCAGGACCATCCACAAAAAATTTCAAATTTTATAACCTCGTTTGTTCTAATTTTCATTGGTTCAAACTTGCCGGTCAGCGTTTTATCAGGATAGTAGCAATGTTTGAATTTTTAAAAATTTCTCAGATTTGATAATCACCTGAAAATTTAATGAGAACATCTATGATGTGTCAGGAACCTTCAAAAAAAATTTCAAAATTGTTTGACATCGTTTGATATATTTTTTTGTCAGTGCAATTTTGGGAATTAGTAGTACCCGCCGGGTACCCGAATTGTGAAAATTATCCGGGTACCCGTACCCGACCCGTACCCGCCGGGTATTGCCCATCCCGTACCCTACCCGAACCCGAACCTAACCTACCCGGGTACTACCCGTACCCGTACCCGGCGGGTAGTGTAAAATAGTTTTCCATTAGGGTAATTTTGCATCCGGGTACGGGTACGGGTCGGGTATTACCCGACCCATTTACACCCCTACTTGTAATGAAGGTGCTTCCACTGACGTCCATCTCGCTTGTAATGAAGGTGCTTCCACTCATGTCTCTCCCTTTTCTATTCGGATGTTCCCGCCCCTAGGGAAACAGGGACTATGGGCGAACTTACTTCAATAGCTTCACCTGACTGGTCATCCTGTCCTTCATGTGGCAAATATTCAGCATCGGCATGGTCTTCTTGGATCTGTGTTCCTGAGCCTCCTTCAGGATAATGACCCAGTTCTACCTCAAATATGTTTCTGGTGTCTCCAGAAACTTTATCAGTTTCACCAGCCCAGTATCAGGATTGTACAAGCGGTATGCTTTTGAACCAAGTTCATAGCCGACAAAGACAACTTTCTTACTTCTGTCTTAAAGCTTCTTTAAATGTGGTGTGCTTACTCTGATATGAGCTACACGCCCGAAAACACAAAGATGCTGAACCCTCGATTTTCTCTTGTACCAGATCTCATATGGTGTTCTATCTTCCACACTGCGTGTTTGCGAACGATTCAGAATATAAACTGCAGTAGCTACAGCTTCACCCCAGAACCAACCGGGCATGCATTTGTTTTTTAGAAGACACCGAGCTGTGCTCACAATCGTCTGATTCCTGCGTTCGGCCACTTCGTTTTGCAGCGGAGAATATGGCGCAGTAAGGAGTCTCCTTTTGTGCACTAAAGTCATCAAACTCCTGTGAAACAAACTCACCTGCACGATTAGTCCGAAGCACTTTGAGTTTGCTGCCCGCTTCAACTTCAGCTAGTGCTCGGTTTGATGTACTCTGTTTTCTCCTTTAATGCATGGCAGAGCTCTTGCCTTTTTCCGTTCAAAAAACAAAAACTTCAGCTAGTGCCTTGACCTTCTTGAACCCAGACAGGGCCTCATCTTTAGTCTTCATTAGCACTATCCACATAAATCGTGTATGAATAGTCATCTACCAGAAGCAAGAAATAGCTGTTTCCTGAAGGTGTTGCTGGATTTATTGGGCCGCACAAATTAGCATGAACAAGCTCTAATGGCATCTGCGCTTGGTATATGGACTTCTGTGGGAATGGGCTTCGCCTTTGCTTTCCTAGTAAACATGCCTCACAAAGTTGTTCAACATGATCTAAATGAGGTATTCCCACTACCATATCCTTCTGCGATAAATTCTTCAAAGTCCGAAAATTAATATGAACATACCTGGCATGCCACAGCCACTCCTTCTGGTCATACTTTGCCACGAGACAGATTGGCTCTGTGCGCTTCAACTGATGGACATAAAGATGATTCCATGATCTTCTTCTTTTGATCAACAGTTTGCCATCTTGATCATATATACTCATCCACCCACTTCCGATCATGATCTTGCAATTAGATGAGTCAAGCTGACCCAAACTAATCACATTGCTGCGCAAACGTGGGATATAATATACCCCTGTGAGTAGCTTGTGTTCATCACATAAGCCCTTGAATAACACTGAGCCTTGTCCACGAATTTCAACAACCGAACCATCTCCAAACTTCACTTTACTGATGTATCCAGATTTGTGAATACACTCAAGTTGCCTGTCATATGGTTACTAGCACCAGTGTCTAGATACCATATATTATTGGATTCTTCACCTCCATACCTCTGATTTGTGAATACACTCTACCACAGCTCCATCTTTTACTTCTATGCCCAAGGCACGAATTTCTCCCACCAAGCCAACAAGCTTCTGGGAAAAATCTTCAATACCTTCAGAATCTTGCATTGTCAGATGATCAAGCTGCCTCTTGAGCATCTGTACTTTCACCTTCTTAACGCGATCCTCACCAACACGCATCTCCCTTATGGCTTCCCAAGCCTCTCTTGCCGTTTCCTTCTCCGCGATTGCCATCATCACAGTGTCTGGCACAGCTTGCGAAATTGCAGCCAGAGCTCCCTGATCTTTCTTCTCTTCAACAGGAAATTCTCCTTCTATTGCTGCCCATACACCAAGAGAGCGCAAGATGATTTTCATCTTTACTGCCCACAGGTTGTAGTTGGTCTCATTAAGGATTGGATACTGAATTGGCACAGTACCAGTTCTTCCCAGCGATCTTCCCGTCGCCGACCTGTCTGCTTCGACCGTCGACATGTCATTGCTCTTCTACTTGCCAGGCGGATGTTCCAGGATATCTAAGCCAATGCTCTGATACCAATTGTTGATGATCACAGATTCTTGTTAGCTTCAGAGTATCTTTCTGTATCGCTACCCTGCAAAGCTCACGAGTCTGAACAATAGCGCAAGAAAGTTCAGAACAGAGGTGAACACCAAATCTGGTGAGAACACAGCAAAGCAACCGAAACAATTTTTGGTGCTTGATTTCATCTTACTCTTATATAATGAAGTTTACGGATATATTTTTTTCTAGATATCAAACCAAAAGTTAACAGACTAACCGACTCTGTTGCTAAACTGTATACTAATCCTCCCCGACTCACTGTTGCTAATCCGGCAATTAACCAACTCGACAAAGAAATAATCTAAGTAACAGAACGTGGTTACACAGGACTCTGAAACTACCTGAAACAAACACAATCTCTAAACAACCTGGGACTCTTCTCAACAAGTTTAGACTAACAATGCAGACCATGGAGACAATCAAAGGAAGTGGTACGTGTTGTATACAAGGGATCCCTACAGCTTGGAGACAAACATCAGCCACTCTTTCGTATCTGCAGGTAAATTAAAACAAGTGCTAATTTGTTTGGTTACTCTGTTTTCTTTCCACCTAAAAGAAATAGAGCTCTTTTACAATATACAAGAATGAATATGGGCCGTTCATTTCTTTAGATCCAAAGGTTGAGGTTAGATTAGATTTGACTATACTACCATGTGTAGTATAACATGTGGAGGGGTATAATGGTAAATAATTTTCTAAGCCAGCACCCAACCCTGTATCTCGTGGAGGGGTATAATGGTAATTGAGCAAAATGGCATTCAACACCGCCCTGACCCTAAGCCAAAAGACCAGAATGCCCTCGACAAATCAACGGTCAGATTTAATTTCTACTACCGCTATATACTTCCATGGTAGTGCACAGTAAAAATTCTCAAGAAATATTCCCAACTTAGCTTCTAAGTTTTGCTTGACCGTGCTATCTCAGGGGATGAAGAGGAGTAGGACATACGAGGAAGAACAGGATAGAAATGGGAGGAGATTGTAACCCACATTTGTAGAAAATTAAGCGGCCACTTCACCTGCTACGTCTACAAGCAAATCATGCAATATTCTCGCAATTTGATTTTGGCCACCTCTTTGATTACGTGTGAGAAGCCTTTTTAATTTTTTGTCAAGAAAAGGCTCATCGAAATTATTTCGGGCTATGTATTGTGAACATGATTAACAGCTATTTGTGATTTGTATTGTGCCACGACGGTGCAATTTTACCGCTTGGTTAATTCTTGCACCAAAGGTAACAGAGATGATTGTCTAAGTTGTGACAGATCAATTGATTTGATGCCTGCAGTCCAGATCTACACCTTGCCAACTATCTGAATATATAATAGGCCTGACTTAAATATCTGGTTTATTAACACCGAAATGGTTAGATAAATCAAAACCGTGGCTGACGATTAGGTATTCTACATTCTTCAAAAGCTGATTAGGTATTCTACCAAGACAAATTTGGGAAAGCCTTGTGACGTAGAAATCGCATCGGTAATACAAACAACATGCACAGGCTTTGGCACGCAAAATAGTCGGCAAAAAGTATTTTTAGCGATTCATGTAATTACAGAAAAAGATTGGGAATTGCTAGAAATCGAAATCAAGTATCGGCCATGCTAAGAAATTACTAGGAAATACTGACTAAGGAAAGATAGATGGAAAAAAGGGATATCATCAAATAGGTAGCGGAGGACGCCACGAACAGGCAGCAAGACACGAACGCGCCTAGCATATTCAATTCCCGTATGTTTTTCTGGATGGTTCAACGAAAAAGATGATTGATGCTTTCTCTGGAGTTAATCCGACGGGGATCAAAGTTTCTGCATGTGGGCAGATCGATGATCCCCAGCGGAGTCAGGTATGTTTGGATGAAGATTTTCGTGAGAAATTTTGGGCCGATGTTGGTTTTCCTCAGTTTAGTCGGTGGTGGGAGATTTCAGATCTTCCTTCTCCGCGAGGTGATGTTTTGCTAAATGGCTCAAAATCAGAAACAGTTGATGTCGAATTGGTGGTTAAATCAAAAGATTTACCTAATGCCAATTCTTCTACAACTGGTGATTTAGGTGTTTCAACTTTGGCTCCGGCGACACAGCAGGATCTGTCTGTTGCCGGATCTGCTGCAGTGTCTGATGGATTGTTTGCTGAGCAAGATTGTAATCGAAAGTTGATTGCAGAGGAATTGTCTTTACTTGATGACGAAGGTATGATTAAGAAAGCTTCGATGGGGAGTCATAATCGTCGACTTCCTCGTCGGAGTTGTAGGATCCGTCCTTGGTGTGGGCCGTTGCCTAAACCTCGTTTAAGATCGAGTTTAACACTTGAGGCTTTCTGGCCGCGTCCTTTGGTGAGCAGCAAGATTCTCCCTTCCAAGGTTGATCGGCCTGGTCAATTTGATTCGGGTCAGGGCGAAGGTGATCGGATTCCCATGGCCATGGTTGATAGCTCGTCTGTGTTGGCAGGAGGGAGATTGATTCAAAATTTGAATGGGGACGAAAATCACGGTTTTTTAGTGGATCGGGCCAAAGATTATGGACGGGCTCGTAATTTGTTTCGCCGTCCAATTGAATATAGGCCCACCCGACAGGTTAATTCAGGCTATTCCAAGTTGTCTGAAGATTGTAGGTCTCGGCTTTCTTACGCTGCGGTTGTTTCTCTTCCGCCGCCGACGCTAACGCTGGCGATGGTTCATCAGCAGGCGGACCGCAAGCAGTGGGTAGGACTGGCGGAAAGACCCGATCGTGATCGACCTTCTTTCGGCCGTCCTCAACGGGGGCGGAATCAAGGCCCGGTGCGTATTCCTCCTGGTCGTGGTTTCCTTGACGGACGTGCTGCTCCGCCTGGTGGTTTCGTGGGGTCAGTTCGTGGTGTGGCTGGTGCGAGGGTCGTGGTTCCCAGGGTTTTGGCCGTGGCTTCAGCAATGCGGGAGGGAGGGGGCGTTTTTCTGCTCAGTTTGTGCCGGTGGGCATGAAGGAGGAGGCTGCTGTGGGAGACTACCTTGGCTTGGCGCCAGATAAGATGGCTGCAGAGGCTTCTAAGGTAAAAAAGCCCCGGCCACCTTTTTGTTTCAGATGCAAAACTGTGGGTCATTTAGAGTCAGTTTGTCTAGCCAATCTGGATTGCTACATTTGCAATAAAGTGAATGCCCATTTGCCAGTGAAGTGTCCATTGCTTAAGTTGCCGAAACCCAATGCTACAATGTTTGGTTGTGCTAAAAATGAACTCTGTTTCTTCAGAATTCCTGAGTTTGATTATAAGTTAGAAACACCTGATCCGGCGCCGACCGCTTTGGTCTCGATTTCGGGGGGTAAATTAGATGCAGAGACTGTTCAAAGTGAACTTGCTAGGTTGACTCGAATTGATTGGAATTGGGAGGCCTTGCCACATAAGGACGATACTTTTCTTGTGGCTTTTCCGTCCGAGGAGGAGTTAAAGCGTATGTCAGATGTAGAGTACAAATTGAAGAATCATCAAGTTACTTTAATTATTTCTGAGTGGGAGTTTAGTGGTGATGTGGCACCGGCTTATCATTTAGATGAGGTGTGGGTGCATGTTACGGGTGTGCCACATGCTTGGCGTCACTATTTGGGACTTTGGGCTCTTGGATCGCTGATTGGGACTACACTGGAAGTTGATATGTACACCTACAGGAAAAAAGGGGTTATTCGGATATTGATTGGTATGATTGACAGAAGTCAGTTGCCGTTTAAAACTGATGTGGTCTTTAACAAGGTGGGCTACGACCTTTTTTTCTCTATTGAAGAAGATTCATTTGAACCGGTTTTACCTCCGTCTAATCCTTATGATGCACATCAGAATGGTGATGGTAGTCCTGGAAATGATGGGCCAAGTATGGGGGGTAATGGTGATTCAATTGTTAAGAAATAGAAAAGTGTGACAGATGCAACAGCTTCTAATTCATCATCTTTAGGTTCAGGCCCTGTACCTATGCAGATGGCGAATGCTGTACAAGTGAGTAATTCGGCAAGTGCTTATGACAAACTGAAGAGCTTTTCTGTGGAAGATATTATGGGATCTGTACCTAATATCTTGGTCACCAAAATGCCAGAAGTGCCTGTGAACATTGTGGGTAATATGGAAATGCAAAAGTCTGCTTGCGGTACAATGGTTTCTTCACTGGAAAGATCGGTTGTAGCTCCTGGATGTCATATTGTGTCGCCCCAGGTGCTGTCTTCGGGTGTGGATGGCAAGGTGGATTCAGTACAAAGTGCACATGAGGTGGTTTCGGACAGGGTAAAGCAGTTGGTTTCAGGCAATTTGGTGAATGGTGATAAGAAAGGGGTTCTGGAGGATTTTGGAGCTAAGTCTGGGATTCATGTTTTGCTGCCGCAGAGGGTGGAAGTAGTCAAAGATAATAGTTGCTTGGATTCTGCTCTCCTGGAAAGCGATGATGCAGGTGCTGGAAGTCTTTTTGTGCCGTCCCAGGGGTTGCCAATGGAGATGGGAGGTCCGGTTTTCTCATTGGGACCGGATGGTCAGCAGTGTGCAGTACAAAATGTGTCTGAGACTGTTTCGGCCAGGGTAAGTCAGAAGGGTGGTGTCAGTCTGGAAGAATTTGCTGATCAGAATGCGGGTGTGGAAGAAATTGGAGTTGGCTCGGGTGTCCAGCAGGAGGCGCTAGTTCCTTCGACCAGGTTGGGTCTGCAGGGTTTAACCACTATGGAGACTGGAGTTTCCCAGGGGGAGAATTATGTTGGTGAGTCAGGAGGGGGACAGAATGGAGATGTTTCTCAGGGAATGATGTTGAGGGAGGAGAAGATGGAACATTTGTCGTCCCAAGATTCGGGAATGCCATTATCATCTGTAGGTATGGCTTCTGTTACTGATCATATTTGTGGTACGCATGATGTTCATTATAATTCTATTAGTGGTCTCCGTCGTAGTTTGCGTTGTAATATTGAAACTGATGAAGGTATATCTTTGACTGATGGAGGTGTTTTAGGTAAAGCTATGCGTCGTATTGCGGAGCGGAATCTGGACGCTGAATCTGGAGGAATCAAGACGATGGGCTCATCATTTGAGAGAACATATTCACATCGATTCCGTCACATGTTGAGTCTGGTATGTCTCCTTGCAAATATTCTTTGTCTTTTGTGGAAATGTCTGATGACAAGTGTGCTGCAAACCTGGATAAATTAGGTTTTAAGATGGTAAGGAGTAGATCGGGAGAAAATTTATCAGTTAAGGCACTAAAGCGAATGGAAGTGGATAGATCAAAAGAGGTGCAATCAGCTAGGCAAAAGAAGGTTTCAAGAGCTTTGTCAGAGCATACAATGGTTAATCCATTCGAATCAAGTGATGATGAAATCGCTAAGGTTGAGAGTGATTTTTAGTACACTTGATTAATGATGTTTCGAAGTAGACTTAGAGACGGAGGATCTCGACATTAGAATTTGTGATTTGATGGCCTCTTCTCGGAAGTCTCAGAGGAATCGTAAATTAAAAACAAAAATTGGTTCTATGAAAGGCTTTTTCGGAATAGCAGAGGTCTTTCAGACTTGGCTAAATTTTGGTACATTTGAGATCAAAAGAAAACAATCTGCAATTTATTGCGCTATTTGAAACAGAAATCAAGATATGTCCAAATCGAAGCTTGCACGGCTTTACGGAGGTGCAGATTTCGTTTGGCATTGTCTTCCGCCTAGAGGACGATCTGGCGGGATCCTATTAGGTGTTGATAGGGCGTGTTTTGATTTGTCTTTGGTGGAGGAAGGAAAATTCTTTCTCAAATTTCACTTACACAATAAGGTAGACAAATTTAAATGGATTTTAATGGCAGTATACGGTCCAGCCCAGGATGATTGTAAATCGAGTTTTTGGCTGAGTTGGTACGAACTTGTCAACATAATCATTTACCAACTTTGATTGGAGGTGATTTTAATATTATGAGGAAAAGCACAGATAAAAATAAAGATAGATTTTGTGATCGATGGCCTTTTTTATTCAACGCTGTTATTGATAGTTTTGATCTACGAGAAATAGAGCTTTCTGGTCGTAGATTTACTTGGGCAAATTCGTTACCGAATCCAACTTATGAAAAGTTAGACAGGGTTCTTATGACTTCCGAGTGGGAGCTTAAATTTCCACTTGTTTCTGTTCGTGCTTTGGATAGAGGCATTTCGGATCATACTCCTCTGTTACTGGAGACGGGTGTTCAAGCTTTTTCTGGGGTCACTAAGTCCTTCCGATTTGAACTTAGTTGGTTAACCAGTGAGGATTTCCATGAGAAGGTAGTGGAAATTTGGAATAAACCGGTAAGGGCGAGTAACTCTGTCCAACGATGGAATCGTAAACTGGGGGTTTTACGTAATTTCATTCGAGGATGGGCAAGGAATTACAATGGTGCCTATAAGCAAAAGAAAAAGGAAATCCTTTCAATAATCTCTGAGTTGGACGGTGACGCGGAAGTTAGAATATTATCTGATCAAGAAAGAGAGACTTTGGATCAGGCTCGGGTTCATTTGGCCAATTTACTTAGAGAGGAGGAAATTAGATATTACCAGCGGGCAAAAGTGAAAGATATCATCTTTGGGGATAATAATACAAGATATTTTCAATTGATTGCTAATGGCAAACATAGAAAGAAAAGAATTTATTCGTTGGATCAGGAGGGTAATAAAATTGAGGGACAAGATGCCCTTAAAAGGTATATAACCACGTTTTACAAAGATTTATTTGGGGATCCTATGGTGAGTTGTTTAGATCTTGATGAGGGAGTCAATCAAGATATTTTACAAGTCTCTCAAGTGGAAAACGATCATTGTTGACCGCTTCCATCGAGAAAGAAGTTCATGATGCTGTTTTCCAGATGGCGCATAACAAAGCCTTTGGGCCGGATGGTTTTCCTGCTGAATTCTATCAGACATTCTGGGATCTTATTAAAGATGATCTTTTGATTATGTTTAAGGAGTTTCATGCAGGCGATATCCCGCTTTTCAGTTTGAACTTTGGGATAATTACTCTTATTCCTAAAGTTCATGAGGCAAATGTAATTCAACAATACAGACCTATCTGTCTTTTAAATGTGAGTTTCAAAATCTTTACCAAGGTTGTTACGAATAGATTGAATATGGTTGCAGATAGGGTCATTAGCCCGACTCAAACTGCTTTTTTGCGTGGTCGAAATATACTCGAAGGAGTTGTAATTCTGCATGAAACAATTCATGAGATACATGGGAAAAAGTTAGGTGGGGTCATTTTCAAGATTGATTTTGAGAAAGCTTATGACAAGGTTAAATGGCCTTTTTTATTACAAACTCTTCGCATGAAAGGTTTTTCAGCCAAGTGGATCTCTTGGATTAAATCCTTTATTTCGGGAGGTAGTGTGGCGGTTAATGTAAATGATGAAGTAGGTCCTTTTTTCCAAACTAGAAAAGGGTTACGTCAAGGCGATCCTCTATCTCCACTTCTGTTTAACATTGTTGCAGATATGTTGGCAGTTTTGATTAGACGAGCTAAGGAACACGGCCAAATTAGTGGAATAGTGCCTCACTTAGTTGATGGAGGTTTATCTATTCTTCAATATGCCGATGACACAATCTTATTTATGGATCATGATTTGCATAAAGCTCGTAATATGAAATTATTGCTTTGTGCGTTTGAGCAAATCTCAGGGCTTAAAATTAACTTCCATAAAAGCGAGTTATTTTGTTTTGGGGACGCTGAAGGGTCCACTGATCAGTATATGGAGTTGTTTGGATGTAAACAAGGGGATCTTCCGTTGAAGTACTTAGGAATACCTATTCATTTTAAAAAATTGAGAAACTTCATTGGAAACAGTAGAAGAGCGTTTGGCGACTCAAAGAAATGGAAGGAAAACACCTTTCAATTGGAGGAAGATTAACTCTTATAAATTCAGTGTTAAGTAGCCTTCCAATGTATATGATGTCCTTTTTCGAAATTCCTAAAGGTGTCCTTCATAAACTTGATTATTTCCGATCTCGTTTTTTTTGGCAAGGTGATGGGACTAAAAAGAAATATCGTCTTGCAAAATGGAATATATTATGTCAGCCCAAAGATCAAGGGGGTCTTGGAATTCATGATTTAAAAGTTAAGAACGTTGCACTTTTGAGTAAATGGTTGTTTAAATTGTTAACATCGGATGGTACTTGGCAGCAATTACTTCGAAATAAATACCTTGGTTCTAATCCTTTAGTGCAAGTTGAATGGAAACCTGGGGATTCGCATTTTTGGTCCAGTTTGATGAAGGTCAAACGAGATTTCCTTCGATTTGGTACTTTCACAGTTCATAATGGAACCCAGGTGAGATTCTGGAAAGATATTTGGCTTGGTACTAGTCCTTTAAAAGATCAGTACTCTGGGTTATATAGTATCACAAGGAGGAAATATATAACTATTGCTGACGCTCTTATGACCTTTCCACCTCATATAACATGGCGACGATCATTGATTGGATCTAAGTTGGTGGCGTGGAATGAATTGCTTTCGCGTCTTACTAATTTACAGCTCACACAGGCCAATGATGAATTTCATTGGAATTTGTGTCAATCTGGAAAATTTTCTGTGAAATCACATTATTTGGCTTTGATCAACAGTGGAGTTTCTACTCTAGATATACGTTTATGGAAGTTAAAAGCCCCATTGAAAATTAAAGTGTTTTTGTGGTATCTTCGAAGAGGCGTCGTTGACAAGGATAATTTGGCAAAACGTAATTGGCAGGGTAGTAAAACATGTTGCTTTTGTCACGAATTGGAGACAATTAGGCATTTGTTTTTTCATTGTCGTTTTGCTCGTATGGTTTGGGCATTCTTGTATTTAGCGTTGGGCATTGAGAGACCTATTAGTGCTGCTCAGATGTTTGGCTGTTGGATTGGTCGTTTTCAGAGATCTTAAAAATATTGTGTTACTAGGGGCCGCAACTATTTGTTGGTCCATTTGGTTAACTCGGAATGACATTGTTTTTGAAAGAAAATCAATTTCTTCCCCTTTGCAGGTTATTTTTGTTATCTCCCATTGGTTGCGTACTTGGGCTGTGCTGCAGAAATCGGACTTGCGTCCTATTATGGTGGAGGCTACACATCGGTTGGTTCAGTGGCCAAGGCTTTTTTGTTCGGATCATGGGTGGCGTCTAGTTTGAGGATTGCTAGTATCTAGGAATTTCGTTACTCTTTTTGTTATTTTTTTTATTGGCTGTGTGCTTCTTGTTAGCGAGGCCGGGAGCATTTTTCAAGGATTTTGTATCTTCTCGATGTAATTTTCTTGAGATTAATAAAAGCTTCCTTTATCGAAAAATCATCAAATAGGTGATTGCGAACGAGAAGATTCGAAGACGAGCAGCAATTCTATACGAGGTTTTAGGATTGAAGTACAATTAAAGATTGAATCGTTGTTTTAGGATATAAATAGGTTGTACCGGTTGACAGAAAAAGTGCATACCCGTGTGTACACCACCGCCTCATATAACCAACATCTCATCGTAAATGCTATGAACATATTAAAAGAAAGAGAGCAACTACCCAACGCTATACCGTTGGGAATCACTTCCAACGGTATAGCATGTTTCATTAGGTTCGCGGGCAAGTTTCATTACCAGGTTTCACGGGTAAGTTTCATGATGTTTCACGGATAAGTTTCATGGGTTTCAGACGGTTTCAAGTTTCATAAGGTTCGTGTTTCATTAAAACAAGTTTTATAGATAAGTTTCAACCAAAGGTTTCATCAGACAACACAATACTGACTTTTTTTAATGAAACATGAACCTTATGAAACTTGAAACCTCCTGAAACCTATGAAACTTATCCGTGAGACATCATGAAACTTACCCGTGAAACCTGGTACTGAAACTCACCCGCGAACCTTATGAAACCTGGTATACCGTTGGAAGTGATTCCCAACGGTATACCGTTTGGTAGCATTTCTGTAAAAGAAAAGAAGCAATTCAACCTCTGTTGCAATATACTACTTGTTATTGTTGAACAAATCTCGCTTTGTGCAAATGGAGACATGGTAGGATAGCTATATCACTTGTCATAGCCTCATTTGCTTGTTGAACATGTTCAGACGAAGGAGATGGAGACCCATCATGTGGATGCTTTTACGCTGCAGGCTTCAGTGATGAAGATGACGTTTTCTAGGTTGCTCCGAGTAAGTTACCTCTGGATGGGACTGAGCTATACTAGCTGGATATGGTTGCCTTTTTCTTTTGCTTCCGCTTTGATCTTTAATATGAACTGTTTGGTAGACCGTCTGTGCCTCCCTAGCCCTAGCTGCCGCCACACCTTCTCCCCACCCTTTCTCTGTCACGCCGCTGCCGGAGCGAGCTCGCGGGTGGCCCGTGCAGCTTCCGAGGAAGGCGGCGGCAGGGCCACTCACGCCCCATGAACTCGAGTGCCCAGATCCGCGAGGGGACGGCGGGAGGGTGCCATGGCATCCCCTCCACGCGACGGGGGTGGCCAAGGAGAGGGGGGGGCACGCTCAGCTCGTCACGGAGGAGGCTGCGTCCGCCGATTGGAGTCAAGGCTCGGGATCCGCTTCGCCGGCCGGCGAGGGCAGATCTGGCGCCCATGCCGATTCACCACCTCTCCGCCGGTGGTGGCCAGACGTCTGGCGCTTGGTGGAGGGGCTCCTTCCCCACCCTCAATCCCTCTGTGGTTCCGCTCTCCTCTCCGGCGGGTGGAGCTCTGGTGGCCTGGCGGCCGAATCTTTGGTGCCCCTATCCGGATCCGTGCTCTAGGCCCCTGAATTTAGCTGTTCTTGCCAGCCGGATGTCGGCCGTTTTCGGTGCGGCGCCCCACCTATGCATCGGCTTGTGGGTCGTCTGGTCCTTCTCGATGGCGACAGTGGGGTGGCCAAGCGGTGGCATTCTTGGCCCCGGTGCCTTATGGTGGTTTAGGTTGGATCCTCACTTGTTGTTGCCAACACCGGTGCCGATGGTCGGCCGCAACTTGTGGATGATGGGCGATCTAGGTGACTACTCTTCGTTTCAGCGTCTTCATCTCTTACTAGCGTTGTTCATACATTTCTTTTGACTTATGTCATCTTAGCATCGATTCGCGGATTCACTTTTCTTAGGCGACACAACTCATTTTTTAGATGCACTCTATGGACTTGATGATCGTGTGCCTATTGGCTAGCTCGCGAATCTGTCATCGTAGAGTCGAACATCTAAAAATTATTTGTCTGGCCTTGAGAAGGTGGCCGTTGCTATTGGCTAAGATTAAGTGGTATGGTGGCACTAGCTTGGAATGAGGGTGCTTGCAACACTGGGATCTCCGGTATTTCGACTTCAGGGAGAAATCCCTAGGTCTGACCTTAGTTGGTTGTGCGTGGCAATGGCCTTATTGAAGGCATTGTTTTGTAGTATGAGGATTTACTCTCCGAGGTGAAAACCTTTGGTCTGGCCTTCACTGGTTGGATCATGGCAATGGCGGTGCGTGTGCGTATCGAGTTCTTCTTGGAGGCGTTGTCATTGGAGAGCTTTTATCGCGGTCCAAGTGTTGCTATGATGGTGGATAGCCTTGAAGACAATATTGCGTGATGTAGTTTGCATGACGGTTCCTTTGTCTTTTCTTGTGTGTGTGTGTGTTTGGTCATGTACACCCTAGTCAGTATAGAGGTCGAGTCTTCTTAGTATAATTGTATCACCTTGATGTAATTTACTAAGATTAATAAAAACTTCCTTCATCGAAAAAAATGAACTATTTGGCTGGTTATCCTTGTCATAAAACTAATCAAGTGTGACTTAACTTTGAATGTTTAATATTTTGTGCTGCTCTGTTATTTTTCTCATGTATTAATGTGACGTGTCAATGTCAGATGCATGTGCTAGCTATTGATCGTGGGACTAGCATAGTATATACATAGGGATTGGAATGCAAATTCTATGTCCTTTTACGTGGAGTATTATTTCCATTACTGGCATAATGCTTTCTTCAAGCAGGGCACGTACGACGACGTATGAATCACAATGTTTTGAAAAAAATAGAGGATGTGTTTAAAGAATTAAGCTAAATTGTGATAAACATATTAAACAGTTTGTGTTATGTTTTTATCGGGTCAAGGGTTACCAATAATTCTTTATTATTTAAAAAATACTTGTACAACATTCGCTTGTCAAACTTTTATAAATCTATAAACAAGTTACCTTCAATCAATTAAATAAATCAGCTATTATCTCTATTCAACTCATTACACAGTTAAAATTGATAAAAAAATTATAAATTAGTAGAGAGGCCCACGTTGCCTATTCGCTATTTTGTTCAAGCCACTTAACCGATCAAGCACTTGCTGCGCTACCTTCCCTGTCTACCCGCGTTGCCTTCCCTATATGCTCGCCATCTTTCGGTTCTAAAAACATCAAATCTGATCAATTTTGTAGCAATTTCGGTACAAAAATTTGAAATTTCGGTGAAATTAACAAAAATTTCTTAAAATTACCATAGCAAACCATAATTTTCAAAATATTCTATTCCGCTGAGATTTTGAGTTTTGTTCCCGGTCAAAATCTGAGATTTCACCTAGATTTCTGAAATTTCGCTGAAATTTCAACCTGGTTTGATCTCACAGTTCCTGTGTCGTCGACGCTAAACGAACTGAAGAAATGTTGTGACAGATTTCTGTGGCCCTGAGCACATGGTTTGAATTTTCGTCGAATTTCGGCAAAATTTCGCCGAAATTTCGGTTTCGCCCGAATTTATATATGCCGCCGAATTCAAAATTTTAAAAAATTTGATTCTGCTCTGATGCTTCAACAAGAATTTCGAAATTTCGGCGAATTTGGTCAAATTTCACGAAATTTCGGGTTTGGAGTCCGGATTTTCAAATTTTTGGCGGATTTGAACGGAATGGGTCCAATAACCCTTAAGAAAGTCTTGTTCCATGAAAATTTGATGAAAAACTAATTTTTTGAGATTTTTTAAAATTTAGGCAGAAACACTGTCAGATTTTGAAAAAATTTTACAAGCGAGATAATCATCTGAAAAAATTATGGTACCATCCCTTGTTGTTTGGGATCATAGAAAAAAAATTTCCAAATAATTTAACATCATTTGTTATCTTCAAAAAATCAAAAACAGAATGGACATAATTGGGACAAGAACTTTTTAGATTTTTATAAATTTTCTCGAGTGTGATCATCATTTAAAATTTTTATTAAAGATTAAGAACTTCCTCAGTACTATTCTGTAAATTTTTTTAAAAAATTCAACTTTCTTGGTTTGCTCAATAAAATCTATCAATACAGTAAGCACTAAACTTAATTTGTTGTATTATATTTCAAAAATCAATTCATTTGAGCTAAGGATTTATCAGGCAATCCAAATATTTTTATAACTTTATGAAATTTTGTTTTTCAAATTTATCTGAGCTAAGAATTCTTATGTAAAATTTTCAACTCAAAATATTTATCCAGGAATTTATAAAAATTCTAACATTCAAAGTACTAGTTTTCAATTCTCTCCATTTTTGATTTTTTAAATGTCTTAAATTAACTTATTAATTTCTGATATTTTTAATGTTGCTGAATTTATTGTTGGGGAAGATAATATAAATTTTTATATTGAAATTATGAAATAATATTTTCATTTAATTCTGACATTGAACTTAATTTGTTGTATTATATTTCAAAAATCAAACAGAGAAAGAACATAAATGGCACTGTGCCTTCTACGAATTTTATAAATTTACTGGAGCGTGATTATGATTCCAAATTTTTATGATACATTAACCATTTCCTTTCCACCCTTATTTAAAATTTTTAAAAAATTTAAACCTTTTTTATTACTAAATTAAATCTATGTATTGATCATCGGTCTGTTAACAGGATAGTAGCACTGTTCCCATTTTTTAAAATTCATGACACTTGGTCATCATATGAAAATTTTTTAAAAATATTATGGATGTGTCAGAACCATCCATAAAAATTTTCAAAATTTTACTAGCTCGTTTGTTCTAATTTTCATTCGGATGAAACTTGCCGCTCAGCGCTTTACCAAGATAGTAAAAATGTTTCAATTTTTAAAAATTCCTCACATTTGATAATCATCTCAAATTTTAACACAAATATCAAAAATATGTTAGGAATCTCCATAAAAAATTTCAGAATGTTCTAACGTCGTTTGTACTATTTTTCATCCGGTTCAAACTTGCCGATCAACGTTTCATCTACATAGTATCAATGTTTGAATTTTTAAAAATTCCACAGATATGAGAATCACCTGAAATTTTTATAAAAACATCTCTAATGTGTCAGGAACCTACCAAAAAAATTTCAAAATTTTTCGACGTCGTTTGAACTAATTTTCAGTCAGTCCAATTTGGACGAATTTCGGTGGAATTTCGGCGAATTTCGGTATAATTTCGGCGAAATTTCGGTACCAAACAAACCGGATTTGAATTTTGAAATTTGAATTTTAAATGTCCTCCGGCCGAATTTACCGAATTTCGGCCGAAATTTCAGATTTCGGTCTGTCCCGAATTTTTTTGTCAAACGAAAAGTTGATCCCTGCCTGAGCATGCATGCGCTAAATAATTGTTTGGACATGACAGTGGCGTATGAACACACATAATTGTAATCTAAACATCTCTAATATCATTGAAAGCAATCACCTTTCTACGTCACAGTAACAGGAATAAGCACAGTATTTTACTGGTACAACAGGGAGCTGGCCCTGTATCTACGCTGCAATAACTGGGCGTCCTATCCAAGCCCTGTCTGCAGGTGTCAAGTCTATTCAAAAGAGTACAGCAGGTGTCAAGTCTACTCAAAAGAGTACAGGGACACCATGTGCTCTGAAACGAGAGGACAAGGCAAATAACGAAGAGGGAAGAAACCTCGGCAGCAATACGCTGTCTGGAACCTCGACAGACCCTACTTGACAATTCTTGAGCAATTTTTGTTGTCTGGCCCTGGCATTTTAGCCGTTTATCGATAAATATTGGTGACTTATATATAGCTTTTCTTTAGAATCTCATGGTACGAATACTAAATTTGTAAAAAATAAATTTAGGAATGCACATTCTAAGGAGAAAAGAAGGCTAAATCTATAAATAATTCTATAGAGATGTTAAATTTGAAAAAAAAAAGCTAAAAAAGGATGTTTTCCCGGATAGCACGAGTAAGTGTAGTAGAAGTAGAGTTAATTAGGTGAATGGACTCCATGTTCCAACGTCCACGCTGAAGTGGTGGCAGTGCACGCTGTCCAGTGAGTGGAAACCATGCCATTTATTTACTACACGACCAGAACAGGTCTTGGCAGTATTTGCACGATTCATCGAGCACAACGTAGCGTAGAGGTACATAAATTGCTAGAGATGTGGACTACTGGATGTGGTGAGACCGTGAGAGAGATAAACAAGGCATCCAGTAGCAGCTTCCCAGTTACCTGATAACCTGACCACAAGACCACAGTCTTGGTACTCCCGTCCCAGCTTGTCGTGAGAAGGGGATAAGCCTCTTCCTGCACACCACGTTGCCGCGAAAGATTGAGCCATGGAGTTTGCGACGGGTGCCACGGGCAGCCTGCTCCCCAAGCTGGGCGAGCTGCTCAAAGAGGAGTACAAGCTGCAGGAGGGCGTCAAGGAAGACGGCCGGTTCCTCAAGAGAGCTGGAGAGCACGCACGCCGCCCTCCGCAAGGCGGCGGAGGTGCCGCGTGACCAGCTGGACGAGCAGGTCAAGCTCTGGGCACGCGATGTCAGGGAGCTGTCCTACGACACGGAGGACATCGTTGAGGGGCTCGATCCCGCCGCCAACCAAGACCACTCACAATGGCTCATCAACAAGCTGATTTTCCACCACTAAGTTTATTTTTCTTTCATTTCTTGTCTTAAATTCCGATCTATTACTTATGATTTGTGTTGTGTTGCTTGTTCAAAATAAAATTTAAATCCCACAGTACGAATACTAGATTTGTAAAAATCAAATTTGGAGGCTAGATAAGGATTACTTCGTGTGTGGATGTATTTGATTGTAGAGATGCAAATAATTAATGGTACAACAGGGAGCTGGCCCTGCATCTATACTGCAATAAGTGGTCGTCCTATCCTAGCCCTGTTCTGCTCGTGAATATAACACATATAAGGGCATCTCTAATGGTGCCACTTCAGCTAGCTATAAGGGTGCCATCTCAGCATTTTGCTTAGGTGGAAGGGAAAAAATAAAGAGAGAGATATAGACTGGCTACTAATGTATAGTCAGGTTATAACTGATTCCAAGGCACTTATTACCTATTATATGTGGGCCAATATTTAATTTTATAGACAATGCTATAGTTAAACCATTAGAGATGTTGTCTATATGCTATCTATAGATGATATGGACATTTCTTATAGCTAGCACCATTGGAGATGCCCTAATGTCGCCTAGGCTAGCCGGCTCTCAGGGGGTCCACGTGTCGCCCCCTGGGAGGCTCCCTCGGAAATCCGAAAATTGCATTTATATCCTTTTTTAAAAATTAAAAAATCGCGCTTAGATCCTTTCTGCAGTTTTTTTAGGTAAAATAGACCCGAAAAATTTATACGAATAGACCCTCCGCGATTTTTTGTGAGGGGAAGATTTTTTTCTCGATTCGTGTTTGGGTCCCTCGCACGCTATTTTACGGAAAAAAACTCACGTTAAATTCAAATCGCAAGCAAGCCCTTTTCTTCTTTTTCAGGATAGCGGACAGGTCCAAAAACGTAACAAACAGGTCCTTGCTCTTTACGTTTAGATCCTTTCTCCGTTTTTTGCGGAAAAAATGTTTTCGTCACTAGAAATATGTGTGCAGCTCTATGTCATTTCTCCGTTTTTTTCGAAAAAAATGTTTTCATCACTAGAAATATATGTCTGGCTCTATCTCTAGACTTTTTCCCTGGCTCGATTTTCCATCTCGATTTCTGATATTTTTTTAAACATGTATGATTACTCGATGAACGCGTAGAGTCTTAGGCTCGACGAAAAAAGGTTATCATCTCTAATAATTTTCCGCCATTTTTCCTCTAGACTATTTTCCCGCCTTGGTTTTCTAGCTCGGTCTCCAATATTTTTCAAATAATTTATCGAATGAGATATTTCTACAGATCACGAACCAAGTCCTTTCGCCAGTTGTTTTGCAAAAAATACCCCGTAATTTCGCAAATTCAGCACGAGCGCCGGTTCTTTCGACACAGTAGACTGCAATTACGTATATTTTACAGAAAAATTTGGGTCAGATTTTTTCGCCGGCGCGGCATCTCGCGCAACTCAGCCTAGTTTATACATATCTACTATATAATAGCGCCTAGGCTTGGAGGTCTCAGCGCGCTGCCGTTATCATCGAGCTAATCACGCCTGTCACCCTATGGACACTGTAATCACCTTCTCCACACAATCAATGCTTCACCTATGCGTATACTTGGCTTAACACTTATATACATCTTTACTATCTTACCTACATCCCATCTCTATTTTTACGTCTACACTGCAATAGCACGCTACCAATTAATATCAAGTGAAGTCGATCGAGACACTGCATTCCGGGCGGAGTAGCACACGTACGTCGGGCCTCATGCGATCAGATGCCGTGTAATAAAGGCGTCGTACCACTATATTCAGATTAATTAATTAATTAATTAATTGATAAGGAATGGAGGGGCACGATCGAGGACCTGCCGATTAATTTCATCCGTGTAAATGTTTATATCGGATATCAATATCTCTTTGTATATTCATATGGATAGATAAAATTCATATGCGTAAATTTGTCTTGCTAAATACTTCTATAATGTTATAGGTGGTGTCAAGGGAAACTTGTTTTCTTAATAAATAGTACTTAAATTTTAAGCCTTTAGATCTAGATCTAATGGATAGGATCAATTTGTATCATCTCCTCTCATTCAAGTGCTATTTTGTACCAAAAAAAACTTAATATTTTAGATATTAGATGCATGTATGTCTTTGTCTACTAGCTTGTTCTTTAGTTATTAGTATGTGATGTGATACAATGAAAAATATTCCAATACGGATTACTCTCTTTTTTATAGCCTTTTTACATCAATTATATACTAGTTTAATTTACACCAATTAAATTATGTAAAAATAACGTGACAATTTCTAAAAAAGAAGAACAAAATAAACTATAAGGAACATGATAAACAAACAATCTAAAAAATAAACTTGTTTGTTTATTTTATAGCACTTGACAACCGTAAATAAATTGATTATTATCTAATCATATTGTTCACCCTAAGAAAAATTTATAGTCAAAATGATAAAATACAACATGAATCACAAAGCAATATCTAATAGACAAAAAAAACTTAAGTGTTCGCAAATAAAAAACACTATAGTAATATTTTGAGAACACCAATGTTATAATTTCATTAAGTCTTATAGAAGCGGCCAAAGTGATGTTTTATGGACCGTGTCCATATCCAAAACATGTTTATTTGTGATCGGAGGGTCCATGTCCGACGTTTATTTGTGATCGGATGATCGATGTCAGAAACATCATTTATTTGTGATAGCCTGACAGGAGGGAAGTACTAGGTGGACGGAAACAGTAGGGATCCGACGAGCGCGACCTACTCATGGCGCGGTCACCGCGTCCATGAACTCGTCGTCGGCGACCAGCCTCGCCATCGCGTCCGGAGCTAGGCACACCTCCAGCCCCACGCTCCCCCCGCCGTCGCGCCCCTCGTACACGGTCGACTTCCCGTCCAGCTTGTTCCCGGGGCCGCTCCGGACTGCCACCGGCTTCCCCCACCCGAAGTCGTTCCCGTACACGTCGAACCGCGGCGAGCTCCCGGTGCCGACGGCCGCCGTTCTGAGCATGTCCGCGGTGTACGCCAGCCGCGGCTCTCGTGTCCAACGCTCCAGCGCGTCCCTCATGCTGGCCTCGTCGAACGATGCCACGGCCCGGTTCAGCAGCCACGCGGTCCACCCCAGCCCCTTCTCCAGGACCTCGCCGGCCGTCGACTTCACCCTGCAAGGCACCACAGCGTTGCCGACGTAGCCCGGCGGTATGCCCTTCATTCTCCCTCGGCATCCGATGAGAAGCATGTATGCTGTCTCCTGCGATGGCTCGAGGCCCCGAGCTCGAGACACCGATCGCCAGAGGTGCGCGAGCAGGGCTTGGAGGGAGGATATGGTACTGGTGGTGACGACCTCGGCGTTCGCCCTCGCCTTGAGTTTCTGCACGTTCTCCACGGAGAAATGGAAGAAGCATTCCTGCAACGGTGGCGGGTGCTGGTATTGCCGGACGGCGTGCTCGAGCTTGGCGAACGGAAGAGGGATCGGCACGGGGCAGGTGTCGAGGAACCACCGCTGCAGCACCGGCGGAGGAGGCGGCGCATGCCGTTCACCAGCAGAGCCGCTCCGGCTGATCTCCGACCAGGTGTTGACAAAGTGCCAGAAGGTCGTGCCGTCGCCGATGGCGTGGTTCAGCGATACGGCGACGAATACGGCGTCGGCGAGCTCGGTGACCTGCGCGGCCAGAAGCGGCCGTCGGGTGTCGTCTACGGCGGCGTCCGCGCTGAGAAGCCCGTTGAGCGGGAACAATGACCGCACCAGCTCGCGAGGGATAAAGAGCCCCCCGGTGATGTCGGCGGCCGTGACATCGGGCGCAACCGCATGGACGAACTCGGCACCCTCGTCGGTGCAGCACAACGACACGGTGATGGTAGCGTCGGCGCGCTCCTCGGCGACGAGGCGACCGGCAAAGGGGTAGAAGCGGCCCAGAGCGCAGGCGAACGACGACGCGAGGCGGTCGACGACTGCCCCAGTAGCGGCTGGTTTGTGGTGGGTGGGCAGGAGGACGCCCTTCTGGATGTAGTCGATGGTGATCATCCGGAGGTCCCACGGCGTCAGGTGGATGGTCTCCGCCTCCGGCACCGGCACCGGCGGGTCGGCGTGGACCACGCGCCGGGAAATGATCCCGACGCGGCGAGTGGCAGTGGAGCCTTGCATGGCTTGCGTTGGCGCGCGAGAACTGAACCAGCTATACGTGGTTGGTGGAGTACTTGGTAGTATGCATGAGTTGTGAGTGTTGTACTTGTGCCTCACATTTATTGGGAGAGGCAGCGTTGGTGTTGCTTTGTGGGGGCACTAAAACCAATATGGGATCGCAGCTCTCTTCATTGAATTAAGTTGCCTTAATTGCGTCCTTAGGCCATCTCTTAATTGCGTCCTTAGGCCATCTCTCTTCATTGAGGAAGCAGTCGGCACAGTAACAAAAAAAGTCGCTCCAACAGATTCTGTATATCGATCTCTATCTTTCGGGAAGGAAGAGAGAAACCGGATTCGCTCCCGAAATCTCCACAATCTCTCTCCCTTCCCCATTCCAATCCCCATCTACGAGCAACGCAACGGTCGATCGTTCCCGCGAGCAGGAGGAACGTCGAGGGGACGCCAGCGACTGGAGGTGGCGAGCGGTCACAGCTGCTGAGGAGGCTCCGCGCTGTTGAGGAGGCGAGCCTGAGCTCCGTCGCTCGGGCCGGCGCTATCGAGGAGTGTAGCTGCCGCTGCCTCCCCCACACACTACCTTGGAAATGACCTTTAGTCCCGGTTAGCAACGGGTTTTAGTCCCGGTTGCCAAACCGACAGCCCATCCGGGACTAAAGGTCATAGATCTTTAGTCCCGGTTCGCTCAACCGACTAAAGCTCTTATGATGTAGAAAGTATCTAAAAATATGGCGAACCCAAGACTAACTCGGAACCTCGTGACTCGGCCTCACCCTTCTAACCAACCCACCCACCATCAGCGATCGATATACATAGAATATGCATTCCTTTTGAACTTTCTCAAACGAGGCATCAATACGGTTCGTAACACCTAACCGCATCGGTTTCATCAAGATCGGTTCGTAACATGAACCAGTACTGATGCCCTCACATCAGTACCGGTTCGTGTTACGAATCGGTACTAATATACCCCGCCTTTAGTACCGGTTCGTAACGGCATCAGTACCGGTTCGTGTTACGAACCGGTACTGAAAGCCCACGACAGTCCTATAGCCAATGAACCGATACTGAAGCCCTCATCAGTACGGGTTCAAATTCAACCGGGACTGATGGGCCGGTATGGAAGGTCTGATCTGTAGTAGTGACACAAAGACATCCAAGCGATTTCCCTCCCCCGGATCTAGTCCCCGGCTTCGTCCTCGACCGGACGGCAACACCACCGTCGTCTTCCACCTTGATCGCAGCAAGGTACGAACCCTAACTGCCATTTGTGTTGGGAACGAGTTGGTGAGAATTTGAGGCTTTGTCCCGCGCCGTCCAGGAGTCCAGCTGCTGCTCCATCCCACGCTAGATCTGTCCCCGACGTCGTCCTTGACCCGGTCTGCTCACCTTCGTCCTGTTCGATCTCGGGCTTAACGGGAGCGAGCAGATCCACAAGGTACTAATCCTTCTGCCTCTTCGCCGTCGTCACCACCGTGCTCTGCTCCGCCGCCTTCCTCCACCACTCCAAGCCCGTCGCGTCCTAGTGTAAGTTCAACCTTCAATAGTTATGGTTTTGGTGTTAAAGACAAATCTAATATTGAGATTATCCATTAATATGATTTTATTATTAATGACTAATCTTATATCGAGACTAACTTGTTTATTTAGAATATCCTTGATTAGTCTCATCGCATTGAAAAATGAAAAAGATTAGTCTCATCGCATTGAAAAATGGAAAAACCAAGGTATGTATGCGCATTCATTCTAGTATCAGTTGCATACTTTGGAGTCAAGTTAAAATATGAATGTCCCCATTATATTAACCACAAACGTGCATCATGTTTCCCAATCCATATATTACATGGATGCACACACTTAGGGGGAGTTCGTAGTTTAACTTGAAAGTCTCTTTGCATTGATCTATTTTTTATTGACACATATAAGGATCAAGACAAAGGAACTAAATCCTTGAGTATATATTTAAATTGGTTAATTATAGTATACTCATGGTAATATAGAATATACTCCAATATGATCAAATTGAATACGTGCATATTATATCCAAGTCAATCATACTTAGGCACATATACATGTGGGGTGTATTCTATAGTCGATGACTTAGAGTAATGATCATTTCCATATAGTTTATACATAATGGATCATTACCTCTCATCAATATGAGTATATGAAAACTTGTGTAGTTAATATATACTCATATCAATTTAAATGATAATTTAAATTGAGTTTATTTGTCTTATTAATCATTAAAGAACACTTCATCATGTGTTGATGGTGTCCCGTGATTAATTGAGGACAATGAATAGTTCTTAAGTATAATAAAGCATGAGTTGCATTATTGTACTTAAGACTCATATAAATCATTCAAATTGATTTAGGTTGTACTCAATTGATCTAAAGGCATCCATTATGTGTTAATGGAGTGCAAGAGATAATTGAGACAACCATGCATCTTGGACTAACTATTTTATGAGTTGTGATTGAGTTAGGTTAAGTCCAAGGATGAATGAAAACGGGACAATGACAGCATTATGAGGTGAGGAGCGTCAAGAGTGGATCCCGAAGATAAAGAGGAGTCGAGTGATGATCCCGGGGGAGTATAAGTGAAGATCATAAAGATCCCAAAAAGGGATTGCTTGCGTGCGGCGGCAAAGGTATAACTAGATAGGCTAAGGACTTTGTAGTCTTTGAGTCTAGTTTTTATCGCCGTACTATTAAGAGGGGTTGTCTCCTAGTTTGAGCTTCATCATGTGTTGGTGATCTCAATCCCACGTTCACTCAAGCTCAAACCATTTGGATTTGTTTTTTGCATAAGAGTTGTGCATGTGTTGCACTTGAGGGAGGCCTTGGTGCATGTGTTGCACGAGGTGATCACCGGGAGCGCATTCGTTGTGCTCGGTGAAGTTCAAGCGGAGGAACGGCTTGTTACTCTTGGAGGTTGCCGACTCCTAGACGGCGTAGGCGTCGTGCGCGGGAGCTCTCAAGATTGTGAGAAACCCCGGCGAAGTTTGTGAAGGTTCGGGTTGAGCCTACGCGAAAGCGTGAAAAACCACGTCTAGTAAAAAGAGGCGGGTGCTCGAGCGGGAGCCGGTCCAAGTGGTTGGGCTTGCCTCAACGTGGACTAGGGGAGACCGGCAAGTCTCCGAACACCATGGAAAAACATCGGTTGTCTCTTGTCTCTTTACATTCAAGTATTTACCTTTTGCATATTAATCAATTGTTTGATTGTAATTAGAATTGCTTAGTATTAATTGTTTGTTCAACATAGCAATTCTAGTACAGAGATTTAATTTAGTTAGTGCACTAGTGAGCCTAGTTGATTTAGGCTTTAATTGTCAAAACCTATTTATCGCTTCCGCATATATCTTTGATTAGGTTTTGATTTAGGGGTGCATTAGAGCGAATTGTTTAGTGAGCGATTAATTTCATAAAACGCCTATTCACCCCCCTCTAGGCGCATCCTCGACCCTACAAGTGGTATCAAAGCCACGGTCACTCTCATTTTAGGCTTAACCGCTTAGAGAGTAAAAAGAATGGCGTCTAGCGGATTAGTGCACTTCACAGATTCACATATATTTGATGGCTCAAATTATTCATCATGGAAATTATTTATGATTAATCATTTTAAATCCATGAGCCCACGAATTTGGTGGATCGTAGATGTCGGCTTTTCTTCTCCACTAAATGATGTTGCTCCAACTAAAGGAGAGGAGAAATGCCTACATCTCGACGCTCAAGCTACTAATGTTTTATTTAGTTTTGTGAGCATAGAAATATTTAATCTCATATGCAATCTCAAGAGCGCTCATGATATGTGGATCAAGCTTCAAGACTTATTTGAATCATCCACATCATCAATTGAGGATTGCATTGAAGAGGAAATGTCGGTTGATGATCATTCAACGTCAACTTCAAGTGATGAACCGACATCTCCATCAACCTCAACTTCCGCCTCAAGCAACGACGAATATTCACTCCCATCGCGAATTCGTTGCTTCATGGCAAAAGGTAAAGTTGGGGTGAGTGACGATGAAGATGAGCCCTCCTATGATGAATTAATGAATATGCTAGAGGAGCTCAATGAATTTCTTGGAAAGGAGAAAAAGAAATATAAGATTTTGAAGTTAGAACATGAATCACTTCAAAATGATTATGATGTTCTAAAAGAAAATCATGAGAAAATCCTTTTCAAGGAATTCACTAAAGCTAGTATGGATATTGCTACTCAATGTGATTTAGTAGATGAATTGCCTCACTCAATTTCTATCACAAACAATCCATCTAATAAATGCATATCCACCACTAGCGATGATATACCTTGTTGCTCTAATTCAATTGCTAGTATTTCCTCTATGCTTGTTGAGACTAACCTTGTAGAGGAAAACAATGAGCTCAAGGCCCAAGTCATTAAATTGGAAAATGACTTGAAGAGGTGCGTAAAGGGTAAAGCCCTCCTCGACGAGATCTTGAGCAAGCCAAGGGCGCCTCAAGATAAGTGAGGACTCGGCTACAACTCCAAGAGGGAGAATAGCAAGACGAGGCACAACGCAAGACACTCGAAAACCATCAAGTGCTTCGCCTGCAACAAGAAGGGCCACCTCGCCTTCGTGTGCCCTAACAAAGTGGATAACAAGGCCACACCACCAACAATAAGGCAAACCGGCAAGGAGCAAGTCAAATCGGTCAAGAGAGGGCCAAATAGCGTGACATGCTTCAATTGCCAGGAAAAATGACATTTCGGTAAGGATTGTCCCAAAGGTACCACCCCTAAGCCTATTCTCATCGATAATAATTATATGCTTAGGAAGGACAAGAATGGCAATGTGTTTGCCAAACTTATCAAGTCCCCTATGCCCGCTCAAAATGATATTCATTTGCATAGGAAGAGTAATTCTAGAAATGTATTTGCTCAAAAGGCTAGATTTCCTAAGACTATGAAAAATCATGAAAATCATGTGCTTAGGAAAAATAACTGTAGCAAAATATTTGCTAGAAATGCTAGATCCTCTAAGCATCCTTATTATAATGATCATTATGTGCTTAGAAAGGATCAAACTAGGAATGAATTTGTTAAGAATGCCAAAACTCCTAAGCCTCCTCAATTCAATGCAAATAAATCGCTTAGGAGTAACAAAAATTACAAATCCATTGCTAGTCATGTTAGTCAATTTGAAAATGCTAAAACTAGGATCATTTGGGTTCCTAAATCAATTGTGACTAACATTGTTGGACCCAACAAGGATTGGGTACCAAAATACGTCTAAAAAGGATTTTAGGCAATATTGAGATGGATTGGACGCTTGCTCACTCAAGAGGAGAAGGATTATATTCATCTACAAGTGGTGTCAAGCATGAAGAAAATCAAGTTCATCATGAGCCAATGCCATCTCGGGTAACAAGTATTTAAATTGATTACTATTATGTCTTATAGCCTTGTGTAGGTTATATTGAAATATTAATGAAAAATCAATTTAGATTACTTGTTGTGAGAACTTGCCCTCGCCTCTTACCTATTCTCTTATTGCAAATCTTGAGCAAGTTATGAAGTGGCACATTAAGGGGGAGTGCTAAATCATAATCATGTATATCACATCCCTATGTGTGCCCAAATTAATTATGTGCAAATATTAAGTTTTCAAAATTGAGCCGTTTAGCCAAAAGTGAAAAATCTTAGTAACTATTACTAATCTTGTGAAAAACTAGTTTAAAAATATATACAAATGCTTTCAAAAGGTTTTTCAATGGTTTTAGCTTTACAAAAACTAATTTCAAAAGAAATATGTTTTTAGCCCAAAAACTAGTTACTAGTATCTTGTTTTGGCTTTAAATTTATAATCTTCATAGAATAAATTGTAAAATGATTTTGAATATATCTCCAAAACGAAAATCCTAGAGTTGGTCATTCTTAACAATTTTTGTGTTTAAAAGATTTTCAAAAGACCAACTTGTCAAAAGATATTTGATTTTGAAACTCGCCGAAAAACTATACTTGACCCATAATGGTCATATTCTAGCACTTAGTGAGTTTCTCCATTTGGATCAATTCTTGTGTAGAATTTTGATTCAAAATAGTATTTTAGACTCATACACAAAATTCGATTCCATATATCTTACCCCATGCTGAATTTGAATTTTTGTGTTGTTGAATTTGACTTGGTTTCTATTTGCTTCTTCAAAAAGGACTATTTAGGTCAAAAGTCAAAAATCATATTTAAAAGGCCCAAATTTGCGAAAAGTTTTGAAAAAAGTATTCTACTATGTATTTCAAATGTTTTACAAGCTTTCAAAATGAAAAACTCTATGTTGAAATCTAATTTGGCTCAAAAAGTTTTGATTTGATCCAAAATAGCCTATTTTAGCATATTGCTCAAAATCATGGCATTCAAGTTGGATTTCATTATAAATCTTAGCTAGAAACATTCTTGATACACCAATCTAAGCCATGAAAATTGAAATTGCATGAAATCCAAATTGAATTGCATTTTGAGGCTTTTCGTGAAAATCAATTTCCTTTTATGCCTCAAAGCGCAAATTGCCATATCTTTCAAAATAAAATTGCTTTTAAGAAAATTCTTTTTGCAAAACCTTCTAAATAGTCCAAAGTTGGGTTTCTAAAAATTTCAAATTATTTAAACTTCATTTAAATTATTTTTGACAAAATTTGCAAAAGTCTACGCCACTGTCAGTGGTTTGGTTGCACTCGCCACCATGCGCTTGCACCTAGGATGGCAATCTTACCCGACATCTGTGTGCCCGGGTAAAAACCCTAATGGAGGTGGGTATGTTCTCTTTTATTACCCGCTGGTATGTTTATGGGGCTAAACTCTACCCGATGGGTAAACGGGTATGGGTATGGGGAGCTTCACCAATACCTGCTCCGCCTGACACCCACCACCTCCTATTGACATACGGGCTAAAACAGGCGCCCAGTTGGCCCCTCGATCCCCAATTTGTAGTATCTCATTTCAATAATTATTGAACTTGACCATATGTGTGTATTATTTGTCTACATATATTATTTTAATTATTATTCTTATGTACATTTGAAATTTTGAATCATTGATAATCATTCTTTAATCCATAGATTGTTGCTAATACCTATAACTTCATCAAAAAGAGTGTTTTAGTATCATAACTCATTAGCTTCTAGTACCATTTGGTTGGAAAAATTGTTGATGGTGGCGGGTAAACGGGTATACCCGGTAATCTGTATGGGCGAGATTTTTACCATGACCTTCATGTGTATACCCGTGGGGGAGATTTTGGTTCGCGGGTATGGGTATGGGCGAGTATTACCTGTACCGCCGCACCCGATTGCCATCCCTAGTTGCACCGGCCAACCGGTCGGACCGGACTAGGTGCGGTCGGACCGGCCATGGCACGTTTGGCTCTGAATTTTCAGAATTTTCTCGAGTTTGGCTTTGGGATATCTTTTGATTGGTACTTCCTTTTTCAAGAATTCTTTTTAGAAAAGATTCTTGTGATCCCAAAGTTCATTTGTGCAAAATTTGAAAAGCTCTGAAATTTATTTGAAAGAGTTTTCTTGCAGTATCATTTGTGAGCATTAAATTGATTTAAAGAGTGATATTCACTTGATCTTTTGAAAAGACAAAACTTGTGAAATTAAAATGCAAATAACTCCATGGTTCATTTATTGAATATCTTGAGGAGTTTATTAATATCAAGTTTTGGGCACATAATTGCTTTCAAGTGTTATCATTTCTTTAATTTGCTCTGATACTAAATCTCTGTGATTTTATTAATCTATCTTGAGCTTTCGATACCCGTAAGTATATATTGCTTTGATTATATTGCTCTGATACCCATCGATGTTATCGATAATTCCTTCGAGTGGTATCAATTCTTTGTGAGTTGATCCTAAGTGGTATCAATCGAGTTTTTATTCATTCCATATGCTTACAAGTGGTATTATTGAGTTTCTCTTTTCTCCAAGTGGTATCATGGATCCTATTATTCTTTTCTTCTAGTGATATCCTTGATTATTTGAGTTCCTTTTTAAGTGGTATCATTGAATTCAATTATTTCCTACAAGTGGTATTTCATTGCCTCTTTGTAGTATCACTCCGATACCCACATTCTTGATTAAGATTTTTCCTCGCAAGATAAAATTGTAAGTTCAATCGCTAAGAATTCTCTCAGTGAGATTCTTTATGAATTGAAATACATAAAGAGGAAAATCTCAAGTTGAGCATTGTTCTTCAATTAAAATTTGAAAATGCTCATTCCTTTTGGATCTTCAAGTAAAGCCCTTGAGATAGATTTAAAGTGATATCTAATTTCTCAAGTGGTATTCTTTTTGGGTTCCTTGTTTAACCCTATTAGGCAAATTTGTTGGATTCTTCAAAAGAATCATGTTGAAAAATTGCAAAGCCTAATAAAATGAGGAGTGAGTTATTTGAATTTGTTTCAAATAACCCGTGTGATACCCTTCTTTGCTTTTTATTGCTTATTTTTTTCAAGTGGTATCCAAAATCTAGTTCCTTGCCAAGGTCATAAATGCTCAATTCAATTCTTGTATGACCTTCGTTAAAAGAGATAGTTAAATGCCAAAAAGGGGAGAATATTTAAAAAGGAAAAATGTATGCCAAAAGGGGGAGAAATAATTAAAATGTTCTTTTAAGATGGTTTCTCCATTTTTTGGTGTTTAATGCCAAAAGGGGGAGAATTAGGAAGCTTAATATCTCATTTAGCTTAAAAAGGGAGCTTAATATGATTAAGGGGGAGAATTGATTCTCATATGCATTCTAAATTGTCAATGCTTATATTGTTTACAATATGCATATGCATTCAAATAGCTTAAATTCTCTCAATATGTTAGTTTTAATCCAAATGTGCTTATTAAGCTTGGATTTGTCATTAATCACCAAAAGGGGGGAGATTGTAAGTTCAACCTTCATTAGTTATGGTTTTGGTGTTAATAACAAATCTAATATTGAGATTATCCATTAATGTGATTTTATTATTAATGACTAATCTTATATCGAGACTAACTTGTTTATTTAGAATATCCTTGATTAGTCTCATCGCATTGAAAAGTGGAAAAGATTAGTCTCATCGCATTGAAAAATGGAAAAACCAAGGTATGTATGTGTATTGATTCTAGTATCAGTTGCATACTTTGGAGTCAAGTTAAAGTATGAATGTCCCCATTATATTAACCACAAACGTGCATCATGTTTCCCAATCCATATATTACATGGATGCACACACTTAGGGGGAGTTCATAGTTTAACTTGAAAGTCTCTTTGTATTGATCTATTCTTTATTGACACAAATAAGGATCAAGACAAAGGAACTAAATCCTTTAGTATATATTTAAATTGCTTAATTATAGTATACTCATGGTAATATAGGATATACTCCAATATGATCAAATTGAATATGTGCATATTATATCCAAGTCAATCATACTTAGGCACATATACATGTGGGTGTATTCTATAGTCGATGACTTAGAGTAATGATCATTTCCATATAGTTTACACATAATGGATCATTACCTCTCATCAACATGAGTATATGAAAACTTGTGTAGTTAATATATACTCATATCAATTTAAATGATAATTTAAATTAAGTTCATTTGTCTTATTAATCATTAAAAAACACTTCATCATGTGTTGATGGTGTCCCGTGATTAATTGAGGACAAATGAATAGTTCTTAAGTATAATAAAGCATGAGTTGCATTATTGTACTTAAGACTCATATAAATCATTCAAATTGATTTAGGTTGTGCTCAATTGATCTAAAGGCATCCATTATGTGTTAATGGAGTGCAAGAGATAATCGAGACAACCATGCATCTTGGACTAACTATTTTATGAGTTGTGATTGAGTTAGGTTAAGTCCAAAGATGAATGAAAACAGGACAAGGACGGCATTATGAGGTGAGGAGCGTCAAGAGTGGATCCTGAAGATAAAGAGGAGTCGAGTGATGATCTCGGGGGAGTATAAGTGAAGATCATAAAGATCCCAAAAAGGGATTGCTTGCGTGCGGCGGCAAAGGTATAACTAGATAGGCTAAGGACTTTGTAGTCTTTGAGTCTAGTTTTTATCGCCGTACTATTAAGAGGGGTTGTCTCCTAGTTTGAGCTTCATCATGTGTTGGTGATCTCAATCCCACGTTCACTCAAGCTCAAACCATTTGGATTTGTTTTTTGCATAAGAGTTAACCATTTGGCATGTGTTGCGAATGGGTTAAGCTTATGCTTGGTTGTGTTTGGTTTATGCTCTAATTTGCATGTGTTGCAAAGAGGAAGAGCATATGCATTTGGTTTTCGCATAAAGCTTTGATTTGCATGTGTTGCAAATAGGATAAGCTAATGCGTTGGTTTTTGCGTGAAGTTCACATTTGCATGTGTTGCAAATGTTGAAGCTTCATGTTTTGGTTTCATTCAAAACAATCTTTCTAAAATCTTGGGGTTGCTTGGAGCTAAGTTTTGCATGTGTTACAAAAGGAGAGAGCTCAAGCACGATTTGGTGTTTGTGTGTTTGTATGGAGCTAGAGGCTTGCATGTGTTGCAAGTAGAAAGCTCATACATGTGATTTGGCTTTAGTTTGTTAGTTTGATTTGGTGTTGCATTGAACTAGAGAATTGCATGTGTTGTAATTAGAGAGTTCATGCACCTTGATTTGGTGTTGCTTGGAGCTAGACTTTTGCATGTGTTGCAAAGAGTAGTGCTCAAGCATGAAATTGGTTTATTGCGTTATTTGCAAGTTCGTTGTGCGAATAAACCGAGTGTTATGAGTCCGGAATCCCGAGAGCATGTAAGTAGGGCTTGCAACGGGTGTTGGCAAGTTGACTGGGTCTTGTGTCAACCTTCACATGGCTAGGGGGATTAATCTCATAAACTTGGGTTTGATTTGCTTAATACGTTTTTGTTTGCACCAATTTTTGGAAATCTGAAGAAAGAATCGGTAGAGAAAATAAGAGTTTGGATAAAATACGAGAATATCTGCAGGAGTTCGGATAAACACATAACATACAGATAACAGTTGGAAACTAGAGTCCAGGAAGGAAACTATGAAGCCGATTCGGATTACGTTGTCGTATTGGACCAGGACTCGGATCGGCTAGGCGAGTATATAAGGCGCACTAAGGCTGCTTGAGGAGGCATCCACAATCAATCAACACATCTACTAGTTTTTAGCTTTCTTAGTTTTTTTCTTTAGCATTGTAATCCTTCCTCTCGTAAGTCGACATCGATCAAATAAAGTTGCGCATCGCCGATTGTTTGATCGCATTGGCTTTTTCAGTTTGATTTGTTCGTCTTGTTGCGCATCGCCTTTCGTAATCGATCTACCTTTTACCCCGGATTAGTCTTAATCGCTAATCTAGTTACCTTTCTAATCGGCTTTTGGCTGATTTTCGCCTCTAGCCGATTCACTTCGTGGATCGGCTTGATCGAATTTCACATTATCTTCCTTATCGATTGCAGGGTCAAATCGATTGGCACGCTCGCACAAAAACCGAACCCGGCGTTTGTCTGGTGTGTTGTGGGCCAGAAACCCTCTTCACGCTTTTTGGTGCAAACACATTTTTGGCACACCCGGTGGGACCAGATCGACAAGATGACCGCAGTCAAGTCCACCGCGCCAGCCGACGTCAACGCTGACGCCATAATCGTCCCTACCTTGGATGATTTGACTCCAGAGCAGCGCAAGGAAATTGAAGATCGGAAAGCTGCCTTGGAAGAATTGATGTTAAGTTGCTATCAGAAGACCCGACGGGGAGTCACGCAGAAAATGGCACTTCCAACATTGAACCCACTCGGCGAATCTGGTGTCGCATCGACTCGTGAAGTCGATATATGCCGCAAGCCGAAGTTATCCGCTATGATTGAACAATCTATGCATCATGCACTAATTAATCAATCATCGGCTTTGGTTACAACCTTGAAGCCGATGATAGAGAATAGCGTAAAAACAACGATTGCACAAGAGTTGGCTACGTCCGGGGGATTGATGGACCCATTGCAGCCACTCCCAACATACCTCAGATATTCTATGGCTCCAAACGCCAACACGGTCAAGGCACCAAAGACTTCGCTAATGCCAACCCAGCCCACCGTGTTGACTTCAAATCCTCGCCTCAATCCGAGCACTCATATTCATGCATATATCGATGTCGCAAAATTGATCCATCGGCCAGGGCTCATTACGTCCAATGGGCTTCTCAGCCGATTGAATTAAATGAAAATTATAAACTTCAAGCACTATCCCAAAATAGAAATCGCTCCATATAAAGTAGTTACATACACGAGCCGTTTGTTCCAAAGGTTCGAGGTTACGGTTTGCCAGAGCCGATGGATACGAACCATGGCAACAAAGAATATCCATCGCCTAGAGCAAATCGACCGCCGAAGTTTACACTCTGGGCAGGATATTACCCAAAATAATTGGCCAAACCCCAGTATTCCATCGGCTAACAACATTAATTGGGCGGATCAAATTTCCATAGTCTTAAGAGATCAGTTTGGACTACAGCCCAAGGGAAAAACCATCGGCTACCGAAAGCCGTATCCGGATTACATTGACCAAATGCCATACCCCCATAATTTCAGAATTCCCGATTTTGCAAAGTTTTCAGGGGACGATTCGGTCACCACTCTAGAGCACATTGGACGATTCATCGCCCAATGTGGTGAAGCAGCTCAATCCGATGGGCTAAAAATTAGACTTTTTCCATTATCTTTATCGGGAACTGCTTTCACTTGGTTCACGAATCTACCTCCAAATTCGGTCCACTTTTGGGACGATTTAGAAAGCAGATTTCATGAGTATTTTTTTTCCTGGAAGTCTGGAATTAAGGATTTCAGATCTAAGCGCCGTCCAGCAAAGATTTGGAGAATTGGCTTCTGACTACATCAGGAGGTTCAGGGAAGTACGAAATCGGTGCTTTAGTGTAGTATTACCTGACAACCAGTTAGCCGATTTAGCATTCCAAGGGCTGATTCCTCCTCTCAAAGAAAAGCTTGCTGGACAGGAATTTACTGATTTGAGTCATCTGCTTCATCGCGTATCGGCACAGGAAAGCCGATATTTGAGTAAAGAATTCAAGGATAAAATTAGAGTAAATAACAGAGACAAAGCTAAGGTGAACATGGTTGAGTATAGCTCAAGCGAAGCTTCTGAGGACGAAGCAGATATTAATATAGCCGAATGGATAAAAGGTTCTAAAAGACCACTTATCTGTTCGTGGCTAAAGCCGACGAAGAGCAAGTCAGAGGTCAAATACGCGTTTGATGTGTCTAAATGTGATCGCATATTCGACATGCTACTGCAAGAAAAGTTGATACGGTTACCAGAAGGACACACGATACCGTCGGCTGACGAAATCAAAAAGCGGCGATACTGTAAGTGGCATCATTCTTTCTCCCATAACACTAATGACTGCAATATCTTTCGACAACAGATACAGGCAGCTATCGAAGATGGTCGGCTCAAGTTCGCAGAGGAGCCGGCCATGGAAGTCGACGTCAACCCCTTCCCAATCAACATGGTGCAGTGCTCCGGCAAAGGGAAGCAAATTATCGACGAGAAGCCCAGTAGAAAACGGCAAGTCGATGTAGAGTCCAGTTCAAAGGACACACTAAAGATAACAATCGGCTCACTTCAAATTGAAGCCGACAAAGACGGGAGAAATTCAAGAACAGTAAAACTCAGAGGAGAGTTGCAAACCGGACAATGGTATAAAGCTGAAAGGACTCCACCACGGAAACCAGCTTTCAAACCCAAGCCAACTTTCTCCCAGCTACTTGAAAAATATGAAAGAATGAACCATCGGCAGAAGCCGCAGTTTCGCCGCCCAAATGAATTGCATCGGCCAATTATGTCTCGACCCAACGACTGGAATCGGCTGGACAATGCAGAAAGAGCTCACCAAAGATGTCCTTTCTGGCGATTCTGCTGGGAAAAGGGTATGACGTTACCATCTGCAAGGTCATGCCCCATGGAGCATTACCCGCAACAGGATTGGCCAAGGCTATCGGCAAAGGAGCGGTTGGGTAGGCCAGTACCTGATCAGGATGAGGCATCACATAGGAGACCAGTAAGGGAAAGGCTAAGTACACCAAACCAAGGCGAGGAAGAAGAGCCGACTGAGAACTTGGCCGGAAAAATCCGTAAGCCAGTGGAACCTAAGCCCAGATGGTGCCCAACTGGACTAAGCCGATCACAGCGTAGGCGGTTGCAGCGCCTAAGGACACAGGAGATGAGGGAGGCCGAAGAAGAAAAACAGAGGGATGAGACATTCAACAAATTGCGACCGATGAAACTTGTGAAGAAGAAATGGAGGAGAAAGGAACATGCCGATAATGAGTCAGATTCTTCTGATGACTTGATGTCGCCGATAGTTCGGAGTGACACTCCTCCCATGGACATCAACATGGTATTCACTTTACCAGCTGAATTCAGAATTAAAACCGAATCGGCTAAAGATACATTTGCTCAACTATGCCTGGGTGCACAGGATGCGGTGTTTGAGAAGCCAAGAAGATCCCCATCGGCATCTAAAGCCGTTGTATTTGAAAGGCTATATCAATGGAAAGCCGATATCCGTGATGCTTGTAGATGGAGGGCTATGTGAATTTAATGCCACTTCCACTTGTAAAAAGTTGGGCAAAACCGATGAAGACCGATCAAGACAAACATGGTGCTAAATGATTTCACCGGTGATCCCACCGAGGCAAAGGGAGTATTGGTTATCGAATTGACCGTCGGCCGGAAAACTTTGCCGACCGCGCTTTTGTAATTGAAGCCAAAGGAAGTTACAGCTTTCGCTTAAGCGGATCGATACATGCTAATCGCAGATCCTCAACGATGCACCAACCGCCGTACAATGGAACGGAGATGAAGTCGAATCGTCTCACCGATACATCGGCTCATATTGCCATGGCCACTCACGACGCAAATTGGCCACACGAAGAAGCGAATGCATATCGTAAGGTACTAGACGATTGTGATTTCATCTCAGACGGGAAGGCGGGCTTTACGCCGATCAGTGTCAAGCCAGGCACCTTCGATCGGGCGAATGAGGTCCTGAGGAGATGGGGTCAAAAATGATTCAAGCCCTGCAAGACAAGGCAAGGAGCTATCGGCAAATAATAAATTCGTGTGAAGCCATTGAAGATTTTCAAAGCGAAAAATTAGGACAAGGCTTTACTTCTGCCGATATGCTTGAAGAAGTCGACATAGGAGAAGGCGATCGAAAAAGGCCAACTTTTGTAAGTGCAAGTTTAGGCCTAGAATATAAGGATAAGTTGGTCAAAATGCTTAGAGAATACAAGGATTGTTTTGCTTGGGAGTACTATGAAATGCCTGGGTTAAGCCGACAACTAGTTGAACATCGGCTGCCTATTAAGCCAGGGTATCGGCCATATAAGCAACCGCCTCGTCGTTTTAATCCAGAATTGTATAATGTAATAAAGGAAGAAATTGAAAGGTTGCTGGAGGCCAAGTTTATAAGGCCTTGCCGATATGCCGAGTGGGTGTCCAATATTGTTCCTGTCATGAAGAAAAATGGTAAGCTTCGGGTATGCGTAGATTTCAGGGATTTGAATAAAGCCACGCCAAAGGATGAATATCCAATGCATATAGCCGATATGCTTATCGATGCTGCCTCGGGTAACAAAATCATTAGCTTTCTTGATGGGAACGCTGGATATAACCAGATATTCATGGCGGCCGATGTCCCCAAACGCCTTCGATGCCCCGCCGTTAGGGTTATATGAATGGCCAAGAATGACATTCGCTTGAAAATGCAGGTGCCACTTATCAACGTATATGAATTTAATCTTTCACAATCTAATCGACATATCGTTGAAATTTACATCGATGACGTGGTTGTCAAATCCAAGGTGGATGGCAACACTTAGCCGATTTAGAAAAAGTATTTCAAAACACAAGAGCTCATGGGTTAAAAATGAATCCCTTAAAATGCGATTTGGCGGTCGACCGGTCGGCTTTCGCTTCATGGTGCATCAAAGAGGTATCGGTCACCAGATAAGAGTCAATGCCATAGCAAACACCAAGCCGCCAACATGCAAGAATGAACGCAAAAATTGATCGGCAAGATTAACTACTTACGACGATTTATCTCGAATCATCCCAGAGGATCCAAGCTTTACGCCATTATTAAAATTGAAAGATCATCAGGAGTTCGTGTGGGGAGCCGATCAGCAGAAAAGCTTTTGAAGAAATCAAGAAATACCTGGCATCACCGCCAGCTTCGCCGCACCGCAGAAGGGGATTCCCTTCAAATTATACGTGTCGACTGAAAAGGAAACCATCGGAGCTGTGTTGGCGCAGGAGATCGATGGCAAAGAGCGCGTAATATTCTATCTCAAATGATTTAACTATTGGGAACTCAAATCGTACCCTTATATAGAAAAGCTATGTCTATCATTATACTTCGCCTGCACCAAGTTAAGACATTACATACTGGCATCAACTTGTATGATAGTATGCAAAACCGATGTCATCAAATATATCTTGTCTGCGCCGATTTTGAGAGGACGACTCGGGAAATGGGCATATGCTTTAACCGAAGTTCGATCTACAATATGAATCGCCAAAGTCATAAAGGCCGCAAGAGCGATTTCATTACAGACATGATACCACGGCAGAATGGTCGATGTGGCCCCCTGGCGGCTATATTTCGATGGGTCGGTTTGCCAGGAAGGAAGCGGAATAGGTGTTGTGCTGATTTCACCAAAAGGGTATAGCGCCGAATTTGCATATCGGCTTAATAGCCGATGCTCCAATAACCAAGCCGAGTACGAAGCATTACTCAAGGGACTTGGATTGTTAGAAAGTATCGGAGTAAGCGATGTAGAAGCATTCGGAGATTCATTGTTAATCGTTCAACAAGTAAAAGGGGAGTTCCGATGTAACGACGAAATATTAGGCAAATATTTGAAGCATTGCTATAACACTATAGAAACATTTACTACATTTTCTATCAGCCATGTGCCCCGAGAGTTGAACGATAGAGCCAATACGTTAGCCCAAGCTGCATCAGGCTACAGAGAAGATAGCCGATGCGAGATATTAGACTCAATCGACAAAACAGTGCTGTGTGTCGACATCGCCGATTGGAGAACAGAAATAAAAACTTACCTGATGGACCCATCCAGGCCTACTGCGCGGAAAGTTCGCCAGAAAGCGTTGAAGTATGTTATGCTGGAAGAAGAGTTGTACTATCGGACATTAGAAGGGTTGCTGCTATGTTGTTTAGGTGATGAAGAAGCAAAGGTGGCCATGGGTGAGGTTCATGAAGGAATTTGTGGCGCGCATCAATCGGCTTATAAAATGAAATGGATATTAAGAAGGACAGGATATTTTTGGCCGACAATGTTAGAAGATTGCTTCAAGTATTACAAAGGGTGCCAAAGTTGTCAAAAGTTTGGGAATGTGCAACTTGCACCAGCATCGGCTTTACACCCAATTATTAAACCATGGCCATTCAGAGGATGGGGGATTGACATAATCGGCCAAATATTCCCAGCGTCAAGCAAAGGCCATAAGTTCATCCTTGCCGCCACGGACTATTTTTCAAAATGGGTAGAAGCCGTCCCACTCAAGAAAGTTACCAGCATGGAAGCCATCGGCTTTGTCAATGAACACATCATCCATCGATTCGGTATCCCTCAGACCATTACAACCGATCAAGGAACTGTGTTCATGTCCAGAGATTTCAAAAATTTCGCAGAAAGTTTGGGCATTAAGTTGCTTAATTCTTCACCATACTACGCTCAGGCTAATGGGCAAGCCGAGTCATCCAATAAAACTTTGGTCAAATTGATCAAGAGAAGAATTGATGAAAAGCCGCGAACTTGGCATACTACATCGCAGAGTCTCTGTGGGCCTATCGGCTAGCGCTTTCACCTGATCGACTAAATTGTCACCGTATCGCTTGGTATATGGCCAAGAGGCCAGATGTTCAGAAAATGAACATTGAGTCGATGCGAGTAGCGAGGCAGAATAATCTATCGACCAATGAATACAAGGAATTGATGCTATGCAACTTGGATGACTTAGCAGAATTAAGGCTGGTTACTTTGAATCGGCTTAAAAAGAATAAAGAAAGAGTTGCAAGAGTATATAATAAAAAAGTTGTACAAAAGACTTTTAGTGAAGCTGATTTGGTTTGGAAAACTATATTGCCGATCGGTTCTAAGGATAATCGATTCGGTAAATGGTCGCCTACATGGGAGGGACCATATAAAGTAAATCGGCTTGTCGGTGGAAACGCATATATACTCGAAACACTTGAGGGGCTAGTATTACCAAAGGCAATCAACGGAAAATATCTAAAACGGTATTACCCTAGCGTTTGGATCGGTGCATGATTAAAACGCAATGCGAAGAATCTGGAAATAAATCGGTTAAACAGCCGATAAAGATAAAATAACCGGTTAAACAGCCGATCAAGGTGTGTTACAAAGTAGCAAACAAAAGCGCCGTTTCAGTACGACACCAACTGATTTACAATCCAGATCCGGGGAGTCTAGCACCAAGACCCGATAATGCCGCGGCAGCTTTGCCCAATGTCTCCGTGATACCATACACCAGGTCCTCGCCGGCTTTAGCATCTCCGGGATCGCGACAATTTTGGCCGATTGATCTTTTACCTTGGCGACGCTCTCGCCAACATTCGCTTTCTGCTCCTTCAAAGTAGAAGCCGCTATACTCGTGATGGCAAGGAGTCATCTAGTTGTTTATTTACTTCACCAACTCCTCCTCGAGCCGCTTCTTGGTTTGTTCTAGTTTTGAGCGTAAGACTTGGCGGCCACAAAGGATGCAATGGTGTCATCATACTTCTTCTTCTCGGCTTTTTGCTTCAAAGAATCAACTTGTTCGTAAGGTGTTGATCGGCTTCTTGTGCTCGGCGCCGAGCTATTCGAATTGGCCGATCGACTTCGCTTTCTTCTCGTCCAAATGGCATACATTTAGAAGGGCGCTCATTGCGGCGGTAGGGAGATCGGCCTCAACGGCGGCCATAGCATCACGGATAGGCTGACAGTTGGCCAATATAGCTGCCTCCGGCTGAGTTATCTCCATAAATAGCCGATAGCTTTTCCTGCATATTGGGCGCTGACTTGACGACAGAAGCCAATGCCTTTATGGAGACGTCCAGGATGTTTCGGATGTCCTCGGGGTAGCTATCGGTCGCCATCACCTCCGGGTCGACTAGTTCATCCAGGGTGAACCCGAGAAGGTCGGACAGGTCATCCGGGACAACATTGAGCGATGGAAGAATTGACCGGGCAGGAGATGGTGGGGTTGGAGGTTTAGAAGCCGCAGGGAGACCAGCAGACGCACCCTGAAGATCGACCAACATACCGGCCGCTTGAATAGACGCTATCGGCTGAAAGGGAAGTATTACAAAGTCAGAAAATTAAGATTAACAGTTCTCGGAAGGCATAAGAATAAGTTTAGCTCTTACCGCGTTTAAAGCCGATAAGTGAAGAGAACTTTCAGCACTTTGCTCTTTGCGTTTTTGCTGTTTTCTGGCAGGAACCTTGGTAGGCTTGGGTTTTTCTGAAAAAATCAAACCACAAGATAAGCAAAAATATGAGCAGGAAATATTTATCGGCTACAAATAAAGACTCACTTGGCTTCCTCTCTTTCTCGAGCTCTGATAGGGAAGGACTGTTCACTCCGAGGGTACCAGAACCCATCAAGACATTTGACTGGATGGGGCGTTTCCCTTTTGACCCACCAGCTGATAAGTCGATGATAGCCTTGCTCCCTGCAGCATCCTGCCAAACAAAATGCCAAGGTAATTAGAAGACAAGTGGTCACAAATTTACAAGTATGAAATTTTATGAAAAAGCCGATACCTCTACGCCTCTGGACGAGTTAGTATAACCCGATGTGCCGGGAGAATCCGAAGATCTTCACTAGAGCCGCCGTTAGAAACTACCGCTTACATGGAAATCGAAGGAATTTTTCTATAATAGCCGACGGAGTGCGATCCAAGAAAAGAGCCTCTGATACAAGTGACCACCAAGCAGAGAAATGGCTTGCTCGGCGAGAATTCAGGAAAAAGTGTGGCAAACTGAGAATTTGAAACTCATCGGCTAGTTCCAAAATTAAGTCTGCGGCTGTTCCGTTTGTCACTTTAGCTCTGGGCTCAAGGCAGCCAAGAAGTGGCAAAGATGGTATGACTTGACCAAAGCCTAACTGACGGGCATATACCGAAGGATGATAGAATTCATATGATGGCTGGAATGTCCTATTACGGGAGTTCAAGCCGACATGAAGAATACAAGGTGAAATAAAAATCCGGTACAAGTCCAAAGACGATGCTGGCATTAAAGAGTCACAAGATCAAGTGAAGGAATGAAGGCCATTGAAAATCTAACAGACATTATAGGGAAGAAATCTTGTCAACCAAAAGTTGTGTTATCCAGATGCGGGAAAAAGGACAGTATTTTTGAAGTCACGGCAGTGATTCTCGACATCTCCGCTTAGTACACATCACGAGCCTCTCTCAAGCGATCGGCTAGCCCTATATTGGGGGTGGTGCCTTCGGATAATCCTCACGAGGGAAAGTCAGGTCCTCCGTGCTCTCAAATCAATGATCGCCAAACATACTATAAAGCCACAAATGAATGAACCACAATGGGCCACCGACATTGCCAACTACAAATTGACCAAATCCAGAAAAGAGTCGGCTCGATAACATGCATCATCCGATAGACGGCTCCAAGGAAAATTTTTCCTAGTGCAAGCCGACGGTCGCTCACCACCGCTCGCCAACACCGATAAACTTGTGTTGGACCTAGAGATGCGCCACAAAAAAGAAACCGATCCAGCCACAAGTTTAGAAAAGTCGATGCCTCGTCCGATACCAGTCCATTCACTTTGTTATTATGTTGTATATACTTTGTCCATCCTTCGCCCTTGGATCGGATCAGCTTGTACCGAGGCTTGCCATCGAAAGTCGATAACCGGTCACCATCGTGCCTAAGGCAACACAATTTTGCTACATCTAAAAGTGTTAATGATAGGACCATCCTAAAAGGAAAGCATTAAGAGTGTCCGACCAAAAGTAACAGGCCGTGGCCACCAAGGGCTCATTGGCTTCAGGATTTGCAAGACTCAATGGAAGACACTCGGCTATACCCATGTTTTCCCATTCAGACCTCTTTTGAGCCGATACTCTTATGAACCAACTTCTCCAAATTTAAGCGGCTGTTAATATGCCCTAAAGCTTTTTCCCCATTCCGTTATGTTGTAATTCTTAGCCGATAAGGGAAGTCTAGGGATTTCTTCATTGATTACAGTATTGGCAGTCGAAGTTCCTACTGGTCCTAGGTAGTATTGGTCTCTACTCTCAGGAATCGGGATCAGTACCTGAGAAGGATCCATTCAGCCGATTGAGTAGAGAAGGACTGATTGCCGGTGCAGTGAAGTCTTGGGGCGGAGAAACCGATTGAAGAAAGAAAGCCGATTGCGGGAGTTATGAAAGCTGGAAGGCGTGAAAGTGACAGAGGGGGTCCCGCATATATATAGCACGGTGAAAAAGTGAAAAGGCGGGAAGTGAATTTGAGACGACATCTGGCATTAAAACCGCACTGAGATTTTTACGGCGCGACAGTTACTGACACGGTTCTCCAAAAATAGCAGTAAGCAAAGCAAAGCCGATCGATAAAAGCCGATACATATTTTTGAAAGATAACAAGTTATCTTCCAAAAATGGGGGGCATATGTTTGCACCAATTTTTGGAAATCTGAAGAAAGAATCGGTAGAGAAAATAAGAGTTTGGATAAAATACGAGAATATCTGCAGGAGTTCGGATAAACACATAACGCATGATAATGATTGGAAACTAGAGTCCAGAAGGAAACTATGAAGCCGATTCGGATTACGTTGTCGTATTGGACCAGACTCGGATCGGCTAGGCGAGTATATAAGGCGCACTAAGGCCGCTTGAGGAGGCATCCACAATCAATCAACACATCTACTAGTTTTTAGCTTTCTTAGTTTTTTTCTTTAGCATTGTAATCCTTCCTCTGTAAGTCGACATCGATCAAATAAAGTTGCGCATCGCCGATTGTTTGATCGTCATTGGCTTTTTCAGGTTTGATTTGTTCTGTCTTGTTGCGCATCGCCTTTTCAGAATCGATCTACCTTTTACCCCCGGATTAGTCTTAATCGGCTAATCTAGTTACCTTTCTAATCGACTTTTTGGCTGATTTCTCGTCTCTTAGCCGATTCACTTCAGGGATCGGCTTGATCGAATTTCACATTATCTTCCTTATCGATTGCAGGGTCAAATCGATTGGCACGCTCGCGCAAAACTGAACCCGGCGTTTGTCTGGTGTGTTGTGGGCCAGAAACCCTCTTCACGTTTTTGGTGCAAACAGTTTTGCAAATAGATCTTGAGTTGCTTTGCGAAATGTGTTTTTGCAAGTTGGTTTTATTGTTGTGCAAATGTGTTTCGCAAATGGGCTTTGAAGTTATGTGTTTCGATCCTAGAGCATGTGTTGGCATTTGCAAATGTGTTTTGCAAAGTGTCGGATCATGTGTTGATCCTTACATGGCTAGAGGGTTGATTGCATAAGTTCGTAGTTTATTTGTGAAATGTGTTTTTGCAACTTGGTTGTAATTCCTTGAGCATGAGCTAGATTGGTGCAAATGTGTTTTGCACGTGTGTATGATCATGTGTTGATCATCAAATGGCTCAAGGAATAAGCATTTGGTTTTCCAGAGAAAAGATTGTGAAGAAACCGGTTTCGGAGTCTGTTGGGTCGGTGTGACTGGACCCCATCCGGTGCTACCGGGCAGGTGGTAGCACCGCCCTCTGGCCGGTGTAAGTTTTCCAGAGAGGCTGATTTTTGCCTTGTTGGGCGGTCTTGCGACGGATCCGTCTGCAACCGGCCTCTTCGTGTGATCGGCCGTAATCTGATCCGATTTCGACCATTGGCTCGTGAGGGCTTGGTCGGATCGCTGTGGTCCGGTCGGACCGGGTTTTTGCTGATTTCGCCCATTTTGCCCCTAAACGGCTAGTTTTCCTTTGTGGGCTATAAAAGGAGCCCTTGGGGGGCAGTGGCAAGGTGCTAGTGTCCTTGTGAGTTTTATGGGAGGTGGTTGCATGTGTTGCACTCCTCAATTTGATTCTTGAGCTTAAGAGTGAGACTAATTGCATGTGTTGCAATTAGAGAGTGGTTTGAGAGCCTCTTGTGCATGTGTTGCACTTGAGGGAGGCCTTGGTGCATGTGTTGCACGAGGTGATCACCAGGAGCGCATTCGTTGTGCTCGGTGAAGTTCAAGCGGAGGAGCGGCTTGTTACTCTTGGAGGTTGCCGACTCCTAGACGGCGTAGGCGTCGTGTGCAGGAGCTCTCAAGATTGTGAGAAGCCCCGGCGTAGTTTGTGAAGGTTTGGGTTGAGCCTACGCGAAAGCGTGAAAAACCACGTCTAGTGAAAAGAGGCGGGTGCTCGAGCGGGAGCCGGTCCAAGTGGTTGGGCTTGCCTCAACGTGGACTAGGGGAGACCGGCAAGTCTCCGAACACCACGGAAAAATATCGGTTGTCTCTTGTCTCTTTACATTCAAGTATTTACCTTTTGCATATTAATCAATTGCTTGATTGTAATTAGAATTGCTTAGTATTAATTGTTTGTTCAACATAGCAATTCTAGTATAGAGATTTAATTTAGTTAGTGCACTAGTGAGCCTAGTTGATTTAAGCTTTAATTGTCAAAACCTATTTATCGCTTCCGCATATATCTTTGATTTGGTTTTGATTTAGGGGTACACTAGAGCGAATTGTTTAGTGAGCGATTAATTTCATAAAACGCCTATTCACCCCCTCTAGGCGCATCCTCGACCCTACACCTAGCCACAAACCGCCTACCACCGCCACCACAAGTCCACAACCCCCTCGGTAGATGCCTAATTTCCTCACTTTGTTTCTATTCATCTCATGGTGGTGCCGTTGATGAATAATACTGGATTGATGGTCGTCAGAATCGGTTTGCCTTGACGCTATCGTTGGTGAATTTTTGGTGGAATTGTGCAATATGTTCGCGCCTTATGTTCCTGACCTACAGATGGGTATCAGGTATGGATGATGTTTTAGAGAAGTAGGAATACATGGAGGAACTTGGTAGCCATGGAATGATCCTTGAATTTTTGAACTCGATTCTTCTAGTATTGTACCGTGTTTCATTGCATTACAATCTTCATCATCTCCCCTGTCACCCTGACATTAACAATTATCTCTACCAACTGTGTCATGTGGAGTACTTTTACCTAAGGATGTATTTTCTGAATAATACTTTTACCTAAGGATGTATTTTCTGAATAATCTCATAGATTAAAGTAGTAGGTTGGTTCCCCTCGTTGTCTTGCCATGTTGTGATTCATTGCTAGTTGCTAGAGGGTGTCAAGCTGGAACAGATTGATATTCCCTAATGATTATGCCTGCTGTTTCTTTGGATTGTAAGAATACCTGGTATCAGATTGGGCATGATGGTAATCTAGATGGTTGTCTCTGGTTTTGGGGCTTTTGTGTTGTTTGTTGCTGGTCTTTAATGAAGCCATCAAGCTTTGGCTAACAACACCAAGTAGATAAACCAAAAGCATACACAATAAGCCTTTGGAGGAAAGTAGAAGTAATTGGGGTAGCAAAGCAAACCTTCGCAGCTCTTCCTTCAATTGTAGGTTTTCCATAGCAAATCTTGTAACTTCTGGATTGCGATCCAGCTGGTTCCTTAGAGCCTCTATTTCCTTCACAAGATCTTCCTTTTCTTGTAAGAGATGCGCTTCAGCAGATAACTTCCCTGATGCAATTTGCTCCAATCTTTTGATTCTATCTTCACGAAAACGAAGCCTCATCTTGAAACTTCTCAGCTCTTCTGCTCTTTGAGTTGCCTGTGGAGTGTGGTGCAACAGTGAATTAAAAATAACAAACACAGAACTGCATTTGCGCATATAGATTTATTTTTATTGAAGTGCTTGTAAAGTTGACACACAAAATGTATGGAAAAGAAGAGAACTGCAGACCAGCTGTTCAGCAATCTGCTTTGCAGCAATTGTTGCCTTCAATTTTGCATCTTTTTCCTGTTCCCTCCTAAAAGCAGCAACAAGTGCAGCATCATAATCTTTCCTCTGAACATCGAGAAAGATAAAGTAAGCAGATGGTCAAACACATCAATTTCAACAAGCAAAAACAGTATATGAATACCTGTGCCTCTTCTCAAACATAAGTGGGCTGAATGAACCATGACCTTGATCCCATTTGAATGTGCTAGGAGAATCACAGATAAATCCATTGGAACTAGCACATTCTGTTTTGTCAGAATTGACTAGTCCTTGCAGGCGGCTAACCTCTTTCTGCAATTATAAAGTGAACATAAGACTGCACATAATAAATTATATATAAAAACTGTGCAATAGAATATTTTGGGCGCAAACTGCTCTTAATCATGGACCAAAATTAAAATACACATCGTCCTGGGTCTTGATGTTTTCACATACACAGGAAAATTTTGATAAACCCAAAATTCATGTATCATCTATACCTTAAGGTGCTGAATTTGTAAACGCATGCTCAGAACATGACCAGAGGCATCCTCATTTATCATAGCCTACAAAGAGCAACAATTAGCTAGCGTTTGAAATACTGAAAACAAGTAATGAGAAACACTTGTTGATTACGCACATTATTTCTTATGTATTTAGCCCGTTGAGCAAATTTCAATGTGCTTAATGTCTCAGCCGCACAGCTAGTTAAAAATAAGCAGTAATGTCAGTAATGTGAAATAACTACAACACTACTTTTTGGAAAAAAAAAACAAGTCATGTTCAGAAGTCTTACCAGTGAGATGGGCTTATGATATGGATTGTTGAACGCACAAAGGGCTTATGATTGGCACTTGGCAGACTGCTTGGAGTATTTTTTTTTTGTTTGTTGATTGATCTGGAATTTTTTCCACTAATTTCTTTGCACTCTTTTGCAAATGTAGGCTGTTTTCTTGGAGCGCTGTGATAGCAGGTTGCCATTCTGACACTACAAAACCTTCAGGTATGAACATTCAGGAGGAAAGGGATGCTTTTCCTGTAATGATCATAACATTCACGAGGATGTGGCATATTAAGTTAATTGGCAAAATGTGCTTCAAATTATGGATGTGGCATATTATATTCGCGTGGATACCCCTCATTACACAGACTGTTAGTTGTTGGATAAATCATATTTATGGTGTTTATTTATGCATGAATGGTGGTTCTCTTAGTATAGGTTTTTGTGTATGCTTCTTGTAAGTGTATGCATTTAATCTTTACTGCTGTGGAGCCTTTTGGCAATAGTTTGTGCATACCTCTAGTTTATGCATACATGTAGTTGTACATATAGTTGTTAAGCTTCCACAATATTAATCTGTAGTTGTCCATGTAGATGGATAAAGATCAGGAGAAACTGAGTAAAGGCTTGGTATGGACAGTAAAAGAAATAGAGGGCATCGCATCTGAGCTTAACAAAATTGTAAAAGATAATTTTAGTCCAAACACATGTCAATGTGCCAATGAACTCAATAGCCTTATGAATGACATCGAAACTATAGCTCACAGTTTAGAGCAAGTTGCCATACAGTCACATGAACTGCTGCAAAGAGATGAAGTAGAGCTTGTAGAGGATGTAGACCCTGAGCTGTGTCTTCCTTATGACTACCAGAGCGATGAGGAGGGTAAACGTGATGACAGGCAGTATCGTGAAGATGAGGGTATCGATGTTGATAGTGATGATTCGGGAATGTTCTAGTCTTGTATTAATGTTAAGACTTGTTATGCATGATGTAATGTTGTTAAGACTAGTTAAGACTTGTTAAGATATTGTAATGCTTTTAAGACTTGTTAAGATATTGTAATGCTTTTAAGACTTGTTAAGATATTGTACATCGTGTTTCTTAACTTGAGAAATTTTGTTGTTGTCAGAATAGAAATTATGGATGGCTTCTATATGAGCCTGTTGAGTGAGGGAGGGGATGCACTCCGTGATTGGGATGGTTCTGAACCTTCTCCACAGGAAAGTCTAATTGGTTCACAACCATCTCCAGTGCATACGGATAGTCCCCAAATAAGAGCAAACAATAGAAGATCAAAAAATTTCTCTGAGAAAGAAGACAATTTGTTGGTCTCTGCATGGCTTAATGTTAGTATTGATGCAATACACGGGAACCAACAATCACGTGCCACTTATTGGAGAAGAATACATGACTACTTCCACGAGAACAAGACTTTCACCTCAGATCTCTCACAGGCTTCGCTTACACATCGATGGTCTGTTATTCAAGAAGCAGTGAACAAGTTTTGTGGGTGTCATGATCGGATTGAACGTCGAAATCAAAGCAGGTTAACTGAGCAGGACAAGGTTAGTCCATAATCTATGTACCTTTCTAATTTGTAGATGGTTTGCTCATATTATTGTTTCTATGGTTGTACAGATTCTGCAAGCTCAAACTTTGTATAAGGAGGAAGAAGGCCGATCGTTTGCATTCTTGCATTGCTGGAATGTTTTGCAATATCATCCTAAGTGGTGTGCTCGGTTATCTCGGAATAGCAAAAAGACAACAAGTGGTGGAAGTCTAGGATCTTCCAGCTCATTAGCTCCAATGCAATTGATCTTGATGAGGACCACCTTTCGCAGAAAATGATCACTTAAGTAGACCAATTGGACATAAGGCGAAAGAACGATTACGTCGAGGTAAAGAAGTTGCTCCAACACCAAATCTTTACATGGAAGCATTAGAAAATTTTAGAAAAGAAAAGAGGGAACTTGAGATTATAAAAGAGAGGAAGAAAGATGAGCGATATGAACGACTGTATGCACAAGAACAAGTGAGGATTGAGCAAGAAAAAAAGAAGATTGAGCAAGAACAAGAGAGGCTTGAATTCCAGAAAAATGAACTTGAATTCAAGAAAATGGTCGAGGAGGAGAGAATTATGGGCATGGATCTAAGTCGCTATACTGAGACACAAAAAGAGTACTACATGAGCTTGCAGAGGGACATAATAGCTAGAAGATGTAACAGGTCAGGTTGAACCAATGTTGTTTCTTTTGCTTTCGGTCATTCAGTTTGTCCCTCAGTTCTTAGATTATGGACTACATATTTTTGGGATGTCATTCATATTTCACTTGTTATCCTCATTTTGTGTTATGAAAGGTAAGGGGACAAGCAAGTTGTACGCAAAGTAGATTGCAATGCAATGTTGGTTGATGGTTGATTGCTAAATCACAGCATTCTAGTTTTACAACAGATGAATGACTGAATACAATACATAAACTCACATTACAATACATGGAAAACATAAATTAGTACGTTGCAATACATAGAAGAATAAATTAATACAAATGAAACACTACTGAATTACACCCCTCCATAACGCTGCCATAAGTGCTCCACTAAATCGTCTTGAAGCTGGTGCTGAGTTTCCCTATTCCGAATGGAATGATGAGTTTGAATAAACTCAAATAGTTCAGGTGTATGCTCGTGTGACACTGAAACTGTTTCTCCCATTCCTTCGTAATTGTAGTCAAGTAGTCCTCCGTCTCGCTAATCTTCAACTATCATGTTATGCATGATGACACAAGCTGTCATGATATCTCTTAGTGTTTGTTGGTCCCAGAAACGTGCTGGTCCTCGAACAATTGCAAACCGAGATTGCAGCACTCCAAAGGCTCGTTCCACGTCCTTCCTAGCCGCCTCTTGAGCTTGGGAGAAATATTTCTTCTTATTCCTGTGAGGAGCTGGTATTGTCTTCACAAATGTTGCCCATGCAGGATATATCCCATCTGCAAGATAGTACCCTATTGTGTAATTGTGACCGTTGATAGTATAATTCACTTCCGGCGCTTGTCCTTCTGCTAGCCTTGCGAAGAGAGGGGAACGGTGAAGAACATTAATATCATTGTGAGATCCTGGTAAACCAAAAAAGGCATGCCAAATCCATAGATCTTGTGAAGCAACGGCTTCTAGAATTATTGTTGGCTTGTGTACATGCCCAGTATACAAGCCTTGCTATGCTGTAGGACAATTTTTCCACCTCCAATACATGCAATCTATGCTTCCTAGCATTCCAGGAAAACCTCTTTCCTCACCAATTGTAAGTAATCTAGCAGTATCATTCTCATTTGGAGATCTCAAGTACTCATCTCCAAAGAGGACAATAATAGCTCGCACAAACCTTTTAAAACTCCCTATGGTAGTACTTTCTGCAATCCGTAGACCATCATCAATAGCATCTGCCGGTACTCCATAAGCTATCATCCGGAAAGCTGCAGTTACCTTCTGTAAAGAAGATAACCCCATAGTTCCAGCACAATTCCTTTTTTGAACAAAATAATCATCATGGGCTTCTATAGCATGCAATATGCGAAGAAATAGAGAACGACTCATTCTAAACCTGCGCCGAAAAGAAGAATGAGCCATAGACAAGATGATCAATAAAAAATACAAAGAAATGAAATATTTCTCATCATAAACCTCCGGCGAAAGAAGGCTGGGCCGTAGACCGGAGGATCAGCAAAATAGTCTCAGTATAGCCTAGCATGCCATTCCTCTCTATTGCGATGTACGTATTGATGGCCAACAATAGAACCCCCATGGCGTCGAGCACTCACACACTCATCTTGCTGCTGTGCTAGATATGCTACTGTAAGAAGAGATTCATCGTTGTCATCTGACGATGAGTCTTCTGAGAGGAAATGCTGAACTAAGTTGTGACGACTCATTGAGATATACTAGATAGTGAACATTCAGAAATGGGCAAGGTTTGGAAGTGCAAATGGCTATGTATATATAGCCTAAAAATATAGCTGTTGCAATATAGCCATTGCAATATAGCCGTTACAATATAGCCGTTACGTTGACCGTTAGAATAAATTTCAAATTTTAAATTCCTGCAATTAAAAATAGCCGTTTGAATTTTTTCCGCTAAAAAATAAACGTGGCTCATATGGCGGTTATGAAATATCATTATAATATAGGAGTGACAAAATAGAGAATGAGATTTGGGGAATGCTGTTGGAGAGGAAAGAGATATAGGGAAGGAATCTTTTTAGGGAATTCTGCATATGAGGATATAGGGAATGAGATTTATGAAATGCTGTTGGAGATGGCCTTACCAAGCATATATCCAAGTCCACTATAGCTGCATTAAACGCAATTAATACTACTACAGACTGT